>CM057822.1:83743223-84343223 GCA_030067965.1 Latrodectus elegans | reverse complement strand
TATATTTAAGAAATTAATGTATAGTAAAATTTTAAATATGATATTGAATGTTTTTATGATACACTAACAAGAAAATTCAAACTTTTTAATTGACTTTTTTGCATCATTATTTTATATTTTGTATAAACATTTTATTCATATATTTTTTAATAAAACATGACACCTACTTCCACTTGTTTACTATCAACCACTTGTTTGTTATATATATATATTTCTAGTGCAGCGTCGCTCAGCAGAATTCCAAATGTATAAAAACCGTACCAAAACATTTTTCATACGTAAAAATATAGAAAGAAAAAAACTGTTTAAAAAAATTCCAAATGTTTAAAAATGAACTTTATTAAAAAATGAGCAAGGAGCAGAATGACAGAGACAGCTAAAACATCCACGTGACATCTCTCTAGCAAGAAACATCCTGCTTTTAGTAGGGAATATGATCTCCCCTGACTGCTGTACAGGATTGACATCTTCTGTCCATACTGAGTATGAGGATGTCAATAAATTGTTGAGGTATTGCTGCACATTCTTCCTGTAGCGCCAGTCGCAGATCCGGAATCGTTAATGGTGGTTGGTGACGTACCGCCAAGCATCTCCCTAGAAAGTCCCACACGTGTTCGATTGGATTTAGATCCGGGGATCTTGCCGGCTAATCCATGTGTTCAATATCCTCACTTTCCAACAGCTTTTCGACAGCCTCTGTACGATGAGGTGGAGCATTGTCATCCATGAAAAAGAACTGATGACCCATAGCACCTCTAAAAAGACGCTAATAAGGAAGGAGAATACCATTACAATAGCGAGACCTGGTGACTGATTCTCCTTGGATGACATGAAGGTCAGTACGGGTACCAAGAATGATGCCTCCCCAAACGAGAGCACCGTGATCTCGAAACCAGTCCCTTTCGAGGGGTTATTGCGTGTTCCCCGCCTGCTCTCTTTAGATGTATATACGCCCCGAATCGGTAGTCAGACTAAATGTGTTCTCGTCTGTAAAGAGTACTCGACCCCACTGTTGATCCGTCCAGTTCTGGTGCTCCCAGCACCACACAAAGCACCTCCTCCGGTGGGCAGACGTTAATGAAACACAACGTACAGTTCATCGTACGAACAGGTCACTATTGTGCAATTTCCTGGCGACTGTAAACCGTGATATCGGTCGTCCAGTCGTCTGTTGGAGGTCTCTTGCGATTTCTCTAGTCGTCTGCCGTCGGTTCCTTTTTGCCTGTAGGACCATATACCAGTCGCCGACTGCCGTGGTTGCTCGTAGACGACCATTGCTGATCCTTCGGACAGCTGTTCCTGTAGTTTAAAATTTTCTCCAGATTCGTGAAACGATGCAGTGAGCAATTCCAAACTCCGCAGCCATACTTTTCACACTTCGACCTTCCTCAATCTTCCCAATGGAGATCGTCTACCTGACAGTAGACGATCTTCTGATTGGTCTTTCGGTCCGATCTACCTGTTTGTTCCACTGTTATGCTAATTTTTCCATTTCGTCCTTAATTTTTGCACACTAGTGTACTTTGTTCCATGTCAGTGGCATACTTTGTTGATTTTAATGCTTGAACCGACAGTCTCATAAACACAATATTTAAAGCAAAATTAAAAATGAAACTTTTGAGGATTTTTTTTTAAATCTATATTACAAAATTTTTTATCCTAATTTTCCGATTAATGAAAACTATATATTCTTTTATAAATAATACATCAAAAAAAAAAAAGATACAGTTGTTTTGTCATATATTATATGCAACATTTATTACAGATTCATATTAACTTAATTATAATTGACACAATTAAGCTTTTCAATTGAAGTTCATATTTCTGAAGCTATTACTCTTCAGGGAATTAATTTTATTTAATTTATATAAAGTTATCTTTAAAGAAAAATCATGGAATTATTTTACTTATTCATTTTTAAAAATTGTTGTTTATAGAATTCTGATGAAATAGTTCCTTGAGATTACCTTAAATCAATCATAAGCTAAATGATATTTCATACAATTAATTTAATTTTTATTTTAATTTCTGATAATTATTGAATATTAAACAAAATTAAAAGTATAACTAGCAATGACACAAAAGCAAGTACACTTTTGAATCAGCTTTATCGATGTTAATCTAACATTTTTATTTTTATGAGAGCTAATAAAATAAAACTAACAAGCTGGCTATAAAATTAATGAAAAATGTTTCTCACATGCATATTTTGGAGCATTCCTTAACACGGGAAAAAACTGAAATAGGCGAACTTTTTGAAATTAACAACACAAAGAAGAACTAAAGATTCATTAATTTATTTTCTTAGATTTTGAAACCTAATTCTAATTAATCAAGTATTTCTTGCGGAAAATAATGATAGAAAGTTCTTATACTTTAATTTTTTTTATATGTGTCATCAATAGCGTTATCTTAAAATCAGTCGATACTGCAAAATTCTTCAGAGCTAAATAAGCGAGAATTTTGGAATTTTCTGCATTTTTATTTTATAATTTAACCATCTTTTATGGCGCTTTTTTTTTCTTTGTTCCTGTTTTTGAAGTAATACAATGCGTAGAAAGAATATTTGGCTGGAAGCCACAAAATGAATAATTTATTTGACTGTTAGAAAAATTAAAGAAAAGAGGCTTAAGTAATTTGCTAGAAAATATGCAAGTCTTGTGAAGTAATAAATTCATTACATTTTTACTAAGCAAATTATCAAAGAATGTTAGGAAGTACGTTTCAGATAATGCCTTAAAAAACCTGCATCATAGTCACTTTTCTTAAAAGCGAAACATTTCACGCAACTTTTTTTTTTTTTTTTTTTTTTTTAGTTTTATTTATGGTAATTAAACTTTGTTGTATTTACCAACTAAATTATGGTAAGTCTTGAACTCATAATATTTCCGCAATGAAATAAAAGAAATTTAACTTTTTTCGGTAAATTAAATTCTTTTAACAATAAATTTAATAAAGCTGAAGATTTTTATTTGAAAATTAGCAAATTTAGCCGGCTTTAATTTTGTTTAATTACAAAATATTCTGCGTGTGCTCCGAAACTTTATGGGCCTAGTTTTATAACTTCCTGTGCAGTAATAACGAATACTAGCTCACTGAAAACGATAAACATCTTTAAAACAACGGAATACTACTTTTTGCGGAATAAAAAAGTTGAACCCCCACATTATCTCACAGAAAAGTGGCCATTAGCAATTTTTTTCTATAGTAAATACGGAGACACTAAAATAAGAGAAGCGTTCTTTAAAATATAAATTAACTTGAAATTATTTTCTAAAAAAAAGTGTTTTTTTCTTAATTTGTTTTTATTTAAAGCTTTAAACTGACAAAAACAAATTTTGAAATCATTTTCTTCAACTCTTATGCAATATTTTGAATTTTTCTATCGAAAAAACGAAAAGTATCGAATTTGTAATGCGAAAAATGAACATTCACCCAATCCTTAAGTTATTTATTATTAGCGTAGAATCAATTTGATTTCTTCTCCCCCCCTCCTCACTGCCCATAACATTTCTTTTCAACATACTTTTCAAATGGTTAAATATAATTCGCATCCTCGAATACATTTTTATAGCAAAATATTTAATCACGTCCAAATTTATAGAGCTAAACTTCAATATTTGATAGATTAAGCTGAGATATATGTTGACGTGATTATTATCTAAAATTAGTTATGCGTATTTATTTATTCTTATTAATATAAGGTATTTAAAGAAACTATTTTAAATATAAACATTTTCAAACTCGAATAGCAATTGCATTTAAAACTACACAAACTGAAATAAGTTTTAAACATTCAAATAATCCTTTTCTTAAAGTAGGAACTATACGTAAGCTTCTATATATTTATATCAATCACATTTCCTATTTCATTCCCCAGGTATCTGAACAAGTATGTAATATTAAAAAATATTATTTTTATAAATGTCTTGAAGACCATGTAAAAGTTTCGAATTAATTTTTATGAAACGGATTCATTTTTATTAAAAGAAAATATAAAATATTTTTGAAGTAGCATAAGAATTAATTAATTTATTCATTTTAGAAAACCTGTGCTATATAATTGATGCTTCCAATTTTTTGGAATATATATATATATATATATATCGGTATGGTTTTCGTGAGATACTGTGATTGCAGATTACATTAGTTCATCATCATCTAAACAATATCAAAATTTTCTAATTTTTAAAAATGAAGAAAAATTATAAAAAAAAGGGAAGAAATTTCCCAAAATTTATCAAAATTATATATATATATATTTTTTTTTTTTTTTTTTTTTTTGAAAATTTATGATTGAGACAAAAGGTCAAAAGTAAATGGTGCATCTACAAATAAATAAAAATAAAATATAAAGAACTGACTCACGTAAGATAGTTTAATACAATAATTCCTTGTTCATTACAATGTGTCTGTAGTAATAATCTTTAACTATCAAATTTAAAAAATTATACTAAAAACATGTAAAAACTCGAAATTTTATAGATTATTTATTATTTTATTTGTGCATTTTGGTTTCAGTAAGAACTTTAAGTAAACTATATATATATATATATATATATATATATATATATATATATATATATATATATATATATATATATATATATATATATATATATATATATATATATATATATATATATATATATATATATATATATATATATATATATAAGCTTAATCATGTATTAAGTTTTAAATATATTTATTTTGCTTAATAGTTTTTATTTTATTTTAATAAATTTATATTTTGGTGCATAAAATTTTAAAATTCAATAAACAAGCATATAATATAAATTCTTATTTAAATTTATTATTTTAAACTTATATTTATAAATTTGAAATTCCCTTAAAATGTTGCAAATATGTTTAAAATATCATTAGAAACTAGAGCTGAACGTTTTGTTATAATATAAAAATTAAGATAAAAAATTGTATTTTATTTTTACTTATAACTTAAATGTTGCATACAGTCATTTTCGTTTCATTTATTCAATAAAACAATAATTCGAGCTAACAGGGGATCCAGGTCATCCTAAATTAATGGAAGTACGGATTAACCTAAATAAACTATAAATTAAACCAAGATACATAAACAAACTACTGAATATAGTAAAATTTTTATTTTGTATTCGAGAGAATGAAACATAAATCTGCTTAATATATATATATATATATATATATATATATATATATATATATATATATATATAATATATATATAATATATATATATATATGTATGTATATGGATGTAATTTTTAATAATTTTTTTTTATCTCATATCAAGAATTTAAACTTACACGTAGGGCAGTATTTAAGTTTATAGAATCTGGAAAGCCAAAAATAGTTACTTTCAACCAGGACCCGATTTAAGTTAATTGGGACTAGAGACAAAAACACCTTTATAGGGTTCCTCTCACTGTTTTCCAATTACTAATTTTCTATTCAATTTGGTAAACGACTCGATTCGATTGTTGTTGTCTTGTGCCAGCTAGTCTAGTATTGTGGGGTGCGCAGGTCCACTTTACCAATTGAATCATATTTCAGTGCGGAGTCCGACTTCCTCAGTATACACATGCCATAGGAACCCTTTTATAGGTTAGGTAACCATTCACAGCCCATTTATACAAAGACAGAATAGACAAAGAGAAAAAATACACCCATTCCCGAACTGGGATTCGAACCCAGGACTCGCTATCCACAGTCAGGCACTATGATCACTGAACAGGGTTGGCGGCGACTCTATTCGATTGACAACGTAAAATAAACTTTCTAATCGATTTTTAGATCCCTCTGATGTTTTGCCGGCTCAACTGCCCCGTATGGTCCTGCATTAGTCAGGCTCCTTTCAGCTAAGGTATAACCTTAATTATAATTTTAACAGTTGCATAATCATCTATACTTAAAAAACACTAAGTTAAATTCAGGGTGTTAATTTAAATTTTAAAAGTTTTAAATAACTATAAAGTTACATTACAGTGATAGATATTTCAAAGCCCTGATTTTTTAATAGTTCCAATAGAGTTTCGTACTTAAACTGTGAAATGATAGAATGAATTTGACGTTTTGTATCGAAGCATTATCAAACCATCGATTTACAATTGAAGAAAAGAATTCTCCAGCGGTCATAAGAATCTTAGAGGTGACGGTCAAAAGAGTCGACCAAGAAGTAATATTACTCTAAAATACATTGATTCTGTGGAAAAACATCACTTTTGATTGTTAAGTAACATATGTTAAAAATATGTTTAAATTCGTATCATTTATGCATTACATGATCATTAAAAAGTGAAATGTCCTGACAAATCCATCACAGTTTATCTCAAACTGAAAAATGAGACTTCTGTGAATTGGTGATGATAAAAAATCTGAAATGTTCAACTCTAGTGCCTCAAACCTTGTGTAGTATATCATAACGTTCAATAAAATTTGGATTCATTCATATGAAAACGAAACAAATCAATGATTGTTTTTATGTTTCCAGATGACCTTAGACCAGGGATGGGGGAGTCAGTCTGACACGAGAACACTGGCAAGTCAATTGAAGTAGTGGATTCCCGAACAACGACCTAGAATCTATTCGGGAAGCAAAATTGTTCCTTTTTTGCTTTTTCAAGAAAAGTCCCAATTGTGACTTGTTCTCGTAAGCCTAATCCGACCAACACCTCTACGTGGCGACTCCTGGTAACGCTAGCTCTCCGACGGCTAACGTTGGCGGAGGGATTATTTAATTTAAGGGTTTAACTAACCATACATTTTCTTTTTTTTCTTTAAAAACATGTAGTTTCTTCTCCCATTTTCAACTTACAATAAATTAAGATAGATCACTTTTTTGAAAAAACAAACTATCCGAATAGGATCTAGTCCCAATTGATTCGAATAATTGGAGTTCTACTGTACAAGTATTTCCTGTTTATCACAACATACATTTTAATATACGTATTTGATGTAAATATCTTCCATTCACTCATCAAATAATCAGTAATCCCTCAAATATTTTTCTCTCTTTCAATGAAATAAATATTTAAAAATAATATTTATGATTCCTCTATTATTTACAATTATATGCATATAGAATAAGTAATTAGCATGTTATTATTAAGTACTTTATAAAAACACACTAAAACTCATTTTATTATGATTAAAAACTATTCTAATTTGATAAGCTCTTGAATGAAAACAAGATTGCGATTCATCACAAATTGCTATTTTAAAGAAGAAAGTGAACGAATTAATTTATTATATTAGACAATTAAGTAAATTTGAAAATTTAATAGAATACTTTTAAATTTGTTTTATCATATCAGCTTGTAAATTAATATAATATTTACAGTTATATTGTCTATAATGCAACAAAAATAATACACAGATTATAAATAATAAATTTAGTTAAATCTTTAACTTATGCATTATTTATTGAGCTATGCATAAGGATGTATGGAATATACAAATAAAACAATATGGGGAAAACTATATTTTAGGTTGCCCCTTGGCAAAAATTTGATATTCTTTGTTGCCAAATATGTTTTTGTACATGTTTAAAGAAAAACAAATGGTATCAAAATCACTATGCAATGGTAACACAATTTTAAAGATTACATAAATTTTGCATACTTTTAAACGTAAAAATAAGATTATTTTAATAAAATGAAATGTTTATCACCCTATTGAACATCACCCAACTTGGCACCAAATGGCGCGAGAAACCAAAGGGCATCTTAAAATATAGGCCACCCGAACATTATATTTATGGAATGAAAGTATACGAAAACTGAACACAGTATTCACTATTAGCTACTCGTGTAAACACAGAGACTAAAGATTATTTTTCTAAGTATAGTGTGCTTGCATTTAATGCACATGAAACATTCATCACAACTGCAGCGATAGCGAAATATCCATTTCCCGAAGTTCACTTTATGAAGGATAAATACCAAACCGCAATGACTGTAATAATAATAATAATTACAACTCTTGACAGAAGTCCACCCTCTAATGCCCATGAAGACGACAATTTCAGTCAATGCATGTGAGATAGATAAGTTATCGAAGCTCATTGAGGAAATATTTTGTGCAGAAATGATCCGGGATCCGACCAGCAAATCGAGAAGAAGAAAAAAGCAAAAACCTTGAGTTAGCTTATTTTTTTCTTTGAGAAAGCCGGATGATAATTCCTTGCTCATCAATCTTACGTGAATCAGCAGATTTTTTTTCTTTTATAACAAATGAAAAATGTAAAAACCATTACTATATAAGATATAGTATTGAATTTTCAATTGAAAGTATATACTACGTCGAAGTCTACTTTGAAAAGGCTTAAAATTGTTATAACATACATTCATCAAAAATCGATTATATGCAATAATTTAATACATATCAAACGGCGGTAATATTTATCGATGGAATTGTTATATTAAATTTTTGACTAAATTTACATCAGTATGTTTTTCGATGTTTTATTCAGACTGAACTATAAAACATGTTTAAACATCAATTTATTTTTCTATTCGCCATTTTTTAGAAATAATTAATATCTAAATTGTATATTCTACTTAATATGCTAGTATTTACAAATACATATAAATTATAAAATAATATTTAAATATGAATGTGATTTAATTAATCTAAAATAATTCACTATATATATATATATAATTAAATTTTAGCGAATAAAAAAATAAAGTTAAATGTGAAACAGCCCGAATATGAATCAAGACAGTTTAAAAATTTAAGATTTTGCATTTTGAAACCAATCAGTTGAATATAAAACTATGTTAAATGCATTACAAACCCATTATTGTGTGGCTATTTATTGAATCTGACCACAGATGTTTTCTATTTTTGGTAATGAATGCTTCCTTTTTCTGGTTTCTAATCACATGTGATTGGTTAAATGAATAGTCTTCAATAGAAATCGAATATATATATGGTTCAAAATGATTTCTTGCCATTCTTTCGTGAATAATTGAATTCGAATTTTGATAAAAAGTCTTTTATCTAAATATCCTGTAGGCTATTAAAATTGATAGACTGAGAAAAGGACATGTTATACACGTGAAATTTGGGACAGTAAGATCAGCTTATCATCTAGATCATATAAAACGAGTTGTAGAACAATACCTAATATGTTTAAATGAAGAAATTGTTCAATAGGTTTCGCCGCATACATAAATTGCATCTGAACATTGTTGTTTGATGAAACAATGGAGAAATAGTTATTAGCACAATTCTAAATTTGAAAAAAGTCAAATTGTAACCTACTGGAATGCAATTTATAACATCACAATATTGCTGTTTCAAGATTGCATTTCTGAACACGATGCTGAAACTCAGTGGTATCTCAGCATTATTAGCCACTAAAACAAACACATCTTTTATATTCATAGCCATAATAGAACAAACCTGTGTCATAAGCCCTCGTTCAAATAATAAGGTTGTTTGCAAAGCAACAAGTAATTTTACGAACACAGTTCGATTAAGATTGCAGCACCATGAACAACAACCATGAACATCAAGTAAACGGGCTCCGATGGAGTTACCCTTGACGCCACATAACAAACAAGGTTGTAATCAACGGTAAGATCAGCTAAGGCTCTGGACTCGAAAATGTTTTTTATGACGTGTTTTCCGATAAATCTCGGTTCTGCTTAGAGTATAATGATGGTTACATCAGAGTTTGGCAACATCTTGGAGAATGCACATTGCCAGCATGCATTTCGTATCACTACACTACCTCTTAACACTCGGTCGTGGAGCAGTTACCATGGGTGCAATGGTCTGGAGAAAATTTTCGGCCCCTTTAGGCGGATCCATTTCCCCAATGTCGAAATTGAGGAAATGGATCCGCCGGTGGTGCCATCTATCGGAGGGTTTTAAAAAAAGCAAAGATGTACTTTTATCTTCGTGGTGTTCTGGTTAAAACGAAAGACACTCCCTATTGACTTAAATTCGCATTGCCAAAGCATAGCATTTGTGTGGCTTATCCAAGTGTCATTAGTAACAACAACAACCTCTTATCAAAGATTGATAGAATCGGATGCAAGTAACTATTATCTCTTTGTCGAGCTGCAGCCCACTGTGACCTGGGTAGTTAAGACGATCTTTCTCGCTATTGAAAAGTAGTGAATTCGAATCTAATGGTGGTTGAGACACGTTAAGCATTTCGTGGTCCTGATATCCTCCATGTGAAACAATAACTCTGGGAGTGGCAGGCCAAGTATTGGAGCGTCTTTTGTTTGATCCCTGTTCTAAACTACAATGGCAGCCATGCGGCTACTTCTATCGAACTGGTGGAGATCAGTTCATTGCATAAAAGTACAACAACAAACTCTTCATCGTTACGTTGGTTTAAACTTAATGACACTGTGAACAATAGCATTACATTTCTGTTAAGACCATGACTAAATGCTTCATTTAAATCTTACGAAATGTTACTTTTTAAGATAAATAATGTAATTCTACATGTTGTTAATAATGCACTGGCCTTTCTTAATATAGAAAATGGTTAGCTGATGTCTTGGCTAGCCCGATCTCGAGATTTCTCACTAACAGAAAAGGCGTGTAGTTAAGGGTTCGAGCGACTCTCTCATCACTTTATCTCAATCATGACAGAACTATGGTATTATATTTAGATTCTATGGGTATCTATACTTGCCATTCTATCTCTGTTTCACTTAATGCCCAAAGATTATTATTACTGGCAAATATGCTTGTTTTGAAAGCTGTACAATAATAGTACAGTTAAATGGCCAGTAGTGTATTATCATAAAATATATGCTTTTAAAATTTAATATTTATTATTTAACCTTAATTACAGTTGCAAAATAAAATATATGGTATTTCAATTCAATCAGTTAAATATAAAATAAATAAATTCGACATTTTTCCGAAGCAATAAATTATTTAAATTTGAAAAAAGTAGAATTATTCTTCATGTAAAATTTAAAATACTGTGAATGCATTATTTTTTCTTAATTTATGAAAAACATTTATATCAGCCGTTGTCTTAAGCTCTATTGTCTGTTGTTGAATATTGTAAACATGTGTGTGTGTTGCTCAACTTTTTACAAGCGTACTAATATTATCATGTATATATCTTCAGATATTGTATTTCAAAATAAGATCACATGTTAAGTTGCTTTAGTTTTACTTTAAATAACAAAATTCATTAGTTCATTATCTTAACGATATATTATTTACTGACTTTTATATTCCAAAGAAACAGCATAAAATAGAAATTTTTAAGGATTTTAAAGTCATTAAAGTATTTATTATTAAAAAATCTTGGAAAAACATGTCAAAGAAATATGAAAGAGATCGAAGAAAAATAATAATCAAAAAGATGCAAAATTTAAAATTTGAGTGATTTTTCTGGGAGTAAAAGATAACAAACTTACATGTATTTTCTTTGACTATTCGTAAATTTAATAATCGTCAAAGAATAAATATAAATTAATAAACAAGGAAATTTTTCAATGTTTATTAAATTATTTTTCTCGCTAACAAAGTTTGTCATTTTAAAAAGTAAAACTCTAGGTAAAACTTTAAAATTTCAACGAAACAAAAAACAATTAAATTTTTTTTTAATATCTTAAGTAAATGGGATCATTTTTAATGAACAAAAATCTAATTAATTCCCAACAAAAAATTAGACAAAAAAATGGAAATGCATTAAACTTTTTTAAACGACAGAGGGTGAGTTCTCCAAAAAATTTTTAAATATTAGAACATAGAAAGAAATATTATAACATAAGAGAAAATGATTTTCTTAAGCACTTATGAATATTTCACGATATTTTTACTCGGTTCTTTATGCGTCTTTTATTTTTTGAGATTGAGTTTCCATTTCTCCCTCTTATAAGATGCTTAAAATTTCAACTAGATCAAATGGTACCGAAATCTCTGCAAATATATCATAGTACCACAAAAATTTTCTCTCCAGAATTGCTCCTGAGGAAATTTTTGGTAGATTGGTTAACCTTCAGAGCGCTGAAGTTATCTCACATTTAAGAAATAATTTCAGTGATAATGTCAATTGTGTGTGTTACACAGCTTGTCAAATTATCTGTTTTAGAGACTGATGCTGTGAAAAGCTCTCTATAATTTTACACACACACACACACATATATATATATAAATATATATATATACACACACATACAGGGTGACAACTTTATACTGTTGACAAAACATATATGAAACAAAAAACATGGAACTTATTTTCAAAAACCAACTTTTCTTAAGTTATTTGTTACTTAGCTGCTACATATTTGAGTATTTCAAAATGACTCCCATGGGCATCGATACATAGCCTTAAACGTAAAACATTTATGTGATGCGAATTTTTGACTTCATTACTTTTTATTTTGACTATTGCGTATTCTTTGGAAATTCACACTTTGAACTTTATATGGGAATTTTCTATAATTTAAAGTAATTCTGCATATTTTCTTTATGGTTTTGTACCTTTTATCACATGAAAATATTTTTAACGACTTTTGAATCGTATATTAAATATACGCATTATTCTTCGAAAACTTTTTTATCACCGAAATAACATTTAACTCAGATTATATTTTTATATATTTTTAATTCACATATATTAGTTTATTATTTTTATTTTGCCATTCAAAATTGTGGGGAGAGATTATTTTGTACAGCTCAATTTTAATTATCGTACCTATGGAGTTTTGAATTTTGGTATTCCTTCGAAAACTAAAAACGACTTAAGTATCTTAATTGAACATTAAAATTATTTAATACTCCACTTTTCCATTGCCACATGAAATAGTGAAATATTAAATTAATTTTAACTTTTTAATTAAGGTGCACAAGAACTTTTATATATAAAACTTTTAAAATGGAAGTTTTCATATCAATCCGTTTAAAATTTTTAAACCCTCTATTTTCCCATTATCTAAGCATAATTTCGTGAGGCTGCTATTAAATAATGAAAAATTAACAGCATTTAATATACTGTTGAAAAGTTTAGACACTTAGTGGGAATAGATGTATAGTTAACATTGGCAGGTCAGTCTTCTGCTAATGTTTATAGCAAGCTGTTTCGTTGATATATGAAGTCTTCGCGTAGCCCCCGGATTCACTTCTGTCCACTTCCGGTCCGAGGAGTCGATAAAGGGTATTAGTGTTGGTTATTAATGGTCATTAAGGTTGGCTCCCCACTCCATCAACTACTTCATTCGTAAGGGGACACCTAAGAATTTACACCCTCGCCTGCCTAGAAAGCGATTCTGTGTGAAAAATCCATCAATAAACAAAGATTCAAACGCCTTGTTTCATGTCAGATGTTAACACAAATATCTATTTGATGTTGATTTATTTATGTCAGAATTAGGCATATATTAAAAACAAAATTTTTCAATAACAATTAAGGAAAATCCAAGACCTATTTTTAGTGCTCCAGCTTAAATAAGAGACAAAGAAATTAGGAAGAAAAATATCCAACATTCCTTTTGCATATTTAATATGAATTCTTACGTGTTCTTGAATGTATGGATTATTTATCTTATTTTGATAAGTATTAACAATTTTTATAACAAATACATGTTAAAAGACGATTTTAAACAGATTTGGCTCGTTGCAAAAGTATTGTTTAAAGACATAATAGTTTATATTGGTAGTTCATATATGTTATAAATTTCCCTAAATCAAACCAATGCTGTATAAGCATTAATTGTCAAATAATTTACCGTGCTATTTCTTTTTTTAATTTGAAATTTAATTTGTATATAATTTATGTAAATTTACACAGGTGATTTTTATTCAAACAATTCCTGAATGTATTCTTGTTATATTTTTTATTATATTTACAAATGAATATTCCACGCAAGTTCCAATAAAATGTATTGCAAATCGTTAGGTTCAGAACGTCAAAGAACTTGAAGGCTCATTTAAAAATTATATTTGCATAATGATTCAAAAAATGATTTTGTAAATAGAAATATTAGCCGATTAAAAAAGTTTGTTTTAAAAATTTGCCTTTTATAATAACTACATTACATACTCTGATGAGTTAAGAACATAAAATCAAAACCAAAAAGAAGTGATATGCTAAACGAAAACATTAACATATGAGTCAAAACAATAAAAATTGATTTTATTAATAATTGACAAAATTATTCATAGTTATTATTATATATAATTACTTATAGATAAGAACTAATGTATAAAATTATGAATGATTAAAAATGATGAAATTAATTAATTAAAATTTCAAAACGTATATTAATGTGCTTTTCCGTAATTTAAGGAGCAGATAATTAAGAATATAACCCTTCATTTTCAGTTAGCTACTATCTTATATTGTCCAAAACAATCAAGTGTAAGCTTGATTTCTTAAACACCAAGAATAAATTAATATTAATATCATATAATGAATTTAATGGTTAAACAGAATATTTATAACTTAAATAGTAACAGGAAATTTCATATGAAAATCCGCGTCCACATGTCAAAAACCGAAAAAGGAATATCAGCCAAAATAAGGATATCACAAAGAAGAAAATATGACATGGATACGGTTAAAGTGACAGGAATAATCATTTTAAGATGTAAAATTGATTTCAAGAATAACAAAATTTGAGACATCAACCAGAACAATGTCCTTCTCGAGCTATAGTGCAAAGTATAACAGTGGGTGATAGGTTAACAAACACAATCAGTTACAAGACTATGTTCGCAATCCGAATTGTTTGTTAACCGATCATCGATTTACTATAGATTTGTGTGTGTGTGTGTGTCAATAATAAAAATAATTTTTTTCGGTGACAAGATGAAGCGCCACACATACATACATAACGGTGCAGGCGAGCCTCGGACTGTACGTTTGGGTTAATGGGTTTGGAATAGTCGCCCATCACCAAGTGCCTCGTAATTTTGAACCACAGTCAGGTGACGAGATCATACCTGAGCTGGCACCCTCCTCTCTACATCGACGCCACACCAGCGGAAGTACTTTCGAAGTCACATATTAACGTGAACACGTCCTCAACCCACGGAGCTCCAGCAACCCAGTTGGTCCCCCTCACTATCACTGCCCGCGGCAAATGATGCCTCACTTTGCTAATCTTAACGGGAAGCTACTGAACCACTGGAGCTCAGTCATTAAAAACATGTCATGAAAGACGAAAAAATGATGTATGGGGAAGAAACAATAAAGGTGTATGTAAGGACCAGCATACCATTTGAAATTACAATATGAATGCCCAAAAGTATAAATATCAGATATTGAGTCTTCGTTATGCTGAATCGTTATGCTGCAGGTGTCATGATACAGCTAGTCTTGCGCAAATAATTGCTTGGAACGTAAATAATATAGAATACGAAGTAAATAGCCGAGTATTCTGAGCTAAATCTGATCGAGAATGTTTTGTAGGGCCCTCTGAAAAAACAGTTTAGTGATTGATCAATGTCAGTTTTAACTGACTGGGACATGCAAATCGTAACGATTCAAAAGAATATCCTTAAAATCTCATCAATTATTTTAACACATTCAAAATTGCATCAGTCTTAAATATCTGAGAACTACACATTTTAAACATATCGCACTATTTCTATATAGTAACTTTTTTATAGTAACTTTTTGATAATTATTTCTGCATGCAATTAAAAAAAATTATATATATATATATATATATATATATATATATATATATATATTTATATATATATATATATATATATATATTTATTTATATATGTATATATATATATATTTATATATATATATATATATATTTATATATATATATATATATTTATATATATATATTTATATATATATATATTTATATATATATATATTTATATATATTTATATATATATATATATTTATATATATATATATATATTATATATATTTATATATATATATATTTATATATATATATATATATATATATATATTTATATATATATATATATTTATATATATATATATATATATATATATATATATATATATTTATATATATATATATATATATATATATATATATATATATATATATATATATATATATATATATATATATTTATATATATTTATATATATATATATATATATTTATATATATATATATATAAATATATATATTTTATTTATATATATTTATATTTATATATATATACTATATATATATATATATATATATATATATATATTTATATTTATATATATATATATATATATATATATATATATATATATATATATATATATATATATATATATATATATATATATATATATATTGAAACAATTTATCTCCCTTATATTGTTCCACTGAATTATATATATCTTTAAATTTTTTTTAATATTGCATTTTGTTGCATGTGTACGATATATCTGATGAAAATTGACTAAAACAGCTTAATGATTTGCTTCACTTTTTACTACCTGTTCACGATGGCATGTGAAGCAAAATTTTCCTATCAGGAAAAGCATATTTAATTAGAATAAGTTGTCCTTTTACTTTTTAAAAAAGTTTAATAAGCGTTTTTGTAAGCAGGTTTCGAGTTTTGATTAAATTTTTAAAGTATTCAATTCAGATATTGAAATTATCATTTAATATAAGAAAATCGCAATATTTTATATCCAAAATTTTCCATTGGATTCATAATTTTATTATTGTATTAAAATATATGGAAATTAAAAATATTCTTGCTCATTTTAATAGAACAGATTTTGATCATTAGTTACTTGTTTCATTATAAATGTTGTTTCACAAAAAACATCATCGTTGAAGTATACGTGTTGTAAATGAGTACATTTGCGATGATACAATCTAGGAGTTATAATCACTGTGGACGCAATCAAGTACAACTTGTGTATGCTACAAGTTTTTAACTAAAAAAATCCAATATTTTAATAGCATTTTAAGATTAGCAAAAAAATACACGTCATGTGATATTGTCTGAAACAGATCAGATAAGTTTGTGTCCGTCGTATATATTAATAATTATTATATAAATTTTACCATCTAACCATCACTAACTTAATAATAAATACAAAAATTTATATAACACAAAAGTTTAAAATTAAAAAGGTAGATTTATAAATAATGTAACTTATTTTTCAAATGATGTGAGAGAACAACATAAGTTTATTTCAAGAAATGATTTTAGAAAATTATGTATACAAATTACTATAATTATTATTAGTTGTTGTGCCCATTTTTTTCTTGCATGATATATTATAAAAGCAACTTTAATAATTTTTCTCTTTAGGATTATAATTTACAATCTTGAAATTGTCAATTCACCATAGCATTGCATTGTTCCCAGCTACAATACATTTTTTGTACTAGTATTTCAGCGCTATATAATTTTGACTCAATACACAAATTAACCTTTTAAAATCATTCTTATAGTCATATGATGTCTATGGGTGAATTATCTTACTATAAAACTCCACAAAAACTCATAAAATAATTATTATAAAGAGTCATTTAATGTAAAAAATGTGTTTAATATTATTCGAGCAAACCATTATTTTTCAAAACGAAAATCTAATAATAAACTGAGATGCATATAATAAAATATGAATATTGAAATATTTCTTAAGCTTTGTAATGTATTTTAACTTAGAAGTATATAAATTCTCTATAGTGCATATGTAAGAATACATAAAATTAGAATATGCATTTAAAAATGTATATAAAGATGCATAAAATAATTATAATTTCGCTAACTTATGGTAGAATGAGAGATGAAAATTATATTAGGCACTATCATATCTAAAATGCTATGAAGCAGAGGAGCCCAGTACCGTGCAAGCCCATTAAGAAGAAGATCATATCTAACATTTATTCCAACAAAAAACAAATTGGCTGATACTCTTTTTAATTGCTATAATAGTTAATAATTAAAGTAGTCCTGACCAATTTTCCTATACTAAGCCCAGAGTTGGGATCTACCAGTTAGTTAGAACCTGCTGGTAAGAAGTCTTAATAATTTGGAAACACAGACCAAGCATAAGGCTTGGTCTGTGCGATTAATTATCATATTTACACTATTAATTATAACATTTACACTATTAATTATCATATTAAAATTAGTGCCATGTGAAAATGCAATAAAAATAGTCTTTAAGTTAATTATACTTTTATTGTTTACAATCATAAAATAATAAATAGATATTAAATAAATTTTGATTCATAAAATGATAAATAGATTTTGAGATGGGACAAGACAGGTTCCAC
The DNA here is from genome assembly GCA_030067965.1 of Latrodectus elegans. Classification (NCBI taxonomy): domain Eukaryota; kingdom Metazoa; phylum Arthropoda; class Arachnida; order Araneae; family Theridiidae; genus Latrodectus; species Latrodectus elegans. Next base: position 84,324,995 of record CM057822.1, on the reverse strand, counting down.
ATACAGTGAACGAAACCAAACATAGTAAAAACAGATTAATCATCAAAACTCTTCCCAGAATACTTTAAGAAAGAACTTTCATACACATCTGATGATACCAATCTGATTTCATACACCAATGAGAACCAACATTATAAAATAATACAACTTTCAGTAGAAGTGACTTGCTTTATGTCACCACCACTGTTGGCAGCCTTTACAACTTCTACAACCTGAAAATAAAATTAATTTCAGATAAATTCAAGTTTAAACTAAAGTACATTTATAAAAGCATTTTATTACACTATAACTAAATAACAAGAAATTACATAAAATATAGGATATATAAAATATGGAAATCTAAAAGAACTTCATACAGAATGTCTTACGTGATTGTTTAAAAAACTAATTCTACAATTTTAAATGTAAAATGTTTTAAAACGTCAACTTTTAATTTCTTGGCATAAAAAATATTTACTTGCATGCCAATTAGTATACAAAAAAATAAAAGTTTTACTATACCAAGAGTGAATGTGTGGTAACTTTCAATAATGTAAAGTAGAAGTCTTCTTAATATACAACACTTTATAAGGAAAAAAATTTCAATAAAAATATTTTACAAATAAAAATTTTGCTTCACACTGAAAAATAAAATTTATTGTTTAGTTTGCAATCCTAGATATGCATGATTGCATTTGCTTGCATATGTACACAGTAAATTATTATGATTTTGAAACAGCGCAGTGAGTATGATGTCCTAAGATAGCTGCAGGGCATTTTAATATCAACCACTACATAAATCGCCTTTCAATGAGTTATTACCTTTCAAAAAGCTTCAGATGAATTGCCTTCAAAGGAATGATTTTCATAACATCATAATCATTGTAACAATTCACATGTCAATGCAACATATATAATAGGTATTTCATTAGATAAATCTCAAAGAAAGTTAAAATAAATGCATTGACAAAACTACAAGCATTGTATTCCAAGAAAAATGTTACCCATCAACACTAATAGATTCAAGCAATAAAATGAAATTTGAAAGATGTTCTAAAACTTGTCTAGTTTGAAATTTACTAATACTATAGTGATACATCATGAACAGAAATTGACATATAAACATTAAACAAGTTTTAAGTGGTAAATACATATTATTTTTTATGAAAAGCAAAGATAAGATAATAAACTCTGAATTTGAAATAATTGGAAAACTGCAATTTTTCTTTGCTCTATTTATATTTTTCAAAAAAAAAAAAAAAAAGTATTGCCTTTAATAAATATGGATAAAATTATCATTTATTAAAGACAATACTTTTTTTTTTGGATAAAATAGATAAAATTCTCATGTAATCATTTTATTTAAAGTAAATTAATATATACAAATAAATAGATGAAAACTAAATATTAAAAAATTAAAACCAAAGCCATCTATTATATTTGTGTAACCCGAAAGTAATAAAATTTGAAGTATATTAAATAAAATATGGTGATTTTCAGCAATAGAAAACATTTACCGCATTTTCCTGTGAATAATCAGCAGTGGTATATTATCAACAAGACCTTTTTTCTGAGTAAAAGAAAAAAACGTTGCATAATCTGCAATTATTTCTTTGGCAAATAATCGAAACTATGCACTGCTAATACAGTGAGTGTATCATAAAATACACAGTATGATTAAAAACATAATAAATTGTACAGAAAAAACATTTACTATAAAAAAATCTATTTAAATTTGCCTCATTGCAAAGTGCAATAAAATTATATGAAAGCAAGAGATTAATCAAGAGCGACAAGTACGAATGGCAAACAAAACTTTCAATTTTTACTTTTTATTAACATTTAAAATGAGGTTAGATATATTTTTAAAACTTAAATTTGTTTCTTTAAATATCAAATAAAAAGAAATGGATTATTTTTAATTGCACACTGAATTTTTTTTTTTTTTTTTTTTTTGCATGGTGCATGCTTTTTTTTTTTCTTTTCCTCCTTTTAATCTTATTTCAGCATGTTTATTGCCATTATTTATTTGCCTTCTTTATAGCTTTTAGTATAAAACTTCTTCTGTTATTTAAAAGTTTTTGCTTCCACATGCCGATATACAAACTTGAATATTTTTAGAATGAAACAGCTCAGGACAAGAAAAGCAAAATGAGAACAGCAACTGTTTTTGAAACAGTAATATCTATGAGGAATTGAATTCATTTTTGAATGTAATTAGACAAAACTGATTACAGATGAAATAAATCGGTCGAATCATGGTACCATCTGTTATTTATATTTTGAAACATAAACTGCATTTTTTTAAAACAAAAACGGCATAGAAAATATTTTTTATTAGATTAGCCATGGCAGCATATCATAGGCACAACAAAATTCGAAACTTTTTTAACACATAATCTGACGATTATATACATAAAAATAAAGTATATTCTCTTAAGCCCATTGATTTTCATAAATAGTTTGTACATTGTAATAAAGATCAAAATTAAAATTTTCCTTTTTTTTCCATTTAAAAAAATTAGATAAATAGATAAAACATAGGTATATATACATTCTAAAACTTTCTGCACATTAATCTAAATTTCACAGATACAAATGAAATTTAATCAAAATCAATCACAATGCAAATCAAAGAAATAAGTATTCAAATAAAATTTTCAGATATTTTGATGATGAACTTTCTCATATAATTATTCAAATAAAAAGTTCATGGTTATCTAAAAATTTTACTACTCCATTTCAGAAATGTTTCTCGAAATTAATGACGCAGATATAAGATACTAAATAAATGGTTCAAAATTCAGTATCTTATATCTGCATCATTAATGTAATATATAAAAAAAATCTTAAACATATAAAATATATGTCAAAATAAATAAGTTTACAGAAAACTAAGAGCAATCTAAATAACACAAATTTTAACAAAATAATTTAACTACACAACTAACCTCTTGCAAATTAGGAAAAGCTCCCATTTTTAGTTTAGAAAATATTTCCTGATCATCTACAACAACTTCAAATGAAGCTGAAAATACAATATTTACCATTAATTAGCATAAGAAACATTCTAATATAAGAATATGAAGAAATGCATACATATAACTATGTTATATATATTTATTATAAAGTATGCTTTTTAAAAGTTATAATAAATAAACATAAAATTTATAGTTATAAAAACAGTTTTGCATAACTATGTGTGAGAAGTCTTATAAATACAAATAATAAACAAAAAAATATTTTAAAAAATTTAACAAGTACCAAATAATAAAACAATATTAGAGTAAAATAAAGCTATTATAAGAAAACATTTTTCTTTTTTTCCTTAATAAACATTGTTGAATGAATCATATAAAAAGAATTCTTTTATGAAGTTTTAATTAGATGAAGTTTATTAAACTAGAAAAATTTATAAAGAACGAAGCTTGCTTGGTAAAAAAATTTCTAATTATATCAATAAGTTAGTTTAAAGCATTATTTGGCTAGTTATAGCTTAATCAATCAAAAGTTCACCATAACGCAATAAAAAACAAATGTACCTATCTTTCATTCAAATGATTTGGTAAACATAACAAATAAACATAAAAGTATTTTTTTAATTAAATAAAATATATAAATAAAACAATCATAATTAAAATTAGTAGAAAATTTAATGAATATAAAAAAACATTTTTAAAAGTCTCTAACTTTTAATAAAAATATGATAAATTCAAAGTAATAATAACTGTATACCATCATTCCCTATTTTAAAAAACTGCAGAAATTATGTAATATACTTATAAATACAGAATAAAAGCATAATAGATTTCATAAACGGTCAACTTAAAAATTATTGTTCTGGGTCATAGGAATGAATCAAAAAAACTTGTGTGTTAATTGTAAAGAAAAAGTTCTAATAAGTATAAATTATGGTAGCAATAAATAACATGATTGACAAAGAGTGATGTTAATTAATGTCTATAATAAGACAATGTATGCCTTTCTGCTAATTAACATTGCATTATAATATATCCAGTCATATTAATAAAATACATTCTTAGTATGGGATACAAATCAATATACTTCAGAAGAACAAACTTAACATTCACCTACCAGTTAGATAACAGCATTTGTCAGCTTTAAAGTTTGAATATGATGTTAACATCAGAAAATGCTAGACTGAACCTACTATCTTATGAAAGTAGTTTTCTTATCTGAAGAGAATTCTATAATATGCATTTTACACACAAAGAAGAACATGCGTATAAAATAAAAAAAGATAGGATATGACTTCATAAATCCCTAGGATCAAAAGAATTAATCATGTACTCAAGTTCATGTGACTGCAACAAATACAGTTGAATAACAAATTTTGCTAAATAATTTATCATTTAACAGGAAAATATGTATACAGTTATGTGAAGAGTATAAATCATTATTATGTATAAATTATATTTTATTTTATTAAATATAAAAATATCAATAAGTATGCATAAAAAATTAAAATAGCAATATTAAATCATCATATTTGAAACTTCCTATCTCCCACATATATTTGTCCATCTGTGGAGAGGAAAACAAGGGACATATTTTTCTAACTTCCTCTTTATATAATGTCCCAAGAAATGATCTCTGTAAAATTTTGGGAATTGGAACCCAGTTATTCTCTTGGATTTTTGAGCTTTCCATTGATCTGAAAATAAAAACTCGAGCAATATGCAACATCATGAAAAAATTTCCAGATTTTAACATTGTGTCACTACATCATGATAATGTCACCTTATTTCTGTATCTTATTGGAGAACTTTTACATTATTGTTTTTGCCTTTTATCCTATATATTGTAGTGTTATGCTATTATTATTATATTAATATAAGAATCAAAAATGAGACCAGCAGCTTTGTATAGGTCAAAACTATGAGCAATCAATTGTAAGGATCAATTCATCATTTTTATATCAACTAAGCATCTATTTATGTTCCTCTCTTCAATGTAAGTTTTAAGCATATTTAGAATAGAGCTTCAAATCAGCAAATCATAACATTTGAAATATAAGTAATTTTTTATATAGAAAAATTTTAAATATTAATATTTTAGATATGAAAATAAAATTATTTAAAAGATAACTACCTTGACATTTAAATAAATTCAATTATATAGTAATTTACTGTTAACTGTACAAAATTAGAATGAAATAAAATATTTTTATATTATTTTGAATTATAAGAAATATTAAGAAACTGAGTGATTAAATAGTATAAAAAATCTTCAATAATCAAAAATTTTATTTATTTCTACCCAACATTCCTCCCATTACCTATATAAAGATAGAGACAAAACAGCTATTGAATATAAATTTCTGCCAAAATATTGAAGAAAAATTCGTATAAAAAAATCTTAATGAAAGCTACTTTATATGTATATGTATTTTAATTAGATTTGATACTTTATGTTTAATTAATTGAAATTAAAAATAGCTAATTCTGATATAGATTTTATTTCCTAATGTTAATTTTGTTACTAAAAATATATTTTAGAAGCAATTCTGTTTTGAATCATAAAATATTTGAAATAATCATACATGATCTTCCTACAGCTCCTCTAACAAGTGCATCTGGAACTTCTGCCTTTATCTTTCGCTCCAATTCTTTGAAGCGAGGCTCGTAGCCTCATTGACCACTACACAAAAAATATTACAAAGAAAAGATACAATCATTAATATCAAACAAAAAAAATACAATTAGAAACAAAGAAACTAGAAAATAATCATGCAACAATGTTCAAGGAATGGATATATAAATTCATAAAATTACACAAATTAAATTCCAAAAATTTATAAATCATTTAAATATTTTATTAAAATTAAATAATTAAAATATTATTATAGAGGTCACAGTGCTGAATAATTAATTCCTTTAAAAATTAAAATACAAACTGACATTATGCAAAAGCATCAAAAGAATGTGTGTGTGTTAATTTTTTGTAGTAATGCTTGCCTGGAAAAATCTAACAGTGTATTAGGTTGAAAATGTTATTTATTACTTTATAATTACTTATGATATATTTCTGAATAAAATGAGAAAGTCACAACTGGTATTAATCTGAATGAAAAACAAAATTTTTTAAAAATGTAAACAGAGCAAAACAATATACCCACCATATATCCAAATGATGAGGGCATAAAACAATTCAACAATTTTATTAATTAGCAAATTCATTAAAATAACTAATATTCAAAGAAATATTGAAAAATAAAATATATGCAATCAAGGTTAAATCTATAGTATTCTCTTTCAAATTCAATTAATAATATCAATTTAGCAACAAAAATAACCTTATTACTTCAATAACATGGCACTGCAATCATTTGAACATGTAATGAAATTTAAACTAAATATCAACAGAATTTAATTCGTGAATTTAAAGCTAAACTTTAATCAAAGAGCTTATATAAAGAAAATTTTAAAATTTATTTTGGCATGACATTAAGTTGCATAAAGACGGCTTAAATATACTCAAAACTATTATTAGAAACTGAATACTAATTTTGACCCTTTGATGAAAAATTAATTTTTTCTAACTGTACTGACACTAAGATGTATAAAGCATCAATAATATAAGTCAGTCAACTCTTAAAATATGATTATTATATAGAAATTTAAGTTTTCACTTGAAATTTAGACACAATAAATAGTATAAAAATTACTAATATTTTGAAGATTAATAAGACAAATTAGCAACAGAAAATACTTTAAAATCTTATAAATTAGACATCTAAAATCTTTTAGCCTCAATAATCAATAATCCATCCCATCAATCAAAATGCCCTAGTTTTTTGTTTTTGGACACATATTTTAGAATGAACAATATTTTGTCGAATTAAATCTTGCAATTGAAGAAAGAATAAATTACAATTTAAAATGTTTTTCAATTCTAAAAGGCTACATCCTTTCAATTTGATCAACTTAATTTCATTATAAAACTTTCATAGGATTTTATTTTCTTTTGAATAACATTCGCATTGCTTAACGTTATATAATAAATGACAGCACTTTTTTAAGAAAACAAAACTGAAATCTCACCAGTACTCAACTTCCACCACTACACCCATTATAATATTATCGGAATCCCCAGAAAGTACTTAAAATCGTATAAAATAGAATAAAATGTTAGATTTAAATATTTGCACCAAATGCTCAAAGCAAACAGAACCAAACTGTGATCAAAACAGAACTCAGCTGTGCATCGTCGTAATCGTTAGTAAGTTGGCTTATTTTCTATTGATTTTCAAGGTATTTTTTAAATTGACTGTAGAGGTTATGATTGCTGATCTAAAAATGGCATCGAACGAAAACGCCGAGCTTATGATGCTGTAGGAGTCAAAATGTATTTAATTTATTATTTATTTTTTTTAAATTATCTAAAAAAGTGTTAACAATTTCATATAAAAACGATAATATAAAATTATAAATTAAATCTACGACATTAAATTAACGCTATAAAATTATCGTTTTCATTTTCTATCAAAATGTGAATTGGCAATAGTAGAAAGAGTTAGATATAAGCAAACAAAAAAGAATGTCTTTTGTTCTAATACCAAGTGGTAATCATGAAGTATGTTTAAATTATTGTATAACACAAAAATAATTGTAAAATATAAAATGTAATATTGTAAGTAAATGTAAAGTAATACTTGTAAATATTCAGCTTAATAGAATTATTTCTCAGTCATCTTCTGTTTGGTGACTACATTGCAACAACATGAGTTTTTCACGAAAAAAACGTTTTCTGTTCCAGCTCATTATTTTATATTGTTGCCGTTTGATAAAATTGATTATTGATTAGTTTTATTTATAGTAAATTTATTCAATAGGCATTTTTATAAAATTTGAAAATCATTATATCATTGGAAAAAATGTTCTGGTCATTGAAATATTGGAATTATCGATTAATCCTAGGAATAAAATGAAATGAAATTTCGGTACTAAGATTTTAAACAAATAAATAACAAGAACAAAATAATCTTTAGCTTTAGGCAATTCAATAAAAGGAAAGAAAATGTACAATTAATTAATGCAACTGATTGCATCTTTTATTATTAAAATTAAATGTTTTAGTCACATATTTGTATTAATATGTGTATTAGATTTATAACATTAAAAAATGTCAAATATATTTATGTGAAAAGCTGTTAAAATTTTGTGTGCGACTCTAAAAATCCAACACTAAGAAAAGAGACCAGAAAATTATCCAAATTTGAGAGTAGGCGCACATCATCAAGTTATGCATTTGATTTGAAATTGGCAATTTTTCAGTGTACGTTATACACTGTTGGAAAATTGCTAAGGACGGATAACACTATCATCCATAGCAACCACAAAATGAAAGGAAGCAAAATGTGAGAAATTAGAAAAAGTGCGGAATATATAAGAAGAAGCATGCGTATGCAAATTTTTTTCCACGTTTGTTCATCACGTGATAGCGTTCATAAGAGCTTTAAAGGTTTTGACACGCGTGAACAGTTGTTGTTTCAAGTCAAAGTTTTACAGGAAAGATTTAATAGAAAAAATTAAAATTTTTGACATATCTTCCCGACATTACTTAGGTGATTTTATGTATGACCGAATTATTGGACAGATCGAAGAAGGGCGAAAAATAACATATGTTGCCAGGGAGTTCGACATCGCTCACAGCGTTGTTTCACGGCTGTGGAAGTCATTTAAAACTACTGGAGTGTGTAATAAGCGGCACGAGGCAGGTCGTGTTAGAAGTAAGACGCCTGCAGTAGACAGATATATCGTCCTATCAGCAAAAAGGAAAAGGCGCACCACAGCTCAGCAGGTGGCAAATCAGTTTCTTGCTGCCTCAGGAAAGCAGACCTCCTGAAAAACTGTTGCCAGACGTTTGAGGGGAGGAGAACTATACGCCCGCAGACCTGTTGTGTGTGCCCCATTGACCAGACAGCACCGTACAGCCCGTTTGCAATGGTGTCGTGAGCATCGTAATTGGACTGAACAGGACTGGGCATGCGTACCATTCTCAGATGACAGTAGGTTCAGTCTGCCATCGGATTGTAAAAGCCAACTGATCTGGTGCGAGAGTGATACTGCTTATCGTCCAGAAAATATCCAGGAAAGGGACCGATATCCGACATGCAATGTCATGGTGTGGACAGGCATCATGATCAATGGGCGCACGCTCCTATATGTGATTGCGAAGGGGACTATGACGGGCCAACTATACATTAATGAAGTTCTACTTCCTCATGTTCGTCTTTTCCGTGGTGTTGTCTGTGATAAATTTGTTTTTATGGACAACAACACCACATGTCATCGAACACTCGCTGTTCAGGATTGTCTAGACAGCGAGGGTATTCAACGCCTCGTATAACCATCGCGTTCTCCAGATCTAAACCACATTGAAAATGTGTGGGATTTTTTGGGGAGGTAAGTTGCTAGTCGAAACTATCCTCCGACAAACAAGAACACCCTCATCCATGTACTCACAGAGGAATGGGATAAATTGCCTCAACAGCTGCTGATAATGTTTTGCACAGTATGATACGACGTGTGGAATGTTGCATCACACTACACGGTGGACATATCCTGCAGTGATCTTCAAGGTGCCTACTGATTTTTAGATGCATTGTTCCGTTTTTCCGTATGCAGCATCAAATGAACATTTTTTTCTTTCAGATGTTTCACAACTTTTGTACTTTCCAGAACAATAAATATTCTTTATGCTAATGTCTGAACAGTGTGGCAACTATATTCTATCCTACTAATCCTCATGTCTCGCTTAATGTTATGCTACATTGCAATTTGTGATCCGTCCTTAGCAATTGCTCAGCAGTGTATATGATAAGGGAAAGTTCCAGCATAATATGCAATTTTATCATCCATATTTCTTCTAGAGAAATCTTTGTACAATTTTTGTTCTTGTCTCAGAGGATTCATGCAATTGCAGAAAATGCCTGGCCATTACCATGACCAGGACAGTTCCATCATACAGTTGATTTAAAGAGAGTAATAGTGATCGAAGTGAGAAGATAATATTAAACCATACGATAAATCACAACTGACACACACCTCCAAAGATTCGTAGTGCACCAGATATAATTGGGACAAAGAAATGTAATGAGACAGAGGGGTCCAAATGCAGACAGAATGATGTCAACACACGTGGATCAACTCATCCACACACAAGTGGTGGTGGCTAGAAGCTACCTTGACCTCTTGATTGGAACTCTCACTAGGCACCAACAATGATATACCAAGGAACCTGTACTGTTTGGTCCATCAATGCGCACGGTAGTCCAACAACCTATTGAACCGACACTGGTTATCGCTCAATATTATAAATAATATTTCGTAATAAAGATAACTTCTTGTTCGTAGCTTTTTCTTTTCGTTTGCCGGGTTTCATTATTTTCTCATCATTTTTTCTTGGTATTGCATACAAAATTTCAACTCTTTCTATTCTACAATACAGATATGTTGATTTTATTTATATTTATTTTTCTTTAAAGTTGATTGACGCTATAGAGAAATCATCATTTACTATATAAAATACATAAATTATTTAGACTTAAAAGGATCGTTAACAGGAAATATAATTAAATTATTTAATCTGTCACAAACCGGACTACAAATCCTCGTGAACAGAATTTTACTGGACATTATAAGAACTTTTTCTGCATATTTGCTAAAATCATATAATTTAAAATTTTGAGGTTTCGCAGCTATTAAGCGAACGAAGCATTTTTACATTATGCTGAATTAGTTTGGTGATTTCTAATTTCTCTTGATTAGATTTCCCTTGAAGAGATTTTACGCATCAAACATTTTTATGAAACCTATTAGTTCTTACCTAAGTCAAAATAAAGTAATTTTTCATGAAGAATGTTATTATTTTTTCAAATTATAAACATGATTTATTAAAATTTTAATCAAAATCTTAACCCCCATTATAGGACCAGTTTTGACTTGCCTTGATATGCCCAATATAGGGGAAAACTTGGCTCCCCAAATAGGTCCAATTTTGAGCTAATCTTGGCATGTATATTGAGGAAGGAAAACAAGTGTCACACTCAAATAGTTATGGTAACAGAAAATTTCGAAATTTCCAAATGGCAACATCCAGATTTTGATATTGGAATGCAATCTCTAGATTGAAAAACACTAAATAGCGTTGGAATGGCTCCTGTAGCACGAAAATCCTCGAAACTAGAGAAGGAAAAAGTAAAAAAGTCTTTGCCGTTATCCAGTGCATTAATGTTCGTTTCATTTACATCACAGGTCACACAGTTTCTTCGTCTGAGATCCCAGCCTGATTAATCCTCCACAAGACGAGAAGAATTCAAGAAACGCAAATTTAGGGTTCTACGTATGTTACAGTCATGACTGGCATCACGCTAGGAGAAAGAAAAGGCACTGCGAAATGCAAGTCGCGTTTGTTTCTTTGTGACATTCCGAACAAGATATCGCTTTTAGGGGAAAAAACGTGGAAGAAATCTTAGATTCATTACCTGAATAAACAAAATGCTGCTGAGACTGTTTCTGATGTGTTCACATTAGAAATCTGATGTGTTTACATCAAAAACCATAGATAGTCATAGTACCGTCCACTATCAAAACTGCATTGGACTTGATTAATAAATTTGAAGAAACTTGTTGTATATAGTTACAAGAAGAGATTTAGTTCCTAACGGTTACTATATATTTAGATTCACTTATTAGACAACATAAGTTTAAATAATACTTTAATGAATGACACATTATTATACAAAGAAATTTAGGAAGGTTAGATCAACTTGCAACGTGCATACAAGCGGTGAACGAGCGAGTGAAACTGGTTCCTTTTGTCTATGCCGGTTCTGATTGCAGTATGGGATAACCAGTTCAAATTGGCAAGCATATGTTGCCTTCTGTAGACAGTAATGTAAAAAGTCTGACTCGGCAAGCAGGTGTTGCCATCTGTTGACAGTAATAGGAGTTACCTACAGTTGCACGTATGACCGACGTCGGTCTGGATGATCTTTCGTTCCAGTGGAAGCTTTTGCAGAAGTTTATCAGACAATAAGAACAATTCGTCCCGCAAGTGCACGTGGTGTTTCGCGTGTTCTGAATCTGCGGAATTTAACTGTAGACAAGATTCTGTTCAAAACATGCTTCCGTATAAATTCCAGCTTGTCCAAATGTTGGAAGAGAGAGACTATCAATTACGGCAGGATTTTACACGAATCAATTCCTTATCCTTTACGATGGAGACAGCAGCTGGTCTTTACGCATTCTGTGGATAGATGAGGCACATTAACTGGTAACGTGAATTTGAAAACTAGTGTGCATTAGGCAGAGAATAATTCACATGATGTGCTTGCATGTCTATTAAACGAGGAAAAAGTGACATTGTAGTTTGGTATAATGAGTACGTTCATTTTCAGCTCTTGCTTTTTTTGAAGAGGTTACTGCCGATGATCTGAAACGTATACAATAACGACTGCTCTCTATCTAGACATGTTAACTCGTTTCGCGATTCCCGTATAAGATCAACTTGCAACGTGCATACAAGCGGTGAACGAGCGAGTGAAACTGGTTCCTTTTGTCTATGCCGGTTCTGATTGCAGTATGGGATAACCAGTTCAAATTGGCAAGCATATGCTGCCTTCTGTAGACAGTAATGTAAAAAGTCTGACTCGGCAAGCAGGTGTTGCCATCTGTTGACAGTAATAGGAGTTACCTACATTTTCACGTATGACCGACATCGGTCTGGATGATCTTTCGTTCCAGTGGAAGCTTTTGCAGAAGTTTATCAGACAATAAGTACAATTCGTCCCGCAAGTGCACGTGGTGTTTCGCGTGTTCTGAATCTGCGGAATTTAACTGTAGACAAGATTCTGTTCAAAACATGCTTCCGTATAGATTCCAGCTTGTCCAAATGTTGGAAGAGAGAGACTATCAATTACGGCAGGATTTTACACGAATCAATTCCTTATCCTTTACGATGGAGACAGCAGCTGGTCTTTACGATTCTGTGGATAGATGAGGCGCATTAACTGGTAACGTGAATTTGAAAACTAGTGTGCATTAGGCAGAGAATAATCCACATGATGTGCTTGCATGTCTATTAAACGAGGAAAAAGTGACATTGTAGTTTGGTATAATGAGTACGTTCATTTTCAGCTCTTGCTTTTTTTGAAGAGGTTACTGCCGATGATCTGAAACGTATACAATAACGACTGCTCTCTATCTAGACATGTTAACTCGTTTCGCGATTCCCGTATAATAACAGTAAAATGCTCTATCTGAATTTATCTGAATGCAAGGTGGCGCTTCTCTATGTAGTGTCTTCAGTCGAAAGTAACTTAAGTCAACAGTTTGGTGACATGGCTCTCTTCCGTTATTTCTCGTTTCCATGGCCACCTGATCTGACACCAATGGACTTGTGGCTGTGGGAATATTTGAAATCCAAATAATATCAGTTTCATCCGCAAACTGCTTCTGATTTGAAAGATGCTATCAGAAATGCGATTCAAGATATTCCTCTTGTCTATATAGTACGAGCTTCAGTGCCATAACTATCTGCCACATGAAAAGTTTCAACCTGTATGAAGGAGGTCACATAGAGAATTTGTGAGACAAAATAAAGTGTTTATTTTACGCTGCTTCTCTGTCTTTATAGGTTGTCCTCACTACTAGCCTACCGCATGGATTTCATGATTGCTGTTCGACCTATATTTAGGGATTTTCGAAATAGAGATCACATTCCAATGCAAAAAAACTTCTTGTCTTTTGATATTTTCGAAATTTTCTCACTGTAACCATAACTTTTAGAGTGACACTGTTGTTTTCCATATCATTCTTGAGCGCATTCCTCAAAATATTTTATGACAAAATTTCATTCACTTTCTGTCAATGGTATGATAGTTAGGAACCCATATGTCTGGATAGTTTCTTATATTCACCCTGTATATAATTATTGTAATTCAGTTAATGAATATCATTCCCCTGCAGGTATTAATAGAAATCTTTTCCATTTTTTAAAATTTATAGTTTCATGTAAAGATAACATTTAAATTCGTCAAATATATTATATTCATTAGTTAAGTCTACAAAATGATGCAATACTTTGCATTAATGAGGTGATTAACCAATAATTTTTATCAAGAATATTGCTACATTCAGCGTTCTCCTTTAATTCATTTTGGTTCATTTTATAAATTGAATTTAAAATATATAGTTATAAAATTTAAAATTTATAGTTATCAAATACTCGGTACTTCCAGTAACAAAGTTGAAGCGAGTTCATGTATTCTCAAACAGATGTAGGTACAATGAACTTGACTGGAACTACCTGTTTCAAAGTAATCAGCAACAATTTCAAGTACAGAAGAGCCAATGACAGAGCGAGTACGTGATTGTTTCAAAGTAATCAGTGTAGTTACAATGTACTTGACTGAATGTAACAAGTACCTAAGCATCAAAATAACTTGACCCTAAATTGGCTGATCGTGGCTTTGTCTTGGTCTAATATTAGTGGTCTATATCGGCCCAATCCTGGATGGTCTACATTTAGTTATATAGGACCAATATAGATTACCTAGATAGGACCAAGCCATTATTTTTGTCTTTTATTGACCAAGCAAGTTAATTACATTGGACCAATCTGAGTGTCCAAGATAAGACCAAGCTAGGCAACCGAAATTGGTCCAATTTTGGCAGTCAATATAAGATTTATTTTGGCTTATAGGTTTGTCTACATTATTCTAGCGTATATTTATATCAAAAGATTTTATTTTGAATTACTAAATTAGAAGGAAGCTATTTTAAATTATTAAAATAAGTACGATTTTTTTTCATTTAAAGCAGTTTTGTTGCATCTTACATGAGTAAAATAATTGTCGCATCATTTTGCATTCCATTTTGAAAGTAAACACAAGTGCCAAATTTGTTATTCTTTTAAGCAATATCAAATTACTCAGAAAAATTTACGAATTGTATGATGAAAATTAAATTATGTTGAAATGAACATTCAAAAAGAAAGAGAAGTGAAGTAAAAATAAAGAAAAATTTATTACTTACCAATATATGAACGATTGGCATAAAAATCCAATTATCATGTATGCAATATTTTACATAATCATATTAGTAATACATTAATTTGATTTGTTTAATGTTAAAAGAGAATCTTGTTCCTGCATTGTTTAATACTTATTAACTCAGTCTCATTTTGTGTATAATCATATTTTCATATTTTACACTATTTTTATTTCACTAAATAAATGGTTCTTTTATACTAATTACATATAATTAAAATATAAATATATTTTGTTTTCTACACGAAACTAAACTGAGAATTTATACACTTAAAATGTTTCTACTTGTGTCTCTAAAAAGGAAAAAATAATTCATCTTATATTTCTAACTTATAATGAGTTACTACACATCTAACAGTACAATTCAGTTAAATATTAACTACTGTTTCTGAATACTTTAGTTCAAGTTCGCTTTCAGACTTTCAAATATTATTTTTTTTATATAGGAAACAACATAAATAAAAACTTACTCATGCATTATATCTAAGAAGAATCAAATTTACGAACACGGCAACTTTTTCGAAAACTTCTTGATAAATAGATAAAACGGTCGCAATTAAACTTCAAGAATTGAACCTTTATGATTATTGAAGTTCAGCAACATTGATCTTAATTAGTATAAGAAAATTCTTAGTAAGCAAAAATGCAACAAAACAACTTAAAAAATTAGGCAGTCATATTGGATTTAACTCTACATATGATATATTTTGGCAAAAACTTGGCATGTCCAAGATTGGTAGTTACTTGGCAGTAGTAATTTCTTGGACCAATAATGACTTATCATGGTAGACTGGGGAAAACTCAGCATCCATGGTAGGACTAACCTTGGTTTGTCTTAGCATGTCCAATATTGGGGAAAACGTAGCGACCATTATAGGTTCATTATTGGGTTTAACTTGGCATACTGTATATTGGGGAAAAATTGACGATCTTTAGTTCATAATTCGGGTTATCTTGATAAGATTGCAAATATTGGGCTATTTTGCTACTTAGGTACAGAAGAGACACTAACAGAGCGAGTACTACTACAAATAACAATGTCATCGATATAGCGATACAGTCACCATGATCCTTACTTATAAGCAATACGCCCTTGTTAATACCAACAACTAACCTTTTTCCATTCTTACTCGCTAACATAAATAAAAAATAAACAAAAAATATAAATAAATAAATAAATAATAAAATAAAAATAAATAAATAAATAAAAAGTATATATCCCAAAAAATTAATAAAAAAATTAAAAAGATTAAAAAAATAAAGATTATAAGTGTTTGAAAAGTCTCTGTATTCGTGTATTCTTATGTGTTTTCTGCTCATTTTAACTATCACTTGTACTGTTTTTAGCAGATGAGTTAATAACAGGACATTCCTATGTTAATCCAAATAATTTTTTTGTAAATATTGCTTATGTGTTATAGCACAAGTTAACTTCTATCCAAAAAATCCAAATTCAATTACTAATTTTTTTAATTACTCTGCATTAAAAATTAACTTTTCTCATGAAAACTCAACTAAACCCCGCCCACTTAAAACTTCTACTTGCTATATATCAATCAGATCACGATACAACTTCCTAGTTCCATTTTCAGATAGCCAATGAGGGTTGAGGTTAACCAGAACCAGGTACCTCAGCGAACTGAAAGCCGGCAATCACTTTCGATATAACGATACAGATGGATGAATTACGAGATTGTGGTAGGATTTATACAATTGCTTCTTATGGTCGAGAGGCCGAGTGGGAGAAGGGAAAAAAGCTTAACCAGAAAATAGAAGAGGGATACTTAGGAATTGGAAGATCTTTTCGGGTTGGATAGGGAGATATAATTAATTTCTATTGCGTAATAAAATAAGCATATACATTGGTTTCATTTTGGTTAATAAAATAAATGTGTTGAGAAAATAAATAATCGTGGCACATTTATTCAGTGATCATCATTCTTTTTCATGTATATTACGTTTTTTTTTAAATATAAGATACCTGATTTTCTTGTTATGTACTTGGCAATTTTTATTGACTCTTATTTTTGTTATTATTTCGTTTAAAATTTTTAATTTATTTTATGAATATATATAACGTATTTATTTGAACCTTAAATTAGGTCAGGTTTCTTAAATTAAAAAAAATTGTTTAAATTAAATCTGCTTATGTACTTTCATTGCTATTTCTATTGTTATGTATATTTTTTATTATGATTCCGTAAAAATATGCTTATTTTTTATCCAGCAATGTTTTAGTTTCCCTATATTTTACTATAAATATATTCTTGAATTAAAACTTGAAAAAAAAAGATCTTTTATATATTTTACCATACAATTAATTTTATTCATATAATGAGAATGCTGATCTAAATCAAATATACAATCCTTTTAGTTTAGAGTTTTGAAATGAGAAAAAAATGATTTAATTAAATCAATTTTTACTTTATCTTTATTCATACCGTCATGTGTTACTGTCATGTTTATTTCTTTAATTATGGATTGATATATAAATGAAATATATGTATTTCTGAGGACCTCCATTTTGTATTAAACATTACATTACTCAATACTTTACATTAAAACATTATAACATTGAGATTCTTGGTTTTATATTTTTTGATAATTAATAATTTTTTTAAATATAAAAGTTACTTTAATATAATATGATTATATTTACTTAAATATTATTAAAACAATTTTAATTTTAAAGCTCTTCCAATATTTTTCCATAAATTGTTTAAGATTATGGAAACTAAAATAATGTGAGTTAATACATTCTTTATTTTTGAAACATCTGGCTTATCTTTTACATAAAAGCATAAACAAATAAACTTCTTTTATAAGAAAAATTACTATCTATTATATATCAACAAATTTTCTTTGATTGTCTCGTTAGTGTTTTATAATTTATAATAAAAATTATATTATGTCATCTATTTTATATTTTAATTAACAATGGAAATCTTTTCAAATTACAATTGAGTAATTTGAAAATTTCCTTAGAACAGACATAAATTCTTAAAATAAACATAAATAACAAAAGATTATGATTTTTTATATTAAAGGAAAGATAGTTAAGAAAATTTATAAGTTCAAAATTTTTCTCAGAAAAACGGTTTCTAGAAAAAATAATTTATGTTTGTCTGCTTCATACTACAAATTAAATCATTACAGGAAAAAAAAAAAAATTGCGATTAATGAAATGTTGCATAAATTATAAGAATTACTTTTTATAGATTATCACATAAGCTCTTTTTATAAACACTTAAGTGAATGCTTATTTACAAATGATAATGACTTAAACTAACATTTATCTTATTAATTAATTTATGGAATAAAATAAAATATAATAGATTTAACTATTTATAGTTTTAATTAATTATGTTGTTGCTAATGAGTACTAGGTAGGTAATTGCATCCGCTCCCCAGAATCTACCAGCAATGTATTTCAGGATGCGTAGTCGTTTCCTGGCTTTCAAGGTAATGTATTCGATATGTTTGCTGCATGTAAATTCCTGGTATAGTATGAATTCCAAGTATTTTGGATGTTTCTCGTAAGTAAATTTCTGATGATTAAATGACAAAGAAGGTTGGTAGTGATAGAAGTGATTATCTGTAGTAAAGAAGGTGATAACTGATTTGGTTGGATTAAAACTCAACCTGAACTCCGTCGCAAACTCGGAAAGGGCCTTGAAAGAACTGTTAATCCGAAACTCTATCTCAGGAATGGAAATTCAAGAGTTCCAGAGAATTATGTCATCAGCAAACATTCTAATGCGCGTGTCAGGAGAGATAGTCCTCTCCATACCGATCAAATATAAGGAAAGAAAGAGTTGGGCAGAGAACAGTTCTCTGGGGAACACCTTGCCCAATTTGAGAATTCTTTGAAAAGGATTTGTTATATTTATCTGATGGAGGTAATCAGAAATCCAAGCCAATATATTACCTCGGATATCAAATGTATTATGTAGATGAGTTTATGCTTCCAAACTCTGTCGAAAGCCTTTGACAAGTCCAATAAAGCCACAACGTTGTGATTAGTAGGTTTAGGATTCTGGGAATTCCTGATGGTTTGAGCAAAAACAAAATTTGATCAATAGTGCTGTGGCCTTACGAAACCCATACTGTTGCTCAGAGAGAAGTTAATTTTCATCCAGAAAAAAACGAAGTTTGATCAAAATCATTTTCTCTATGATTTTACTAGTGGTACAAGTTACAGCAATCGATCTGAAGTCCTCGGGGGAATAAAAATTTTTGTTTAGCTTTTTAACTGGAATAATGATGGCCTTTTTCCATTCCTGGGGGAGTCTGCCTTTAGTCCACGAAGAGTTAAAAATGTCCAGGAGTCTTATTTTTCCCAGGCATCCCAGGTTTTCAAACATAAAACCATGGATACCGTCAGGACCAGGAGATTTTCTGAGATCGAGGAAGGACTTTGCCAAAAGTAGTTCACCCATAGAAAAGGGAGCTTCCATAGAAAAATCATCAAAGTCAGAGCTACGACAGCCATGTACAATATTCCTTGCTTTGCGTAACACAAGTTTGTCCTCGTTGGTGAAGTTGAACCAACTTCTTTGTTGGTAATAGATAGCAAGACCATTGGCAGCAGATTGATCGTTCTTGAACAGTTGTCCATTATAATTTTTGACTGAGTTGCACTCCTCGAATTGGGGTTGCACATTGTTGATACCCTTAACTATTTTCCAAAGTTTTGAATTGGAAGTTCTCACGTCAATTTGATTACAAATTTAGTTCCATCTAGATCTTTTTAAATAGGTATATGCGAATTTAATTTCTGCATTAATTTTATTGGTCTTAGATCACGAACCATTCTCCTTACGACTGCCAGTTTCAAGAAGATCTTTTTTATTTTTTATTTTTTAAGAGACTCCAGAGTAGTAGAATCCTGTGTGAAATGTGAAATATAACGTTTCACATTACCTCTTGGAATAAAAGCTTATGCATACTTAAGAATAATGTCTTTGAAATTCTTCCAGGAAGTGTTTAGAGATTCATTAAGTGGCACAGAAACCAAGTCACTATCTACTGAGTTTCTAAAAGAGGTCCAGTTGGCTCTCTTGAAGTTCCAGAATTTTTCATTGGAGTTGAAGACTTTTTGTCTCTTATTGAATTCTATAATGATAGGCAGATGATCACTTCCAATGTTATCCAGTGTTGACCACAAACTTTGTGGCAATAATTCTGTACTGGTCATGGCTATGTTTAGCGCCTCGGATGAGTTATAGCTAAAAGAACTGTGGGTGGGCGTTCTGTCATTGAGGATCATAAAATGACAGCCATTAGCTAACTGGAGAACGTCAAGACCTCTATAATTAATACTGGAGCAACCCCAGATGGTATGTTTATCATTCAAATCACCGAGAATGAATGAATCTTTGTCCATGATGTTAGAGAGACTATCCGGTAGCCGGTTTTGGTTAGGCGGATGGTAAACGCTGAAAGTGTTTAAGGATTTGCCTCTCCATGAAATTTTTATACCCTGGATTTCAAGGTCAGAGTTTTCAAAAGTGGGAGTGCTAATGCTTTCGTATTTGATGTTCGAATAAAGAAGGCCAAGCCTCCACCTCTAGAATTAGGTTTGTCCTTCCTATTACACTTAAGAGTTGTATTCATCCTTAATTTAGTTTCCTGAATGGCAATTATCTGGACGTCATTAGTTTCTGCAATTTTTAATAATTTATCCATTTGGACCATAGTAGCCAAAGTAAACAGTCCATTTATGTTGCACTTCAAGATCTTAAGGGGTTTTAAAGCAAAGGGAGACCGTAGATTACTTTTCGAACGAGATCCTTTGCTTAAACCTCGAGCGCGTCCCTGTTTATCCTGCGCGAGGGACGATGCAGCATCGATATCATTTGTCAGCTGATTCATAGGAAGAAAAAGTGCAGCTTCTGTTGTCCGAAGATTGGAGCACCGTGAGGAAGAAGACCGTCTTGGCCACATGCTTGTTAGTGTTACCTGGAAATTATGGAGTGGCCTTCATGCCATGAGTGACCCTACCAGGAATAAAAACTCCCGACGTACTTCACCCACTCCTCCCAGGAACACCCTTTTGCCATGGTGTGGCCACTAACAGGACTAAGGGGGTTAATTAATATAATTTTTTATTAAATTTATTTATAAAATTTAAAAAACTTTTTCATTATTTTTTAATCCAATAGATGACAATACAAAAGAAATTCTAACAAGTACAAAATATAACCAATAAAATACTTTACATAAGTACAGTTACTTTAAAGATCACTGTACTCAGTACATTCCAAGTACAAGAAAAATAATAAAAATCCATTCATACAGCTGATATCTGATACTAAAACTCGGATAATTTCAAAATTTCTTCTAAATAGAAGAAATTGTATATTTAGTAGTTATTTCTTTAGTTATTTTTAAAAGTAATCATAAAATATTTCAATCGCTCATATT
Source organism: Latrodectus elegans (assembly GCA_030067965.1). NCBI lineage: Eukaryota > Metazoa > Arthropoda > Arachnida > Araneae > Theridiidae > Latrodectus > Latrodectus elegans. Next base: position 84,303,514 of record CM057822.1, on the reverse strand, counting down.
TTAAAATTATTTTATATATATATTATATATATATATATATGGACTGAAAATCTGTTTGGGGTGAAATTGATGATACTTTTCTCGTTCAAGTAAAAAGTGTGTGTTGGCATTAGCATGTTACAGAAATATTAGCTGAACAAACTACCTGAAAATATGACACAAAATTGGCTAAGCTTAAATTATGAGTCTGATTAAGTTTTGTAAATTCTGAACCTTTCTTGAATTTAATTTTTAGTTATGTTTAAAAAGTATTATACTTGTTCTTTTTAGATAAAAGAATCATAATATTTAAAAAAAAATTCTAGTCTCTTAAATTGCAAAGATTACGAATACATGATGACAGCCACAGAAAGATCTCATCAAAGATTTAATTTCGTTTATAGTTCCACTTTAGATTACAATTTTTTAATAAAAATGTAAGAATTTTAATGTAGTTGTTTTGTGAGGAAATTAAATTTATAAATAAATTTGGATTGCTAACTTTAGTTACTATTTATTATTTTAATAAATATTAATTTTTTAGAGAATATTTTAATTGTTTTTTCATTTTTAAATATCATTTTTATAAGCTTTCTTTGAAATTTAATTTAAAAAATCTACAGTTTTAGAAAACTGCCTTATTTTGTATCAGTTAATTCTGTATAACCAATAAAGTTTAGTATAGTGTTAGTCATACTGGAATGGAGAATGTTTTTGTTTTTTCCTAAAAGTGAAACTAAATCTTCTCTGAACAATCCTTTAATATTGGTGACATTTTTGAAGTTTTCTGATTTTTTATTTTTAAATAAGGAAAATTAACAGGTAGTTTTTGAATAAATTCTAATATCCAGTTTTACTGAAATTGTTTCCATATTACTGTGGTCTTATTTTAAATTATATATTTATATTTTTAAGGCTCATTCAGAAATTTTATTATTTTCATTATATTTTTAGGGTTTTATTTAAAGATGTGGTCAATCTATTAGAAATACTACTGTATACTGTTAGAAAGCTTGTCTATTTAATAGGCTGACAGCCAAGTGGTTATGCTCAGATTATTGGTGCAACAGTTTATAATCCAATTACTTGTATAGATATTTATAGTGGTTTGAAATCTGCTTTAAACTGTATGACATTGTCCAATTAATTCTCATGAATCAAAAATGACTTGAATAACAAACAAACCTCAAAAATAATAATGCGATATTTTTTTCATTCTATAAACAAGGTTACTTAAATGTATTGTAATTTTTAAAGAACTTTATTAGATAATAGATACAAGTATTGTATATATAATATATATGTTTGTGTGTATTTTTATTAAAAAAAGGCAAAAACATTGTAAACTGATGCTAGTATATAATATTCATACATTTAAGGAGGAAATAAATCAGTATTACATTTAAGATCTTAAAATATTTAAGAGTAAATCAGTTACATTTAAGTTAAATATGAAATAAATACACGTTCGATGATAAATATTAAACGTTAAAAGTAAAATGAATGGGGAAAATTGCTTCTCTCATATTGTTAAATAATTCTCTTCATAGATAAAATAATCATTACTAGTACGCTGCAAAATCTACATAAATGGAAAACATTTAAAGTTAGAAAATTTCATTAAGCAAGAGATAAAAAAGAAAGCAAAAATTGTGTGTTTTCCTACAAGAAGAGCAAGGATTATTTTTCATTTCAATATAATCTCACTTATAGGATATCATTTTAAGGTGATTAATATTACATAAGGGAGATCTTTAAATGATGGTATTAATATCTGAAAGTACTTAATTTAGATAATTTAAAATTATATATACAGTTTTCTTTAAATTAATATTCTAATAGCTCTTTTTATATTCTTTTTAGCTAAATTTTCAAAGGTGTGAAATAAATGCTAAGCAAAGTAATATAATAAAAAAGAAAAAAAAAATTAGTTGTAAGAAAGCCTTATTTGTCATCTCTTTCTTATAGGATATGAAAAGAATATTTTGGAACTTTGTAGGTAAAATATACAAAGTTTATAAAACAATTTTAAGATTGAGTTCATTGAATCTGAAATTGCTTATTACTTGAAACTTAATTGTGTTGATATAATCATAATTGAATTCATTTCTTCATTACAACTTTTCAAGATATTTCAGTTATTAATAGATTATAAAAACAAAATTTCACATGTATTTGTGAAAAAAAATAATAATATACCTTCTAAAAAACTTAATGTATTTACCAATTTGGAAATTTAAACTTGATTTTTTTCAAAATATAATTATTGATGTATTCTTAATTACTATAGCATAAATATTATATAAGTTTTTTTTATTTTTAAAAATAATAAGGTTACAAACTATTCTATTGATTTTAAATCATTATTATTTTTGGTATTTTATAAATAACTTATTCTTTTTTATTGTATAAAACTTTTACTTTTTTATATGTAGTGGTACATTAGAAGGAAAACTGCCAAAACCTAGCTATAAAGCTTTGATAGATGATCCAATTTTAAAATATTCTGGACGTTTTGAAGATAAATGTTCTGATCTTTATGTGACCTGCCAAGTATATGCCGATGATAAGCCTTTAGCATTTCCTGTTCAAACATCTTACAAAGCGTTTACTACAAGATGGAAGTAATTATTTTTTTAATTGAATACTTCTTATAAGCTTAATTTATACATATTATAAACTTCATTTTACTGATACAATAAATTTATTTTGTGTGATATAGTAAAAAATTGTATTGTTCTGTTTTTGGGACCAGAATGTTTTTTCCAAACACTACTACTACTAAAAAAACAAAAACATTAATTCTTATTTACAAAAAATCTTATTTGGAATAAATATACTGTAAATTTTCTAATGTGCAATTTCCAATTCTTGAAATTTATTGCTGACAAAGAAGAAATGACAGTCAACAAGAAAATATCAAGTATCAAAAAGTTAATATCAACCAAGAAATAATGAATTTTTAATATGGGTGGTATGCCAGAAGAAAGAATTCTGTTTAGGATTACAAAGGAGTGTTATTTCATCATATGTTGTGAGCCACTTATACCTCACAAACATTTTTTAATCCATTGATTGTTCTGTTGGTGATTGTTTTATGGTCTCTCGGAACTGAAGAATACAATAAAAACTAAAAATCCTGTAATAAGCAGCTTTTTGGAAGCATTTGTTATAGATGTAACTGATTTAAAAATATGTGATAAAAGTAAAAATAAATTGAATGCATAATGTTTTTATTTCTTAATTATTCATAAATTCGAGCTCTTATTTGTACCTTTGACAATTTCCATAATATTTTACACTAATTATTATTTTTGTCTTAGAAAATAAATTTCAATTTAGCTTTTAGTGTAGAAAAATTTACAAATAAATATTAAACTAAAATTTTGGAAGACAAATATATGAACCATTCAAAAAATTAAAATAAAAAAGTATATTTTTGTTTCAGTATATTTCAATTTATGTATATTGTATTTTTTGATTGAAAAATGGTTTTTCTTGCCAATTAAACTTTATTTTATTGAAAGTATTTATACTTTTCATTCTTATTTAATGGATAGTTGGAATGAATGGCTTACACTGCCTGTGAAATTTAGTGAACTACCAAGAAATGCCTTACTTGCACTTACTGTATGGGATGTTTATGGTCCAAATAAAAGCATTCCAGTTGGTGGAGCAACAATTTCAGTTTTTGGAAAATATGGGTATGAATTAAATGTAAATTTTCCCTTATTATTCACTCTAAAACAGTTAATATTTCCACAATTCTCATCTAGCAGTAACTAAATTAACTATCAGTAAAAAGTTTTTGATTTGATTGGTCAGTTGTGTTAAATGAACTTTAATTAAGTCAAAAGATTTTTCTTTCATGAATAGAAAATAGTTTGATGAAGAGGAACTTATTATCAATCAATAATATATATATATATATATATATATATATATATATATATATATATATATATATATATATATATATATATATATATATAGTTTAATTTAGAGATTATTTTTTTAAGCAATTTCATCTTCTACATTATGTTAAACATTTAGTTGGATTAATTGTTTCTCTTCATTTTTTACTTCATCAAGAGTTTTTACCATTTAAAATGCAAGTTTAATGACTCAATTTTCATTATATTTAAAAAAGGATTTTGTGATTTTTGAAGGGAAGTGTACGATTATTGTTTTTGTGATTGGACTTCCAAACTGTTCTCTTATAGAATATTTATTAATTTACATATTTGTAGTGTATACTTTATTGTGAATTATATTATACTTTTCTATATGAATAAACAGTGCAAATATTTGATTTAGTTTATAATTTGTTAATTTTGCTAAGTATTTATATATTTTTAAACCACTCTTTAATATTTATAACAAGAATTTTACGCTTTAAATATAACATAAATATGTATCTAAAATCTTTGTATTTTAGGGCACTTCGTCGAGGAATGCATGATCTTCGGCTATGGAATAATGAACAAGCTGATGGAAATATTTTTACAAGAACTCCTGGTAAAACAGATTGTTCAAAAGAACAAATGACAAAACTTTCAAAGGTAATATACATATTTTATTAGTAATTATGTAATTTATATAATTGCAATAAAATATGTATATTATATTGAAAAATTTTATTAGCAATTACATTGAATGAATTATTTACTATTTCTGATTCAATCCCTTTTAAACTCCTTTCTTTTTGTCCAAAATTTATTCACTAGCAGTTGAAAAATGTACAGTTTGAAGATACCATAATACAGCGAGATCTCACTTAGTGAAACTGTTTCTAATCAATAAGTTGAATCATTTAGTCTTCAGTTACTATTTTTTTATCTGCATCTGAATGTGTTAGTTCTTTTGCCTAAAATTTAAAAAAGAATAGTAAAGGAAAGGTCAACACATTTTGAAATAATTTTTATTGTTTTTGTTTTTATTTGATTTTAAATTACTTCTATAACTTTATAATAAAATGTTCCCTAAAAAAAAAAAAAAAAAAAAAAAAAACTAGAAAATAATTTTAGTACAATGTACTTAAGTATATTATATGTCAAGGATACTGTATTTTGTAAATTAAATATATTTGACTGTTCTTTTATTTCTAGATTTATTATTTGATCTGCAATTTTACAAATTTTCTTTGGGATTATGTTATTTTTGGTGTAGCAATTAAAGTGATGATCATTAGAGAAAGTTATTTAGTATCAATTTGGATATTTGCAAAAACAGCTAAATAAGAACAAAAAAGTTAAGGTGTCAAAACATGTTCCACTTTTAAATTCTTTTTTTTTTTTTTTTTTTTTTTTTAATATTCTTATAAAAAGTTATTTTTTTAATGTGATTGGAATGATTCTTACATATTAGTATTGCTGTAAATCATAACAACAAAAAGAAACAATAGCAACAAAAGATTCTCACTCATGGTTTTTTTAATATTTTTTTCTGCATTGATGCTAATACATAAGTATCATTAGAATTTAAATTTTCAAATAGATATGAATGAGAAATAATTGAATTTATGCTCAGTAAATAAAGCATTCATTGTGAATGGCTTTATAATTTGATTAGAATCAAATAAAAATTTTTAGTTTTATTTACTTTTTTATCAACTACTAAGTTTTATTTCCTTTTTTTTATAATGGAATTTCAATAAATTTGAAAATATACTCTTGAGTATATTTTCAAATTTCTATAAGTTTTATTTGACATCTATATAAAAATCTATAAGTTTTACTTGACAATGTTATAATTAATTTTTTTACCCTTATTTTTAAAGTTGATATTATAAAGGTAACAAAAATCTTATTCTGCATACAATTTCCATGTTTTTTCTTGCTAATTATAAATTTATCGTTATATAATTCTATGCATAATATTTAAAACTACTGAATTTTTTGTTTTCACTAATTATGAATTGAGTTTTTTTTTAGTATTTAACATTTCTGCTTTTGTTATTGTTTACTTTATATTTAACTCTTCATGTTTATTGTAAACCCTTACAGTTGGAACAAGTTTATAAATTATTGATTGAGTTATTCAATTTAATTTAATTTACTATTTTTTTATTGACATAATTACTCATGTTTTTTTCTGTATGTATATATTTATACAGCTTACCAAAAAGCATCGTAATGGTCACATGATCAAAGTTGATTGGTTAGATAGATTGACATTTCGAGAAATTGAAATGATAAATGAAAAAGAAAAGAGGTCATCAAATTTTATGTTCCTAATGATTGAATTTCCAAGAATATATTCTGATGGAGTAGAATACACTGTTGTTTATTTTGAAGAGGTGAGATTAATATATTATAGTTAAATTTCTTAATCTTGGTATATTCAATATTTTCATTACAGATACTTCATTCACCAAATTGCTCTTTTGAGCTGATGCATTGATAGTTGGTACTACTTTGTTTGCAGAAGTGGGGAGATTCATGCTTTTTAACTTGCAAAAAAATAATCACAGAAATGAAATTTGTTACTATTTTCTTGTTATTTATTGCACACTTCTCTGTTAAATACTGTTTTGACTTTTCCTTTTATATGCAAAAATATTTTAATAGTATTTGTGTCGCTGCTTAAAAAAATATAAAAAGAAAAATACATTTGTATTAAATAAAGTGATCAACAACCTACTTCATTTTATTGAAAAATGTATGCAACTGATAACGTGCATTTATTTATGTCGATTGACTAAATTTAAAAAAAAATCATTTCTTTGCTTACATTGCTTATCGATAAATTTTATTTCCATTCTAAAACAAAATTAAGAAGAATTTGTTTTCCTTTTAGAATTTCAAATACAATTTAACTAAAAAAATAATTTTTGTAGAAGATAATTAATTTTTGTAAGAATTTTATAGTTACAATGATTTTATCTTTCAGGATGGAGAATTCTTATGTCAGTTTAACAAAGGTGATATAGTTACAATGCCAGATCCTGAAATATCTGTTGTAAGCATAGTTTTAAAGATATTTTAATTTAACTTTATATCATTTTATTAAATATTTGAAAAATTTTATGTTTCACATGTGTTACAAAATTTACTACTTATGAAAAAAATAGCTTATGCTCTAAAAATTGCCTTTTTCATTTTTGATCTCACACTTCAATTTTCAATATTTTTAATTCTAATATAGATTGAAGAGAGAATTTTTATATTTTTATTTATATTCTGAATGAAAGTTTCTGGTTTTTAATATTCTCTCATTTAGAACATTTATTCATGTTAACTTTAAGTTACAGTAAAAATTCATGTATAAATTTTTAGTAAGACAGCACAAAAATGTATAAGGAAAATGTTTAATTGAAGTCTGACTTTTTGCTGTAATTCCCACCACTAGATTGTATTATTTCAAACATTTATCACCACAATAATATTTGATGTGATGTTAAATTTAATTTTTATGAATGACAAACAAAATAAGATTCAACTTATTCCTTTTCTCCCAAGTTAGAAAAATCCTGAACTTTATAGAATAAACTGTATCAATAAAATGAAAGATCAAAGGTATTCTTTATTTCAAAAATTGTTTTAAAAAAATTATTGCAATTTGCAGGGATGATTTTTTTCTTTATACATAAAAAACTTTTTTCCTTAATACATAAAAAAAAATCAATTTTATTTTACATTGGGCAAAGTTGACAAGAGAATTATAAAAGTGAATTCTCAAAAGAATGAAGAAAATAGAAAACTAATTAAGAGTTGTAAATATAAAAAACTGCTTATGGTGATTGATCAATTTTTGCTGTTTGTAAAAGAAAATTTATGTCTAAATGATAAGCATTTAATTTATGTGATTTTACATTACATAATGCAGTAAGACAAATTGGAAAATTAATATTGTTTAAATCCAAAAAATATATGAGCATAAAACAAAGAAGGTTTAAATATACATGCTTATTTTTAATCATCAACAATCATTTTGCTAATGAGACAAAACTACATGAACTGAAATAAGCTATACCAACTGCTAAGTGTGTACCAAATAATTAATTTTTATTTCTCCAATTTCTTTTCCCTTAAAGAAAAATACAACTAAATCAATTTTTGTTTATATTCTGAAAAATTAAAAATTGGCGATAACATCTGGTTTTAAATCTTGCTGAAATTTCAGTAATCTCACTTCTGTTAGATAGTACTCACTTTGTTTCTGATTTTAAATCATTAGGTTGTATGTAATTTATATTTGGAATTTTCAACTAAATTGATTATTTTAATTTTCTATATTGTTTGAAATAGAAATAATCTGTTTTAATAAAAAGCTCTAGGTATAATTTTTTTTGACGAGTAACATTTTTTATTTTGTTAAGCAAGCAAATTAAATTTCACTATTCCATGTATTCATTCCATTTATCTACTTCAGCTTTTGTTAATAAAGCATAATTATCATTTTCTTGTGAACTTAAGTTGTATTGTTAATGGATTTTTCTTTCAATAATTTTCAACAATTTATAATTTATATGCATAAAAGCTTGGTGTATTAAAATAATCTCCTTTTTATAATATTTCAAGATGTGTTAAAAGAAGGCATAAGCATTTTAAAATTTCTATACATTTAACCACTGCAAGTTAATATTTTGAATAACTAATGTTCATGTCTTGTCTCCTATTTTGAATTTTGATGAATAATTTTGACAAAATATATTTTTTCTAGCAAAATCTGGTAGAAGCTAAACATCACAAATTAGCCAGAAGTATTAGAAGTGGATTAAGTGATAGAGATTTGAAACCTAATGCTGCTACACGGGATCAATTAGCTGTAAGTTTATATCATTTTCATTGAGAAATTCATGTATTTTTATCTGATATTTTATGAATTAATATATATAATCTGAAATAGATATTCTATGATAACCCTTGATTTTTCAAGAATATGTTTTCAATTGTTTGCATAAAATTATAAATATGTATTTGTCTTTTTTTTCAGGCTATTGTAAGCTATCCTCCCACTAAAACATTGACTTCTGAAGAGCAAGATCTTGTATGGAAATTTAGATTTTATCTTACAAATCAAAAAAAGGTGTATTTTGCTTTATTAAAATCTAAAAATATAGAAAATTTAATTTATCTGTTAATTTATTTATGAAAAAGAAACTAATCAATTTTAGTAGAAACACATAAATTGCATTATTGATGAGATGTGGGGTAGTTGTAAAATTAAATTTTTAATATTGTAGTTACTTATAATTTACAACCTAATGAAAGAAATTATTTTTACAATCTTTATTGTGACTGTTTTACTAAGTATACTAATAAATATGAATAAAAACGTTTTTTTTTTTTAATTTATTTTTTGCTTTAAATTGTACAAATATCTGTAAATAATGTGTGTTAATATAATTTTCAAATATGTTAACTTAAATATGCATGGAATCATATTAATATACTTAAGTAATAGTCATTTTAATATACATAAGTTCTTGACAATTCCTTATACTTATAAATATTAGTTTAACTAGGTATATGTTTTTAGTGCATATTATATAAGGTAGTTTTGTTTTCTAAATTGTTATTCTATTATCACTATGCATACAAGAGCTAATTTCATTAGAGTTTGCAATTTTAATTGAAATTTTGAACTATGGTGGATTTCCATGCACTATGCATGAGTAATATTTAAGAATTATTGAACTGAAAATCTGAACATTGACCTTTAATCATCTTCCTAACAATGGGCAATCAATTTTGTAATTATAAAATAATATTAACATACATTTAAGTTAGTTTGAAATAATGTATAAATATTTTCAAAATAATTTTAAATATAAACTTTTTAACCACAAGTTCAATACAAAGGTTTAAATTGTGAAGTAACTTCAATATTTTTAGAGTTCTAATTTTTTTCTTTTTTGGTAGATATTCTTTTAAAAAAATCAGCACCTTTTTCTTTACATTCAATTGAATATTGCTTATTTAACAGCTAATATGTTTACAGCTGGTTGCAAAAAATAATCATTTTTTGATTTTTTTTTTAAAAAAATTTAAATCTTATAGGCTCTTACAAAATTTCTTAAATGTGTTAATTGGAAAATACCCAGTGAAGAGAAACAAGCATTAGATTTGCTTGCTCGCTGGCAAGCAATGGATGTTCAAGATGCTTTAGAGCTATTATCTCCTCAGTTTACTCATCCCATCATTAGGAAGTATGCTGTAATGCGCCTCAAACAAGCACCTGACGAAGTTAGTATATTTTTTTATACTTTAAATCTTTTAATATTATAAATGTGACAGTCAAATATTGCTAAACATTATTTAACATATTTTTAATTAACATTTGTTCTGCAAACTATTGTCAATTAAAACATTTGAGACATTTTTGTGAGAATGATTCCCTGAATTTATTAAATAAAAATATTCTATTTGAATTATTCAAGTTTAAAATTTAGTTTTTTCTATTATTAAAGTGGTATTATTCCCAAGCACCAAAAATTTTTTGTTCATACTAGTGAGTAACTATCTTCAATTATGATTGAATTACTATTTCAATTCATATTTTTCGTATAAGAGAATCATTAATAGTGATTCATTGAGTATTTATGACATTTGTAATGAAAACATATTAGTGTTGTCAATTCAAAGAAATGCTAAACATTATTTAACATATTTTTAACTATATTTATTCTGCAAACTTTTGTGTATTAAAACATTTGAAACATTTTTGTTCGAGTGATTCCCTGAATTTATTAAGTAAAATATTCTATTTGAATTATTCAAGTTTAAAATTAAGTTTCTTCTGCTTAAATTATATATTCGTTTGAAAGATTCTTGTCTTTTCCATAATTGAACAAGAAAAATGCATATTCAGAATAAAGATACGAGTTTTAAAAAAATGTATTTAATATTGTTAGTCCTATTTATGAAATTTGTTGATAATTTATTATGTAATAATTAGATTACTTTTCATTGAATAATGAAATAAATGGATTTCAAAATGATGAAGTGTTTCATAACTCTAAACTTAATTTAGTTCTTTGAAGATTTTTTTTAAAACTAATGAGTGAGTTAAAAATGTGGTATTTCAATTGGTATGTTAAGATGTGTAAAAAATAGAACAATCTTACCTTTAAATTTTTAAAAAGCATTTTTTTTTATGAAAAATGTAATTATGTAACAAATGGATATTATGTGTATTAAAAATTTATGTAAATTAATGAGTGACTTAAGAATGTGTGATAATTAAATTGGTATGTTAAAATGTGTGAAAAGTCAATAAATTTTACCTTAAAATTTTTCAAAAAATATTTTTTAATGGATAATGTAATTTAAAATAATAATAATAATTTTATAAAATATCCTCTAGGATCTGCTGATGTATCTATTGCAGTTGGTTCAAGCCTTAAAATATGAGAACTTTGATGAAATCAAGAAAAATTTTGTTAGACTACGAACACAGTCTATCAATTCTGAAAAGCAGAGGTATTAATCTATTAGTTTCATTCAAAAGTTGATATTTTTATAAATTTTTGTCATGAAAAACAATATAATTGTACTGAATTTTAAAGTAACTTAAATGAATTTTAAGTTTTGATGTTTAATTTTTAAAATTCTCTGTGTAATGAAAAATTAACATGATTATTCTTAATGAATTCTATTTCAGTGAATAAAATTAATTGAAAATGATTTAGCTTTTATATTTTTAAGTTTTATGTTCTACTGTTTGATAAAATATTCTATTCTTTAGTTTTAATTTGGTATCTCTAGAAAGTCTCTTTTAAATTACCAACAAATCAAGAAAAATATTTCAAAGCTGGATAATATTTTCTCTATTACTTATTTTTTATTTTTATAATACTAGAAATGTATTTTCATGTTTCAACCTGTTTATTTTAATTTGTTAATTCTTTTCTTAGGTTAATTCTAGTTTATATTCAGTCTCAAATTCTATGTATTATTTTCTTTATCTTTAGAGAAATAATATAATATTTTATAAAAAGCTGCATAAAATATAAATAATTTTGTTTTTGAATTTATTACTTTTAATTGATATTTTTCACCTTGTTCTTATTGTATGATTTACATATTTTTAGTATATTGTAAAGCAAATATTTTAATTCTAAAAATTTCAAAAAGTTATTCCATTGGTTTTTATAATATTCTGTCAATGGAAGTAGTAATTTTCCTTCAGTTTTATGTTATAATCAAATAAGTTTATTTTATTTACCCTGGTTAGAACTATTTTTTTTTTCACATTTAATAAAATTTCTTTTTGATTTTTTCCTCTTTGTGTGTGTGCAGCCATGTATGTAAAATCTATATGTATGCATATGTATGTGTTTTAAAACTTAAAATATTGATACAGAAACAATCACATAAATAGTCAAATAGCCTTAACCTCTTAATAATTTTGTTTATATATGGAAAATTCGTTTATAATTTCTTTGAATGTTCATCTGAAATGTTTATTCCTTTTTCGATATTCATTCATAATTTTAATTGCCTCTCTGATAAACAAATCTAGTTGTTGTTCAGGTTTCTCGACTTATCCAATTTTTATCAGTAATATACCTGAAATGTTTTAAATTGAAATTCCCTTTTATCCAAATTCATAAAATGCTTTGAATTCATCTGAAAATGTTAATTTTTTTTTTGCAAGTGTCAGTATATAGAGGCAGATGACAAATAAATAAACCTTCTCCATACTTAAATCATTTTTAATAATACTCTCACAATGTACGCAAATATTTTTAAATAAAAATCAATTTTTTAAAACTTAATAAAAATTTTTATTTGCATACTTTGCATTCTTAATTTAATTTATATAGTAATAATTTTATTTTCTTAAATAATTTAAAACAGCACTTAAATTGCACAAACAAATGGTTAAATTGAAAAATACTTTTGCCTTAAAATATATTATTTAATATAGCAATATTTTTCATGTGTAAACTGTGTTTATTTTAAAAATTTTTCTAAAATTTATGTAATCACTAATATTATATGTGACAATTATGTATAACAATACAGAATCATATAACACCATAAATTTAGTTCTTAAACAAGCTGCTAAACTTAGATTGAATTTATTTGTCCTGAAATAAATCACTTAGTATATTATTACCATATTTTTCTGTATATAATCCACAGCATATTATCTGCAAGACCTTTTTTTGAGTGAAAGAAAAAAAATACATAATCCTCAAAAATTTTTTATGCTGAATAGACGAAAATATATGCTAATAATTTTGTGCCAAATAAAATAAAAAATACACACTATTAATAAAAACTTTATAAATATACTGAAGAAACATTTATAATTGAAAAAGATCTGTTTGGATCCACCTCAATGCAAAATGCAATTAACTAAGATAAAAGCATGGCATTGATCAAAATCCAAGAAAATTCAGGTAAAACTTATCGATTTTTAGTTTTTAATAACTTTTAAAACTAGAGTAAACATATTTTAAAAATAAATTATATTTGTTTTGTTGATAATTAAAGAAATGGACTATTTTCGAATTGTGCACTGGATACATTTTTTCTTTTGTACTGGACATGCTTTGTTTTTCATTTTACATTAACACATTTGTTGCCATTTTTTTTATTTGGCTTCCTTATAGCTTGTTGTATAAAATATGCTCTGTAACTCAATAGTTTTTGCTTCCACATTACGTCATAGGAGTTTGAATGTTTTCTGAGAGAAACAGCTTGGGTGAAAAGACACAATGCAAAATGACATTAGTCAATTGCAACTGTAATGTTGTCCCGAGGAAATGAATTCGTCCCTGAACGCAATTGTACAATGCTAATTATGGTTAAAGTAAGTCAGTTGAATCATGGCGCCATGTATTATTTATTTTTTAAAACAAAATGTTAATTCTTTCAAAACTTTATTGTAAGCTTTACTGTTAAAAAATAGTTTTTATCAGATTACCCACGGCAACATATAATACGCACAACAAAATTTGAAAACTTTTTAAAACATAATCCGTGGGTTTGGGAAATTCAGTAATTTATTTTCACTGCTTGATTAACAAGTTGTTGAAATTTCATGTTATTTTTTACTGATAACATATAAAGATCTGGAATTCATGTACAATTAAGACCATTTTTCTTGTGAAAAAATAATAATTTGTATTGAAAAAAAACATGTTTTTTTAAGTAATAAGTAGTTTTTGATAATTTTGTAATTTTTCGTAATATTAAAATTACAAGTTTTCTTAACATATGAATGGCTATAAATCTTCATATATTAAAAGAAAATTTCCCTCCTTTCTCCTTTTTGATTGTTAATTTATTTTGTTACATTAACAAAAAATTTTGAAAATTTTTTAATTGTCAGACATTTATTGCTTTTATTCAAATCACTGAATGATAATTTTAGAGCTCTGTCAACTAATACTGATTCTGAAAGTACTGAATCATCTTTAGAATCGACCAAATCAATTCCATCTGGAACTCAGTCGAATTCAAATTCCTTGGAAGGATCTTTTTCCACAATAGGAAACTTAGATGTAAGTCAAACATATCAGTATTCTTTTAATTCTTTAACTTCAATATAATTATAATAAAGAAATTAGTTATTTGTTTTAAGATTAAGCTGTATTTTGACTTTTTAATACAGGCACATTACTTGTATCATATTTTATTAAGTACTTTGAAGATGAGATTTAAATAAATTTATATCATGATGTGAGTTTTAACGATAAAATTTAATGTTATAATAAGTAATATTCCAAAAAATAAATTTTTTTTAATTGATCTATTGAGTATATAATGAAATCTACTTATTATACTTCCATAGCTAAGGCCTTAATGAATCCCATCGGAATAATATGGGGATTGCATTGTGTTTACTAATGTTTGATATTACGTCATTCGAATAATGAGATAAAAATTCACTGAAATTATGGGCTGCAAGTAGTAATTTCATAGATGAATAGTCATCATATAGTTCAATTTATCAAAGTATTCAACAGAAATTGCCTGCATATTCAATAAAACAAGCACAATGTACACATTTTTATGACTTTCGTTACACTTTATAAATTTTTAAATGTATATTATACTACAAAAGAATCTGTGCAAATATAACTTAAAATAAAATAATATAAATATTTTTCATTATATACCAGTTGTAATAATTCTGTTCTTCTATTATATTCCAGTTATATTTTATTTGATTGTAAATAACTTCTAATCTATAATAAAGTGGATACATTTGATATGGCTCAAAGTAATTAAGCAGAATTTACTAAATCAACATTAAGGAACTATTACTGTATTGAAATTAATTACAATCTTGGGGAAATTTCTGCTTTTTTATTTAATACTGTTTATAGAATCTGAATTTTTGGTTTCTTTTGGAAAAATTTCTGCAAATATAATTTGGAATCTAAGCATGCATTAATCTCTTTTTAAATTATATTTTAACTTGAATACTATTAAAATTATATAAGATTACAAATCTTTTACCAGTTTGCTGTTTTTTTAAAAAATAACCAGTTTGCTGTTCAACTACAGTTTTTATTTCTGTACATTTATATTGATAATTAATCAGCTTTTAATTTTTCCAGTGTGATCTTGCAACATTTTTGATTGAACGAGCCTGTGAGAATGATACTTTAGCTAATAATTTTTACTGGTAAATTAATTTATATTTTTTAAATAAAATAATTGTATCTTAAAACTTTTTTAAAATATAAATAATATTCATGTATATTACCAATATATTTGATTTAAATGCTTTGCTAATCAGTAATGTGTAACATATATTATGTGTAAGAGAGTGAATTTATAAAATAATCTTTTATTTACATTATGATATATTTAGATTAGATTTAGATTTAAGGTAATGTGGTTCCAAAAGAACCTAGCACCACGACCATAGGTCTATTGTACTATACCCCTCAGAAAGCCTTATTTGAAGAGACCAGTGGCTGAAGCAAAATTCAGCAGGCATTTTACAGGAATTTCCTGCAACATCCAAGGTTCAATCAAGTGCTAACCCAGTTGTCTAAATCTATGTGCAGAAAAGGTTTCACATTCACATAAGATGTGTATTGAAGTTTCTTGCATATAATGACAACCTCTACAAGTGGGATCATCTGAAACTCCCATTATGGTGAGATGTCTTTTAACGTGGCAGTGTCATGTAAGTAGTCTCACTGCTTTCCTTAGACTGCGTCTATTGAACTTTAAAAATTCTTTTTGCCTTTTACTAGGGCACATGCTATTTAATAGTTTTGCTTGTCTTTGATCATTGGCATTGTACCAGTTCATAAACTGTTGTTTTCTGAAGATATCAAAATCAATCTTTCTGATCAATTCTTTAGAAATACCTAGCACTGGTTTAGGACCAAAAAAGTCGGTTGTTGATCCAGTCCTTGCCAGCTCATCAGCTAATTCATTGCCAGGAACACCAGAGTGCCCAGGCACCCACATTAAAGTGATGGGGTTATCATTATTAGCTAATTTACACAGAATGAGATAACATTCCCAGACAAGAACAGAAGCTACAGTAGACTTCTATAGAGTTAGTAATGCAGCTTGACTGTCAGAGCAGATAATTATTCTTTTACGAGAATAGTTTCTGTCCAAGCATATTCTACTGCACATGAGAATGGCAAAGATTTCTGCTTGGAATACAGTTGTATATTTACCCAAAGGGAATGATAGCTTTGTGCCATCAGCAGGACAACAAATACCAACCCCAGTGTTGGAATTCATTTTTGAGCCATCAGTATATCAGTAAATACAGCTTTCACTGATGGCAACATTATTCCAGTTTTCTCTCAAGAGAAATTTGATTGTATAAGGCTTATCAAAAGCATACTTAACAATCATGTAATCAGTAGGCATACATATGAAAGGATGACTAGTTACATCACCATTGAGGTTTTCCCAGGATAAAAATCTAGAGTAGTCCTCCCACTGACTTATATTTTTAAGCCTCTTCATTCTAAGTATAGTTTCTGCTTCAATACGCATATAAAGAGAATGCATACCAAGCAAAAGCTTAAATGTAGATGTAGGAGTTGTTCAAATACACCCAGAGATAGCTACACAAAGCATCCTTTGAAATTTTGTTAATTCTGCTTTAGCAGTTTCATTTTTGATTTTAGGCCACCAGACCACTGAGCATAGGTAATAATGGGACAAATGATTATAGTGTGAGGCCAATGAATAACTTTGGGATTTAAGCCCCAAGTTCTTCCAAATGCATTTCTACATGACAGAAAGCTTTTTTTGCTCTTCCAATACAAAAGTTGAAGTGCTTGTTCCAACTTAAGTTCATGTCAAAAAATTACTCTTAAGAATTTAACTTCTTTGGAACTGGTTAACTCTTGACCAAAAAAGTTATCTTTTTCAGATTAAGATTTTTTTTCTTTGGGAAGGCTACCATAGTGGTTTTTTTGAGAATTTACAGAAAGGCCTTTTTTACACCAAGTCTCAACTTGTATGAGGGTGTTGGACAAGATGCTAGAGATTGTTTCACCAAACTTTCCTCTGACGATTATAACTAAATCATCTGCATATCTAATGGTGGTTATGCCTGGTTTTTTTTAACACCTTTAAAAGGGAATCTACAACACAGCACCATAAGATTGGTGAAAGATCCCCTCCCTGTGGACCACCAGCTTTGGCTTGGATCATCATGTTTTCACCTAAAAATGAGGCACTGACAAATCTGTTATTGAGCAGATGCTTCCATATCAATCTCGAAAATCCATGTAATAGAATGTGTCTCTACAGATTTCTGCATAGTATGCCATTCTAAAGACTTTAACTCTGGGTTGAATAAATTTATCCATTTCAGAAAGATGGCAGGATCCTTGGTATGAGTGTTCCTTGTCTTAAAGGCCACTTTTACCAGTTTAGATAGATCACGCATCCAGAACACTGAGCCCCTTACCACCAAACAGACTCTTGTTACCATGGAAGGATTTTTTAATCCATTCCACAGTTTTAAGGTCATTACATAGGAGAATTAGTGCCCCAGACACTAAGCTGAATCCGCAAGCCCTAAGCACACAATTGATTTCCTATGGGGACCTCATCTGTCCTGGTCAGAATCTCCATCTGTATGGAGTCAACATCCTCCTTGTTGAGTTTAGTGGTTGGGAAACCATCCTTCACAATAACTGCTTTATGGCTTTTAACAGCCTGAGCAAAAGTCCCAGGTTGATGATCATCACTGAGCATTTTGGAGGCAGTGTTACTGGGAGAAGAGGTTGACACCTCAGACCTAAGTCTTTTGGTGCCACCCACCTTCTGAGCAGTCCCCACTTGCTCCCTTGCTTTGTTGTGATACCTTAGATTGCATCTTTGTGATTTTGTGAGAACTCCTGGTTCTCCAACTGGGGTGTCTGTGTGTTGCCTTGTGGTAATTTCACTTCCTCCAGCAGCCAGATTGCCAGTGCTCTCCTTTTTGCCGGGATTCTGCTTCTTAAGAACCGTTTTGCCGGCTGATTGGATAACACTAGGAGATTTATCCAATCCTTTTTTTTATCATTTTTATTTTTTATTTTCGTCATCCATAAGTGACTTAGGAACTGGGGGGAAATATAAAGTCTCTACCTGCATAGCCTCCCTGTACAGGTGGAATTCAAACATACAAGGTTTTGCCTGGTTCTTGGAGGGGCCTGTTAGCGACACCGTAACCTTGGTGCCATTCATCCATCAGCATGGAGCCTAACACCTTGGATTGGGTTACCTTTCTGTATTAGCCAGGTGTATTAGCACAGCCTTCTTGCCATGGATGACCCTACCAGGAACTTAAACCAAGTTTGGGTTCCAGAAGTACATCACCTGTTCTACCTATGTACACCCTCACACCACTTTGAGGTTATAGAATAGGATTTTGTAAAGGTTATGATATATTTATCGTAGTGTTTTGTTTTTATTTAGTTGAACTAAAATTATAGATTAATTTATTAATTATTTTATTTAGGTATCTATTTATAGAAGTTGAAGAACCTGAAAACTTAACAGCAAAAGTTTGCAGATATAAAGAAATTTATCAAGTTGTGATGAAACGCTTTAGTATAGCACTACAAAGTGTGAGTTTCCTTTTTTAACTTATGGAGTTTTGAATCAGCTATTTTCTTTTATCAAATATTTTGATAAAAAATCAATTTTGATTTCTTGTAAAAAAATCAACTATGAGTCATATAGTAAAATAAATACCATGATAGTATTTATTTTACTATATGGTTATCCATGATAGTATTTCATATACTTTTAAAATAGTTTATATTATTTAATTGTTTAATTTATTTTTCATTGTTACCATTTATAAATACAGCTACATTACTCTTGATTGGTTAATTTTTTGTTTGATTTATTCAAAGAATAATACATTCATAACAGTATGTATATGACAAATAAATATTAACAATTGAAAAATATGACATTCCATTATTATTTTATTTGTTTTATCAAAATCTATGTAAGACATAGAATAGTATTTTTTCAAAATATAAAATAAGATAATATTAAAAGATAACATGCTTTTTTAAATTATGTACATAGAATTTTAAGTGTTATAATATTATGCATTATCTCTTCCACTTTTCTGTTTTGATAATATGTTATCAACATTTTTAAAATACCAAATTTTTTGTAAGGAATTACCTGGTATTATAAAAATTTTTATCACCTGAATACCGATGTAAAATTTTCACATACTACTAATATTCTTAATTTGAAATTGTTTTAATCTAATCAAAAAATTTTATCTACAAAAAAAAAAAAAAAAATAGACATGATAATAAATACTTTTATTTGCAATAAGTATAATTTTCTTATACATTTATAAAAATTTTAATGTTGATTTAAAATTTCATTTTTAAAAAGGTTTGTTTTACTTTACATTTTCATCACAATAGTATTATATTTATTTACATTGAATTCAAGAAAAGTCTTTAATGAATAAAAGAATATAAATCCGCAAAAGATATTTTTCCTGTTTTGGTGTTAAAGAAATTACACAATTTTAATTTGATTTATTTTAAAGTATTTAATTTTGTCATAAATTAAATGAAAAGATTTTGCTGAAAGATAATCTTAGTTGTGAAAAATGAACCTCATTTGTAATCCTAACCTTTAACTTCTTTATAAAATTTTCAAATGTCATTTAAATTTAGGAATACTTATTCATTACATTTGTTTGTTCTTACTTACTGGTGTCACTGCTGATAATTTTGTCAGTTTAGCACCATGAGAATTGTGCTTAGATATCATAACAAAAGAAAGCAATAACAAGAAATGATTCTCAATAACTTGGTTTATTGAAAAAAATAATTATTAGTAGTACTTTAATTAATAATAAATTTCTGTTTACAATGACACTAATATGTAAGTACCAATTTTTTTGTGTTCTGTAACTCTAAATATTAAAGAGTAATTCAATATAATTTTTTTAGCTTATTAAATGTATAATTAAAGATTTATTTTTAAATTAAACTATTTTTCCTTGAATAAAACATTCTTTAAAAACAGAATTACAGATAGAATATTTCCATTAAGATAATGTGAACAATATTTTTTCTTGATAATAAAGTGAATAAAAATGAAAAATGTAATGTCTGATATGCAATTATTTGGTGTTATAAAAACTTGAACTAAGCAATGGTTATAATAGCCATACTTTCATGTCTTGATGATTCTAATAAAATTATGCCTTTCCATTATATTCCTTTCAACTCATGGATACAGATCTGTTTAAAAATCTTTTCTTTTTAAGCACATTCAATTTTCAAACGAGTAAAAGCAATCACATTTATACAATTATTTCATATTATTCACGATTGTATACTCCTGTATTATAATGAGATAACTCAAAGTTATGAGTATTGCATGGCATGTTAGAATGTCTGAATGCCATGTGATATTTTGCCAAGTAAACATATGGAATTTTGGTGTGTGAAATGTACTTAAAAGATTAAATCTTTTAGTTAAATAATATAAAATAGATTTATCTTTTTTACAGTTTTTGTCTTAGAAAAAGCACCCTGCATATACATTTTATTTTACATACAATTAATTTCTAGAATAATCTGTTCAAAACACTTATGACTTGCTGAAAATTATGTATGTACTCATAAATAAATATTGACGTAAACATGATTTTTTCCAATTTGTGTCAATATTTCTGATTTCTGAATTCTATAAATTTTGAGATAAAAAGAGAAATTAGCCTTTGACCTTGATTTAAACCTGAGATTTATTCTTTTAATATAGTAATTTCTTTAAAGTGTTTCGTTGTTATGCAGTGTGTGATTAATCAGTATTTTTGTAATTAATTATAAAAAAAATTCATTTTTGGTGGGTTTAAATGGTCTTTTAGATGGTTCTTTAGAGAAATAAATCTTTTGGTTGTTTTATTGTATGAGCCAAAACTGTAGTGAACTGCTGGGAATTTTTGAGTTTATCTCAAAATTACTTATTCCTTTACAATTGCAAAATTTAATTTAAAAAATAAATTTTTCTTGTGATTATTCTCAGAAATAAATTATTTCAAAGCAAAATTCTTAATTTTCTTTTTTATTTTAGTATTTCTTTTTTTTTATCCTTGTCAATAATTATTTCTAATTTCCTTTCTATTGTAATTGTCTTATCTTTCCAGTAGGAATTTTGCTCTTTTATTTTAATATGTTTGCATTTTTTTTCCTGATTTTTTTAATTTGTTTTTTGTAATGTTATTTATTAATCCATGACTCATGTAAATTTTGGGATTGCTTTTTCTTAATAAGATAAAATATACATTTTATTTTTATAGTTTCAAAAATAGTTTTTAAATTTAATTAATAAAAATAGTTTTTAAATTTTATTTTTATAGTTTCAAAAATAGTTTTTAAATTTAATTATCTTTAAAGTACTTAATTTATAAATACAAATTCTCTTTTGTAAATATGCATCAAACAAATTTATAAATACAAAATTTCCTTTGTAAATATGCATTAAACAAAAATTTCTAAAAGACAGTTATAAATCTGTATTAGAATTCATTTCAGTAGAGTATTAGAATTCATTTCAGTAAAAATGTAATTGCAATCTTAACATTTAATTACATTGCAGATTTAACTGTATAACTGCCAAATTTTATTTTCTGAAGTAAAATTTCAATTAAGTAAAAGCAAAATGTATGATTAAGTTCTGTTAAATGATATTTAAAAACAATTTAAAGCTGGTAAATCATGTTGGTAATCTGGACATAGAAACAGACTAAAGTAATTGCTTAATGAAATGGAATACATAGGTAATTACACATATCAATCTAGTCTTGAATTATCATTTAATATTATATATATATATATATATTATATATATATATATATATATATGTATAACTAAAATATAATTTTTTTAATCAATATTGTATAAATTCCACATTTTAAACAAGTTAAAATAGAAATACTATTTAAAACTTATGTATTTCATCCCATTGGATGTAAAACAAAAGCAAATGTCTGTATTCCAATAAAAAAAAAAGCTTTTTAGAAATCTTTAATTAATCACTGAAAAAGTACATATACTCAACTGATTCCTGTAATTTTATCCTTATTTTCATGTTTTGCCAATTTCATTCACCTTGTATACAAATGATACTATTTATGAATTTATATCTTTTGTTTGTTTTTTCATTTTTTTTTGATCATTTTACTTATTTATTTTGCCATTATGTTCTATATTTTAGAGCAATTCATTTTAAAGTTTAGATTAGAAAAGTCAGTTTGTATTTGGTCAACTATTGTTTGTTATTCAACTTATTAGTTTTGCAATAAACAACTTTTTTCATTTAAGCATCGCTCATATAATCATTAATTTCATATGTAATATTTTGAGTTTCTACATATATTAAATCATCTTTTTGATCTACAGGGTAGTGCTGAATACAAAAGAAGAAGAGATCTCCTTTATAGAGGACGAGATTTTGTAGAAAAATTGCTGAATCTTTTAAAAACTGTTGCAAGAGAAAGCTTAGGAAGGAAGAAAAAAGTGAGACTAAATATAATATTAACACTATTATACTAATTAAGCATTCTTGCTTTACAGGGTAGCATTGGATATAAAAATGAGAGATTCCTTATATTGAGCAAAAAATTTTGTTAAGAAATTAATTAGTCTTTTAAAAGCAGTTGTAAGAGAAAGAATAAATACTGAAGGAAAAGTGAGGTTGTGTATTTTGCAAGTAAAAATTTATGCATGTGGCTTTTTTTTTCCAATAATGAAAAAATAATTATTGTTTACAATTGATTTTAGGGACTTTTTAATTTAAATTTAATTTGTGATCAAAATATTTTATTTAAATTAAGGATTATTCTTTGCTTTCCCAGAAATAACTCTTCAATTAACTGCAGAAATTTGATGTATCATAGATTAGTGGATAAAAATAAATAATATAGGAAAGTATGTGTGTAAAGATTTCTTGTAAAAAATTGAAAAATATTTCCTTGAAACATGAATTTATTACAATATGTATTTAGCAGTGAATATAATTTAAATGAATTATGTTTACTATTAATATAACACTACTTTACTAAAATTTGATGTGCAATTGCCATCTTAAAAATAGTATCCTAATTAAAATATGGTGCTATATTGTTCATGCTTATGTTATTATTTCATTTTTGTGAAGTTCTGTCGAATACATGGTAAATCCAGTATATCTTAAGTAATTTTTTTATTTTCTCCTCTTTAATATTTGTCACATTTAAGGGTATGCAGGGTTCCTTTAAAAAAGATAAATATCTCTTATACAATTATTTTTTATAGTTATTTTTCCCTGTATCTTAAAAACAAACATATGGTGTTAAAAGTACTCAATTCACCTTTTGTAACACAGGTTAAAATACATATGTTACAAAAAGATAAATTGAAGCATAACAATATCAATATAAAATGCATATTATATTTTTAAGGTTGTGAAAATAATTTATTCAGTTATGCTATCATTTTTGTTCTTGTATTACACTTCAAAAATCTATATGCTATTTTATTTGAATTGTTAATTTGGAATGTCATACATATGTGCTTTTCCTGAAATTGTTTTGAAATAATTGGTAAATGTACATATTCATGTGTGCATTAACTGCACTCAAATATCCTTGATTGAAAATAAGTTGATAGATCTCCTTGTTATAATTTGAGTCTTTTATTAATTTCAATATTGTATTCAAAATAACTTAATGAAACTCTTGAAAATGAAGCATTTTATTTACTCTGATATTTAGTCTCATTTATGTTACTTTGATAGCTCATCAATAACTTCAGCTGCAAATTTCTGATATAATTCTTTTGCATAATATTTAAATCTATAGAATATATAAGCATTTTTTTTCCCGATTTTAATTATTTTGTTTCTATTCAAATAAATACATTTAGATCAACCCATGTATTTTGTAAAATTGTTGATTTTGTGTGAGTTATTTATGCTCTGGCAATTCAAACATTGAGTACATTCATCGATAAATAGTTGAATGCAAAATGTCACTCATACCTGGATTGTGATCTGTAATTTATGCTTAAATTTATATTATGTAATTACTTTTTAAATCACACACATAAATAGTTTTTGATATTGTAAAATTAAGATCTACAATTAGTAATTTTCATGCATAACTGTGAAATTTGTTAATTTTAATTATTCAATTTAAATTTATCAAACATTTTTTTCAGGTTGCTCTTCTTCAATCACGTCTCTTAGACAAAGACATTTATAACATTGACTTTTTAAATTTTGAACCTCTACCTTTACCTCTTGATCCATCTGTGAAAGTCAAAGGGATTGTTTCTGAAAAGATTACACTTTTCAAAAGTGCCCTGATGCCTACACGTTTAACTTTCTTAACAGTAGATGACAAGGAATATGTAACTATTTTTAAATTAGGAGATGATCTTAGACAAGATCAATTGATTTTACAAACTATTTCCTTAATGGATAAAGTAAGTTCTTTGAAACATTATCTTTCTGTATTCAAAAGTTGCTTTACATGATTTTATCATATTTTAATAAAATTGTACAAATAAATAGGGTTGACTATTCTATCATACAATAATGACATAATACTTGTTATGTTAGTGTTTAATAGTTTGACCTGTAGAAAAATAATTGTTTATTAAATATAATCCAAAGCTGCAGATGAAATCATCTCAGAAATAGAACTTTTTTAATGTTTTAACTAACAAAAATATTCCCATTGCGTTGTTGCTAAGCTTCCAAATACCTGGCATGTATGAAATTGACTCCAGAAGATTTTTGACCACTTAAATCTAATAATTAGAAGATTGGATGTTAATTCTTCCTTAAAAAGTCTGATGTAACCCCGAATATAATCCATTGATATTGGATTGTTATGTCATTTTTTACAAGTGGACTAGATTTTTCTACACCATCAAAGGAAATACACTGAAGGTGCTACTTGTTAGTCTAGCCAAAGCAGTTTGAGATCTACTATCACATTTGATTTTCGATAGAGAGCCAAGAGATGTTCCAGTGTACCAGTAGTGTACAACAAGGAAACGGCATATTAAATTGAGTATAGATTTTTCATCTGAATGAAGTTCTTGATAAGTTAGCAAAGAGCTAGTTGTCATCTCATTCTCACTACTCTCTTGGGTGAGTCTTATCTGCAGACTCATTATCATTGATGTTAAGATGTGATGGGATCCATTGATCACATCTCAGAAATATATAATATGAGTCATTATGAGCCGGAGAGATTTTTATTAATTTGAAAAAATATTTTCTCTAGTTTCGTTTACCTGCCGCTAAGGTATTGTAATGCAATGTGGCTGTCCAGTAAAATCTATAATTCTCTGAAATCACAATCATAAAACATGATATCAGAAGCCTTACTTTAATCACAATTAACTTGTTCCTGAAGGTAGTAAGTGTCAGGATTGAAAATAAATATCAGAAAAGCTATTTTGACTTGTTATCTTTTATTTTATCATTTTTCCTGTAAAAATTAATTTTCAATAAATAAGTAGTGCATTTAGAAGCATTACCCTTATTGCAAATAATACCTTAGTATTTATAATTGAAATCTAGTTTTTGAATTCAATTGCTACTAATGAGATTACAAAATTATACTTGAAATTAAAATTGCACCAGACATATAATTCAGCTCAATATTGAATGTTTTCAAAAACCTTTCATAATAATTAAAAGGCTAAAAGATGAAAGATTGGAAAGACATAGGCCACAAAAAATAATGTTTCTGCTTGATATACATAGAGAAATAATATCTGATATATATTAAAGATATATACATCATTGATATTATACACATATAGCCCCAGTTGCTTAGTAGCTTTACATCGCTTCCTGTAAGATGAGCACAGTGAAGCATCATGTGCTATTGGTGGTGGCTGGAAGGGTGACCACCTTCTCACTCCCTTGTTTGCTGGAGCTCTGTGGGCTGGGGACACATCCACATTAATTGGTGAATTCAAAAATATATGTATGTGTGTGTTATAAGAATAAACACTAATAATAATAGTTATTTCTATTTATGACAAATATTTGTTTATTATGTGTCATGTTTTTTAAAATAATGCTTTTTTAATTTGTTTTGTAAGTATTTTTGTTTAATTTGTCTAGTTTATCAAATTTCAAAATTATTCTGAAATTCCTGTGTTGTTAATTTTAAAAATTAAAATTTATCATGGTATTTTATAATATTTTTTAAAATTTAATATTTTATAACATAAAAGTTAAAGAAAGTATTTTTAAATGTATTCTTTCCAGTAAATATTATAATAAAAGTGGCAACTGAATGTACATTTTCTTTCAATTCAACAATTCATGGATTCAGTTAGTTCTTTGGACAGGTATATTTATAATTGCTTGGAATTCATTAAAACCTATTAATCCTATTCAAATTAGTCCTCATATACAAAAAAATTGACCACAAAGATATCACCAAATTAAACAATTCAGTATATATATTTGTGTTATTAAATTGCTTTGCTTAAAAACTCACTTTTCTCTTTGCTCTTAAGAAATGACATTAAAACCAAGTTAAGATAAAATATTTTAAACGCAATATGAATGAGTTATAGTAAAAAATTATATGTTGTAAATATATGAAAATTATTTTAGAAAAGAAAGAAAAAGGACAAGGAACAGCTTAAATTAAGAGCATGTCAGGGTTCACACAACCTTTGAAACTCCCGGAATTTTGACTCGACTTCTTGAAAATTGTGAATTACTCCTGAAATTTTTTTTCTTACCTTGATGCATTTATTTATTTATATAAATTTTTTTTTATTTTAATATTTTAAAATTTTTAATAAAATAGTCGAAAAACTTAATTCAGTATTAATTTTTATTATTGCCATTAGATGGCGGCATGATCGATATTAAATTTTTTGTATTCTTAACTGTTGACTCGTGTAAACCTTTTCAGGATCTAGTTCTGTTACAATAATTTCATGATAACTCCGTTTAGTAGTATTTAGATTTATATAAAGTTAAATGAAGTAAAGTAATTACCAAACAAAAATAAATGTGTTGCGCAATTAAAACCGGCGATTGTAATTGATTATTTTTTTATTTGCTGCGGTTTTCCTTGTATTGTATAAAATTCTTTGAATATTTATGTATAAATATAAAATTTTTGAGTTAAAATATATTTTCCATGTGGTGAAAATGTGCTTTGGGTTCCCTGCTTGGCGCATTTTCAAAAAGTCGCCACCCGGCGCGTTTTTGCGTGTTGTCTCGCGGAGTTGAATGCTCCTAGAGACAAAAACGGCGTGTTTCTATGGCGACGAAACCGAAATCCGTGTTCTTAGCGAATTTCACCGTTGGTATGGCAATGAAAACAAAAACAATGGTTTTTACGAATTGTATAACAAAAAAGACAGGATTGCCACAAGGAGTGCATTTAGGATGAAATAGGTCAGGGTTACCACGCTTTGTGCGTCTATCACCCATTTGGCGAGAAAGGGGTACCCAAACCACAAATTAGCCTTCCATGTTTCCCTTGATAAAGATTACGTTTAATTCAATTGATAAAAATTTACCGTGAATTATACCGTGAAAATAAAAATTTTCGTGAAGTCACCCTTGGCGAAGTTTTAAAAAAATTGCCAAGGGTGTCTGTTATGGGAATATTTCCAATCGGGAAAAACGGCTGGAGGAAAAATATCTGAAATATTAACAAATATTTCATACATTGTTTGTATCTAACAATATGTGTGCTCAACTAATTTTACAAAATTAGCTAAAACCGCAGATTTATAGATTTCAAACATCAATGGTAAAATAATAAAGTTGATATGTTAAATTATGCATAAAATTTTTTGATTAAATTTTATATTAATGAATTTAAGTCGGTAAATATTCATGCGAAATATTAATGACAAATAGGGTTGCCAAAATACTAGTTTGCCGGGTTTCCAATAAAAATGTTCGCCAAGGATGACCATACAGTGAATCTGATGCATTCAATTGAATCAGGATAAATTTGTTTAATAATGAAATAAAGATTGAAATAAAAATTACTTAATATGCCTAGTGGAATATGTTTTTTATATGACCAATGGACTCTTGAAACTCTATCTAATAGTTGTATTTGTTTTGAGTAAGTGCATTTATATTTGAAAAGAAATTACCATACACATCTTGAAATACTTAATAAATTAGCAGACAGTAATCTATTGAAAATGTCTAAAAACTCTAAAATAATTCAATATTTTATACAATGTATAATATTATATAGAATGGGGATTATATTTTTAAATAAAAAGTTTGCTGTTATAGCTGTAAATTCATTAAAAACTTTTGAAATAATCATTAATGATTTTAATTTAAATAAAAAATAGTGTCATTTGATGTTTGCAATTATTTATTTTTATTACTTACAGAACTGAATGAAAAATATAACATGTACATAATATTCATATTTGGTTACAAACAATTTTTAAAGTAAAATAAAAAATATTATTTAACATGAATATCGATACCTTCTGCAAATTTTTGATTTGACTCCTGGAAAACTCTTTAAAACTCTGGAATTTGATTCTTGGAAATCTGTACGAACCCTGACATATATGAATGAGTAATTCTGCATAAATGCTCAAATATATTTAGATTCCTTCCTGTTTAAATTATTTCTATTAAAAAGTTATAAAAAATTATAAATTTATTTCATATAATTTTTAAAAAAATATTTCTATTAAAAATAAATATGTAGAGTTCTCAAAGAGTTTATTAATTATATCTTGTCTAGATTTTGAAACGCCTGTTATTCTAAATAATATATGAATTGTCTAATTTGGCATAACTTACGCTAGACTAAGACATAAATTATTTTAAATTTAATTTTTATTTAAATTTTTGATTTATCTTGTCTATTTTAGTTGCTGAGGAAAGAGAATTTAGATTTGAAATTAACTCCATATAGTGTTCTTGCATGTAGTAGTAAGCATGGTAAGAGGAACAATTTTTCTTTATATTTTAATATATTAATTATGTGTAAAGTCATGATGTATAAAATAATTTTATAAACTAAATGTTAATTTTGGGATTTTATTTATATTTTAAACTATTCTTTTTTACTATCATATTTCATATTTGTTATAATAACTGAGATAAATTTTTTGCTTTCTGTTAATTTGGTTGAAACAAATATTTTCATTTATATATTGTTACAAATTTATAAATAATTATTGTATTTGTCTTAAAATATCTCAGACAGATCAGAAATACTCACATTTTGGGCAAAAAGTGCAGTTTTTAGTTGTGTTATACATTGAAAGCGGGTTTTCTAATAATTTAGTGACTTGGCGACAGATGGCAAGAAATAAATACTTCTGGAGACATCCATCACCTAAGCTCTAAGACCAATATTTAAGTGAGATAGCCTAGAAGCTTCCAGAACCTTGGTGAAACTGGTGGATTTCTCTGCCAAGTCAAGTATAAATACCGCAGCCCGAAATAGAAGGCAGGCAGTTTTTGTGTAGACAGTCATTGAGTGAAGACGATTAGTCGTGACTGCTAGTCTAGAGAAACTGTTCTCTGTCTGAGGTATTTGAGATCTGTGATTGTTACTTATTGTATCTGACGATTTGTAGCTGTATAATTGTGATTGTTATAGTTGGTATATCTAGTGGGATTTTTACGAATAAAAGTCTTGTGTTCATTGAATGGCTGTTTTATTCAACTCTCAATTGACACGAACCTCGGAGCTCAGTACAATATATATATATATATATATATATATATATATATATTATGTGTATTTTACATTAAAAATAATTCATTTTATTATGTAGGAAGTGTATTAATTTACAATTTGTTTAGTTTTTTGTTAATTTTATAAGAAAATTTGTGTTATCGTGTTGATTAATCTAAAATTTAAAAATTTCTATCAAGTGAAAATTTGAAAAATAATTCACATTTTAAAAACTGAGTACATATACATGTACGCATACACATCACATGCATTTGCATAGTATATTAAATTTTAAAAGTAATCTGTTTGTTTCAATGATTTAATTTTAGAAATGTTCTGTGAGTTATTATAATAAAATTATAAATCAAATTGTGAAAAGAATTTGATTATATTACCGAAAAATTTAATTTAAAATTTATTGTTTTTAAATTTTAATGCACTAAACAAAACTAACTACCATATTTGTTGTCATATAATACACTTTTTTCCTTGAAAAACGATATGTGTCTTATATGCCAAAACTAAAAGTTTTTGATTACATTCATTTCTGCTAATCCAATTTTTTTCCTTGTGGACTGTGGGAATAATAATTATATAGAGGGCAGTGAATATGCATGCACTGTCATCAATGATCATAGTTGAGGTCGTTTAAACTTACCAATTTTTATAAATAACCATTTAATTGTGAAATTTTTTACTGTTCCATTTTTTTAAAAATTTGTTGGCAGGTTATGATTTAGAAACAACATCTACATTGCTATAACATAGCATGCAAACTATGTGTGATTGTATATGCTAAAGAACATGGAAACAGTGGTTATATTATTTAAGAATCAGCATCAGTAATGCTTTGGATGGTACCGAAGGCAATTTGTTTTATGATCTGCCAAATGCTGATTTTGAAGATGTTTCAAGTGATCGTTAATTTCGCTCTGTAGATGTCTGTCTTGGTTTTGACAAAGAATATTAAAGTATAAATTATAATATTAAAATATTAAATAAGAATAAGAATATTATAATTATAAGAATATTAAAATATTAATAAGAATATTGTAATATTAAAATATATGTTTAAACTTACCACAATTTTTTTATAAATAACCATTTAATTGTGAAATTTTTTACTGTTCCATTTTTTTAAAAATTTGTTGGCAGGTTATTTAGAAACAACATCTACATTGCTATAACATAGCATGCAAACTATGTGTGATTGTATATGTTAAAGAACATGGAAACAGTGGTTATATTATTTAAGAATCAGCATCAGTAATGCTTTGGATGGTACCGAAGGCAATTTGTTTTATGATCTGCCAAATGCTGATTTAGAAGATGTTTCAAGTGATCTTTCATTTCGCTCTGTAGATGTCTATCTTGGTTTTGACAAAGAATATTAAAATATAAAATTTTAAACAATATTAAAATGATTAGGTATTTGGAAAAGTATTGTTTTGTATTTGCATTACTTTATATTTAAAATACTTTAAATTTGTTATAATGATTAGTAATAAAAAATTTTATCTTTCAAAAATGTGTAAAAAAGAGAGGTTTTGGTCTGTTTACCTCATATGCTTGCAAATGTGGTAGTTAAATAATTGAAATAAGAATTTATGTCTGTTGTATTTCGTTTATTATTAATCAGAATATTAGTTCTTTAAAATGTTATTTGTATTTATCTTATAAAAGCAATCAAAATGTCAATTTTTGTTTGAAGATTGTTAAGTTTTAAAATGATCAATTTTAAGTGAACTAGTATTGTTTTTTTTTTTTAAATGTTTCACAAATTTATTCTGGTTAAAGAACATTTTCTTGCAATGACATTTACATTGTTTTTCCTTTATTATATCAAATTTCATTTGGTCATAAAGAGGCATTTAAAATTTTAAAAATACATGTGTTAAACTCTTCCTTTTCATCACGCTTTTTTTTTTTTTTTTTTTTTTTTTTTTTTTTAAATGAAACAACTTTACTTGAGAATTGTAAAATAATTAAAAAATTTTGATACTTTTTAAAATAACACATCGCTTAAAATTGCCATTTTTTAAAAATACATTGTACTGCATAAATGAATAAAAGAAATACACAAGTATTAAATATTCTTTTCTTCAAACTTGTAGAAATTTTCACTTATGTATATAATAGTCATATGTATTAAAAATGAATTTAATTTTTGTTTCAACAGTGAAATAATTTTAATTTTAAATTGTTTTTTCTTTATATAGAACTTGTATTCTTTACTCTTAAGATATTCTTTGTTTTCATAAAATATATAAATCAATGTTTTCAATACAGCAACTGAATTATTATATATTTAAGTTTATTCATTTTTAATCACAAATTATATTTTGTAGAGTTTTATATTATTTTTAGAGTTTTATAGAGTTTTTCAGAATTACTATTAAATAATATATTTATATATTTAACTATCTTCATATAATTCAGTACTAATACATTTTAAAAATATGTTTTGACCAATTCTTAATTGCTTTTATGTGTTTTTAATTTCAAAATGACTAATTTCTTAATAAGTTTTTTTTAAAATAAAGTTTACTACGTTTTTGCTTGAAATTACTATTGATATATTATTTAACCATAAAGCTGGAAATATATATTTTATTACTATGTGAAATGAAAAATATCATGACTTATTATTTTTTCATACAGTATAAAAATCAATGCTTTACGTTACTTATAGGATTTGTCCAGTATATTGACTCAATATCAATAAACTGCATTTTGGAACAATGTGGCAGTATTCAAAATTATTTGCGTATGCATGCACCTTCAGCAAATGGACCGTTTGGAATATTACATGAGGTTATGGACACATATGTAAAATCCTGTGGTATGTTGATTATCATTTTATTATTTTTCTGTAAAAAATTTCTTTTATTTATATATATATATATTAAAATTTTATTGTTACTTCTGTTAATTTTTAAAGTTCTGAATAAATGACAAAAAATTGTTTGCAAGCTAAAATTTTTGAGAGAATTAAAAGTTTTTGTTTCTTAAAATTGCTGTGGTCAACATCAAGTCTGAGATATGTTGATTTTCACAGTAAAAAAATTATTTAATAATAATATGAGTAGGAAGAAGTTAAGTATTTATAAAAACTTCATTTAATGAATAAAAATTATAAAATTTAAAAAACTGGAACATTGTATGTGTTTGTTTCTATTGGCCAAGGAATTCTGAAAGTCAAACCTTAAAATTACTTTTGGAATAATTTGAAATTTTTGAAAAATTATGTTATCTGCAAGAAAAGATTTTTTTAAATTTTTGATTTAAAAGAAGTGTTCTAAGTTTATATAAAAACAAGGAAAGGAACAGGACAGATGTCAAAAAGATCAGATTGTAGCAAAAACAACATTTTTTCCTCAAAATCTAAAAGTGTCATGAAATTTCATTTTAATATCATATAACTCCATTGAAAATTTTCTGGAAGTGAATACTTCTCATGAATAATGTTGTGCATTTTGTATCATGCAGAACCTTCTATTAATATAAAGTACTAAAAAAAATGCATGTGCACTTTTTAAGCATGAAATGACAATAATAAATGAAAATAGACGATGGTGCTAATATGACAGTGTATAATATTTAATAATTACTTTATAAAATAAAATTTTTCATTATTCTTTTTTTCAAAATGAAGCATAAAAATACTTCAAAACAAAATTGAAGTTTTCATTATTCCTTGGCATTTTAGGTTTAGAAAACAGATTGATTTTGATCTTAATGGAGATTACTTTTCATATGTGAATTATTCTAATCCTTCCTAGACTCTGTATACAATAATTGTGTTTTATTTAAAAGAATTGTTTATTTTTGCTATTTTTGTTATAAAGAATAATAAATTATTTTTTCATAATCATAAATTTATTTTGATATCTACAGAGTTTTGAAAGATTGAAACTTAAATTATTTTATTTATATGCATGGATGCCTTTCTTCTTTTAAAGATATTTTTTCTGTATAAATATCATAGAAATTTGACTCAATATGTAATACAATGAATTACATATGAAACTTTTTCAATAATAAACAAACATTTTTCTATTTTTTTTATTTATTAAATTTAGAATTATTGTTGTGTATTAGCTAGGCTGGCAATATAAGTTGCGCTGCTCCACTTTTCCAACTGAATCCAAAGAATTATTGTTTTAAATTTAAAAAAATAGATTTTAATAATTTTCATTGGACTAATTTTTAGAAAACTTAAAATTAAGAAAATAAAAGCTGATTTAGTATTTCATATTTTTGTGATTATGTTGAAAACCAATAAGTTATGATTTTTATGCACTGCTAAGAAGGGTTAAACAATATGGTTGCTGTTTAATAACAGCAAGCTCTTAGTTATTAACCCTTTACCACAACAAGGCCGGAAATTGCTACTCATTTGTCATCACCCAATGGGCACCTGCAAACTAAGTCATGGAGGCAAGTAGTATTACCATACCATCTCAAACCCATTTGTAGGGTGGGTCACATTCATACATCATCTCAGAGGAAAGGACAGAGAAACACAAAAAGTAACATCCATGCCTGAACCATGATTCGAACCTGGGACCCACAACTCAGGAATACTAACCACTCGGCTACCAGTCAACTGCATTTGGAAATATTGAGCAATTACTAAATCACATGAAAATAAATTATCAGTCTTTGTGTGTAAAATATTAAGAAAAAGTTTGGTGCAGACCATAAAAATAATAGCTGGATATACTTGTTTAGTTTTGAAAAATGTCAAAAGTACAAGCAACCCAATATTGTTAAAATCATAAAATGCAATAATCTATGATGGCTCAGGCATCAGCATCAGTCTGACACAAAGCAAAGTTAGTATAAAAGCTCACTTTTACTAGTTCCATGGGAAACAGAAGATGGGGAACCCACCAATTGGGTGACTTGACTCAGTCAAAAAAGACTTTAATTTAATTAATTAGGGAAATTGGAGGAGCATTGGAATGGATGGGAGCAAATGGCAATAACTATTATTATACATGGCTATTATTAAACATGGCTTTGGCCTGTAACAAGTTGTAGTGCCTTGAAAAAAGGAGTTATATTTTTAAGTTAATTTTTTACGTAAAAAATAGTAGATTGCAATTTGTTTAAGTAAACAAAATGAAATTTATTATTTTTGAATGTCTTAAAATTGAGATTCTTTGAGTACCTATCCATCAACTTTGACTGGTATATTTGGCACAGCTTGTCCTTTTTGGACCTTGCGCCAGAAAACCCAACCAACCAATTTGACTGGCATATTTAAATCTAATATAACCATGTATAAAATATTTAAAATAAATTCTATAATTTAACAATGTGTAGGTAATTTATGTATTGGGAATAAAATTGTTTAGTAGGGTTTTGATTAGAAATTATTAATTTTTTTCCTATGGGATTGGTGAGCCACAATTTTACATCAAAAGAGCAGCAGTTTGCCAACTCCTTCCCTGTACAGATTGATAATATTTATTTCTTAAACCTTTTGGAATGTCATCATGCCTAATGAATAATGTTCAGAAGAAATATATTTCAGGAATAGCTTGAGCATCTTCACTTCTATGAGGAATTTTACAAGCTTGTTATGGACATTAGAATTAAGATTTATCTTACTTTCTCCCCTTCTGTATAAAATTCATTATAGTGCTGATTGTTCCAGAGGGTAAAGTAATTGGTTTTTCTTCTCAGAGATAGTTGTACATAAGGGAAAGTAGTGCTATGCTTATATATCAATAAACAATTTTTGAAACTTCATGATACCACAACTTGATGTTTAAAAAAGTGTGCATTGGTAATTATGAAATTCATGTTAATATTTTAGGTACATTATTTTCCTGTATATAATCTGCTGTGTCGTATTATCTGCAAGCCCTGTTTTCTAGCAAAAGAAAATAATCCCCAAAAATTTTTCTGACAAATAGTCGAAAATTTAAACTGCTGATAAATTGATCCCAAATAAAATAAAAAATATATTCATTATGATTAAAAATATAATAAACTCTACAGAAAATAAAAAACATTTATAATGATAAATGTCTGTATGAATCCACCTCAACTCAAAGTGTGATTAACTGAGATGAAAGCGCGATATTGATCATGTCCAAGAAGATTCTACTAAAACTTATCAATTTTTAGATTTTAATAACATTTAAAACAAAGTTAGACATACTTTAAAAATAAGCTATATTAGTTTCATTAATAGTTAAATGAAAGAAATGGATTAGTTTTTAACTGCGCATGGAATCTTTTTTTCTTTTGTACTGCACCTGCTTTGTTTTTCACCTTACATTACACGTTTGTCGACATTTTTTTTTCATTTGCCTTCCTTATAGCTTTCAATTTACAATTTATTCTGTAATTTAATGTTTTTCACTTCCCCATGACAACACATGAATTTGAATGTTTTCAGAGTGAAACAGTTCAGGTCAAGACAGTATCTGAAATCACGTTAATGAATTGCAACTTTAATACTGTTCACAAAACTGAATTCATTCTTGAACGTTATTGGACAATGGTGATTATTGTTAAAATAAGTCAACTGAGTTATTTATTCTATAAAACATAAACACATTCTCTTTCTATTGTAAACTTTTCTGATGAAAAGTATTTTTCAGTCAGATTATCTGCGGCGACGTATAATACACAATATACCTCGAATATACAATGAAATTCAGAACTTTTTTAACACATAATCTACAGATTATACACAGGAAAATAGTTGTTAGTCATGCATTCGAAACAAATTGAAACTTAAATATTCATTTGGGTACTTATGATGTGTTTGAGTTTTATTTACAGTTAGTTACATTTATATTCGAAGTATATTCACTCCTTTTTACATTATTATATTACGTTCATTCAATAACTATTTGTAAGCTCAAACATATTTTTCTTTAGTAAATATTGCAATGATTTTACTAGAGCAAGATATGAAAGTTCACAAAATAAAATAAGCATTTATTTTACTTTATTTTATATTTTTAGCTTTTTTTATGATACCAAGTTATATGAAGTTTTGCAAAATATTTAAAATAATATATAAAATATTCTAATAAATTAATTTTAAATATTTTTATTTAATAACTTCTACAAATATATTTCATATATAGTTTAAGAAATATAAATTTATATTCACAATAATATACTGGCAAATTTGTATTTATATAAGTAAGCTTTAAAATCCAACTTTTATTGACAAATATGAAAAAGTGATTGAAATTATAGTAATAGGTAGCCACATTAAAAAAAAGAAGAGTAATTTCTCTAATTTAATCCAGATGTAATCAATTACATTTCAAAAGTTACTGTCTTATATTTGTATGCTTTATATTACAGCTGGATATTGCATTATAACATATCTACTTGGTGTTGGTGACAGGCATTTGGACAATCTTCTTTTGACAAAAACTGGTAATAAGGAAATTTAGTATAATGTAATCAATTTGTAGTGCATAAAATTAATTTTTTTTCTTATTAGTGTGAAATGAACTGCTATTTAGAAAATGTAATTTTAATCATTTAGATTAAACAATATATGATAAGGAATTTATAGAAAGAAGTGGAATTTATATATTAGAAAAAAGAAAAAAATTTAATTTACCTTAGTAACTTTTTTATATTCAATTTTAATGATGATGAATTTGAATTTTTATTATATAAATGTCTGCATATGTTAACATTTTTTATTAAATTCTTATCAATGTTTTTTCTAATCATTTTCTAAAAAGAAATGTACTTTAACTCTTACTTATATTATATCGATTTAAAGCCAAGTTCTGTCTTCATGATATGATTGCCTTACACTCACTTGAAAGATCTAGTACAACTAACTTAAATTGTTTAAAGTGTCAGAAAAGATTTCAATACTTCAGTTTTTCTATTTATTATTACTTGGAGATGATACCTCTTCTTCTTCAATGACATGGCAGCCCCAGGTAGGCCCTGGCCTTCTCACTAAGAATCCTCCAGGCCATTCTTTTTTTTTTTTTTTTTTTTTTTTGCCATGTTATTCTAACCTAGAGATGATAAATATTTCAAAAAGTGTTCACGTATATTGATCTTCCAATATTTTCATGTTTATCAAGGAGGAGGAGAAAAAAATAATAAAACTGATGAGCAAAGGCAAAAAGTTAATTGAAATCTCAAAAATCCAACAAATTGGTTATTGGACAAGCAGCTATGGAGTTATGAATTGTTATAAATATTTTAAAACAATGCTTGATGGTATGCTTATTTCTAGCACCATTAAAATAGGCTCTTGGCATATTCTGCTACTTGATGCAGTTGTTGATAAAGTCTGCTTGAAAACAATAAAACAAACTGTTCTTTTGATATTTTCAATTGTTTTAATGACCGTATGAGTTTCAATGGGTGAAAATGCATAATTGACTTGCTTTTATAATGATGGGTATTCCTATTCTTGATTAATAGGTTTTTGAAATACATGATATTTGCATTCTTTTTCACATTTTATTCAGTGGTAGAATAAAATGGCAAGTACTTAATTGTTTACCATGTATAAAATAAATGTAAAGACTCTGTTTACATATTTTAATTTATTCAAGCAAGGGCTAAAATAAAGCTAAATTTTAAAATTAACAATCTATTGACTTTAGTTTGCATTATTAATAATTGAGTTGACAATTTCAAATTGTGTATACTCCATTATATAATATTTACACTTCTATTTGACAGTTTTTTCATAGCTTCTG
Source organism: Latrodectus elegans (assembly GCA_030067965.1). Classification (NCBI taxonomy): domain Eukaryota; kingdom Metazoa; phylum Arthropoda; class Arachnida; order Araneae; family Theridiidae; genus Latrodectus; species Latrodectus elegans. Next base: position 84,264,685 of record CM057822.1, on the reverse strand, counting down.
AGTTAAATAATATGACAAATCATACAACCACTTAAACACAACATTGCTTATAAGCAATTCATGTACAATATAATTGAAAACATTAATAATATTTTTGAAATTAACAATTTAAACAATGGATTAGCACCAAAGAAATATCAACAATGAATTTTAATTGAAACCTTTTATTTTATTGTTTTTTCTTAATATCTTTTTGAAAATCATTTGAATATAAACAATTTTTTATGCTTTAAAAATAACAGCAAAATAGTAAGAGAACTTTTCAATATGTCTAGATATTGTGAGAATTGCTTTCTATGGAATTAATGCTTTTTTTGATTTTCACAATTGTATTATTTATCTATTCTAATTCTATATCTGATAAAATCTGATGTGTCATCAGACATGGTAAAACAATTTTTCATATCTATGTCTCTTACTTGTAAATTTTTTTAGAAATATTCAAAGTAATGTTGCTACATTATATTATAATACTTTGACTGAGGAATTTTGATTCAGTGAATTATTGTATAAAAGAATTATAACATAAGAAAGTTTTGTCTTCATAGTTAATATTTTATTTAAAATTTTTTAAAGTTTAAATTTAATGAAATCATCATGAAAATATGTCAAATCTATACAATAATTACAGTGGAATATTAATACTTACCATGCATATTAATATTTACAATGGAATTTTAAAGATATAATTAATTGAATGATATGTGTGTGTGTTATAGAAAAAGTAGAACAAGATATGAATATTTAATAGATTTTTTTGTGAAATGATCCACGTGATTGTGTGACATATATGATAATTTCTTTTCTTTTATACCTGTGGAGCTTTGTATTTATGAGTAGTGACATGAGAAAATGGTATATTATTTTGTTACAATTTTTGTTGTTGTTGTTTGTCACATTTCATTACAATAATCCTTTATCTTGTAATGAAATATGACAGAATTATTTGAAATAATTAATAAAAAGTTATATTAGAACTAATTTTTTTAAAGGTGCTTTAAGCATTATGGGGAAAATTATTCCAAATGATTGTAGAAAACAGATATCTTTCTTTGAAAGTTTCATAATTTAAATTTCAATAAATATAAAACATAGATTCACTAATTATCCTAAGTAAAAAATCTATTTCACTGATTAATATATTTTTATTGTTTAGTTATGACTTGACATGTAAATGAAATTACATAAAAAAAACAAGAAAAATTCGTTCATTATAAGCTATGACAAAAGTATGAAAAATTCATTCAGAAGAGAAATTCTGAATATTTAATTATTCTTGCTTTATGTTAGAACATAATCTTTTTTAATACTGAAAACATCTGCAATAAATTTCTTAATAAAATGGTACATGTTTTTATACTTTATTATATGTTATTTTAATTACAATCAACTTCAAATTTCTGTGTTTAAAAATTTGTATTGCTTACCTTGCAAAAATTCAAATTGTATCAATTAAACATTGTTAAGAGCAATTTACAAAAGTTAATAAAAAAAACTAGCAACAAAGGTTAGTAAAAAGAACTGGGATTTTCAAATATTAAATTTAAGGAAAACAGGAACTAATTATCTATTTTGAAAACAAAGTCCTCCAAATATGAAACAGTTTTGTTATCTGAACAATTATAAGGGACTTCAGTGATTTTTTAACATTTAAAATGCATATTGTTTCTTATAAAACATACTAATTAAATTCATAAACATAACAAAGTTCAAAATTTTTGTGGAAAACATGTTATTAAAACAAATGATATTGTTTCAGTTGGTGATATACATTTCATCCTGATAGCTTCAAAGCAAAATTTCAGCTATTATAAAAACAAAATAAAATTATTTTTTAAATTTAAAAATAGATAGTAATATGTATAATAAGATGATAAAGTTTCACCGTGAAACCTTCTAAAGTTTAATATTTCCATTATAAGCACATGTAATAATTAATATTTTATCTCAATTTTTTATAAAAATTGATTTCTTGAAACTATCATTTAATACCAAAATATATCAAACATTTTTTATGAAACATCTTTATAAAGTAGAAAAATAAATGAAGGATTTACATTTTAGTATGGTTTTAAATTACTAAAAATTGTCAATTATGAAAGTCATAAGCATGATTTAAACATTATTCATTTTTAAAAATTTATAAATCTAGAAAACAAGATTCATACAGTTGATAATTGTTTAAAATACCATGTAATTAATAAATAAAATTCAAACTTGCTTTTAAATATCTCATCTTTGACAGGTAAATTATTTCATATTGATTTTGGATATATATTGGGAAGAGATCCCAAACCTTTCCCTCCACCAATGAAATTGAGTAAGGAAATGGTTGAAGCAATGGGAGGTATGAATTCAGAACCTTATCAAGAATTTCGTAAACAGTGTTATACATCTTTCCTTCACTTGCGTAGGTACGTATCCATTTCTGTTTTCTTATTATAATACCTTTTAACAATTACATAGAAGTAAATAAGGCTGCGAAATTGTGGAAAAATCGCTAGTTCAATAAATTTGTAGAATGATGGCAAATTTTGCGTCTTTTATATATTTATTTATTCCTTTTTCCTGATAGGCATGTTAATTTGATTCTAAATTTGTTTTCTTTGATGGTGGATGCAAGTGTTCCAGATATAGCCCTTGAGCCTGATAAAACTGTCAAGAAGGTGATGTTATAATATCTATATTTAATTATGTAAAAAATTTTCATTTCATCCAATGGACAGACAATACAAATGATTATGAAAATTTGTGTTAATTTCAGATAGGAATATACCTATTCCAGGCAATTGTAGATTTACTATTAAAAGGAGATAATAATATTTTCCATTTAGAATTGAAACCATTAGAATTGAATTGATTGATTTTTAGTTTTCTACAGAAATATTCACTTGAATTTTTGATATTTTTACTGAAAATTTTTATTCTTAATTAAATAATTTGTTTCATGTTATAAGCTTTATTTTATTTATGATCATTTTAAAATTTTTTTTATTAAAATACATTACATGTATTATTTTTATTAAATATATTACATGCATTATTTATAAAAAATACCTCTTCATTGTATTATTTATAGTAATAGAGCTGATTCATTACGTCTTTTATAATAAAATAGTCATTTATGCAAATTTCTCATTTATTTTTCGTTTTATGAAAAATCCCCTCATATAATAACTGTAATTATTTTGCATTGTTATTTTTGCAAGGATTTATTTTTTACTAAGATATCAACATTTCTCTAGGTTCAGGATAAATTTCGTTTAGATTTGTCAGATGAAGAAGCAGTTCATTACATCCAAAGTATTATTGATGAGAGTGCATCAGCTGTGATGCCTCAAGTAGTTGAACAAATACACAGATTTGCTCAAGTAAGCTCCAAAATTCTATAAAATATTATAACTTAATATGAATTTAAAATATATTATTTATTATAGGGGATATTTTATTGATATTTATTAAAAATATTATGTGTTGATTATTTCATCAATAAAAAATGCTTTAAAAAAGATACTTGTGTTAAATGTTTGTTTCAAAAAATTTATTTTTATGTGCAAATTTATGTGTTTTATAATATCATACATGATAATTTTCCTTTGAAAAATTTTTTGTAAGAATAAATGATTTCTATTTCAGAAATCATTTCTAATTTCAGTCTGTTATTTAATATTTTAATGACTCATCACTAATTGTAAAATTTTAAATAAGAAATAAACTGGTATTTAAAAAAAAATCAGATTTTTCAACTGAAATTAGTAATAGTGAGATTTTATAATTTTAGCTATTGTAATTAAATATCTCTAATGATGTTTTAAAAATTAAATAGAATATATGAAACTCTGTGTAATGCAATTTGTTATTTTGTGCTACAAGCATGTGATTTTTCTACATATGCTTGTAGAAAAATCCTATTTGTGAGTGCAATCCTCTATTTTTAAACTTTTTTTTTACACAGATGTTTTTATAAAATGAAGATTTTAATGTATTTTTTAAACAAAATTTACAGCTAAAATCAAGGGAATGAAATTTTAAAATGACATTTTTTTTTCTTTTGTATAATATAATTTATCTTGGGAAATAAAATTAAGGTTTTTATTTATTTATTAAAAACTTTTTGAATTTTATAAATTTAATCTTATTTTAAGATTCATTTGGAAAAATTTCCTGTGAATACTTGAAACTCTTCTGAAAATTAACTCCTAAAAATCTTTGTAAATTTGTACTATTTCAAAATCAGTATATATATTAAAAATGATGGGGATTTAAGTGATATTTTTCTGTCGTCCTTATCAATTTTTTATTTAAAGTAAATTTAACAAAATATTTTTTCATTTCAACTTTAAAATATGACAGCATAAAAAGTTTGTTTCATTAATTTTAAACAATAATTAAAATATTTCAAATCCATTAATTGTTTCATAAATTGCTTATTTGAAACAATAAAATACAATATTAGCTATAGTATACAATACATCGTTATTCTAAATTTGTTTTATTGATTTTATTGTTATTTTAAATTCGTTCAATTTTCTAAAAGTTCACAATTTATTCAAGTTTTAAAAATTCAAAATTAATAAAAATGAAAACTTTCATTTCATATTTATAAATTTTTGTTTATTGTATTTTTTAAGTTTCAGTAATTTTATAGAAATATTTAAAAACTTTCTCCACCATTTTGTTCACAATTTGTGAATAAAAATAATACTTTCTAAAGGAAATATATAGATTGAATTATGTAACTTTCTGATATAAAGATTTATTTTTAGTGAAAAAGTAGTTTTTTTATATTTTAGTTGAAAACATTGGTTTCCAACTTGATTCTTAAATACTTTTGGGGATGGGATAAATCAGTTGAGAACATTTAAAACAATATTTGTAGTAGCTAAATTTAGTAGTTTTGATTTACAAAAAGAATATTTATTAAAAAAACAAAACAGAAGTAAAGACGAAATCACAGCATTTGAATGGCTGATTATCAATAGAAGGAAATTGTAGACTTGATGAAAAGTTAGAAATCTTCAGTTAAAAGAAAGCTCATTAATGGTAAGCTTAATAATGAATTATTGAAAGGAAAAAAAAAGAAAAAGAAATGGTAATCATTTATTTAAAAAAGAAAAGTGCAGTCCATTTGAAATCGTTTAATGTACTTTTTTTATTTTTTAGTATTGGAGAAGATAAAGCGATGAAGAATTACCTATCTCTTGAGTGCCATGTATAAAAATCAAGATTATTCATAATTTCATATATGTACAAAATAATGTAAAAATTATGCCAGATGTATTTTCTTAAATAAATTTTCATTTATTCTTATATTTTGTGAAAAACTTTTCTTTAAGCAATTAATTTTGCTTCTTAAGTAATTTAAATTATTTTCATTATTTAATACTTTGCAGGAAACAATATATCTGATTTCATCTATAAAATTTAACAGATTATTAGTATCAGTATTGATTATTCACATTTTAAGATACAAAGTTTTTCATCAAAATTACACTTCAAAGCTTCTTTAATTTTCTTTAAATTGGATGTTATGAGTTCTTTCTCGTTATGGCATCACATGTTTCGTTAGAAAAATTAAAAAAAATTTTATCTTTCGTTATATTGCATATAACGAAAGATACAATTTTGTGTGTGTGAGCACTAAATACTCATTAATTAATAGTGATTCATATTAGCTCAGTTAAAAATAAATTTAATTAAATATATATTTTTTGAATAGTTAAAGATAAATTTTAATCATTCAAAAATGTATATTAAATGCTTTTAAGTCAATTCTAATAAAAATAAAAATCTGTGTGAGCCATTGAGATAATATAGTTTTTCATTTACAATATCTTTATAAATACACTTTTTTATTTAAAATTCTATAAATGTAATAACTAATAGCATTTATAAAATTTTAAATAAATTTCACACATATTAATGTAAATCCATCTATTAAATTTAGTTGTAACATTGCTGGTAAATTTTATTTTTGAGTTAGGAATAACTAGGAATCTTACTGAAATTATTTCCCAGCCAGATAAATAAACCCTATCTATTTACAATAGCGGAAATATAGTTTAATTTTATATTTAATGACACATCTATGATTACTTGTGTAGAAGACTTTTTTGAAAAGATAATAAGTCTGTATTTTAATAACGAAAGAAATTTTTCAAAAGACCATTTGCAAAACATTTTGCTAAAAAACTGAGCTATAATAATAATGTCAAAAGAATATACTAATGGAAACCTTTTATTAACATAATAATTTGCACCTTATTTATTATTTAGATATTTGATTTTTTTTTTTGTCTATAACACGCAAAATATGCTATTTTAAATATATCTTTATTGAATGAATATTCTTTTGAAATATATATCTATAATTTATATAAAATTATATTCCTATAATTTTAAAGTCAATTTAATAATTTATAGTACACTTTAATGTAAAAAATTCAAATAAATGTTAGATTTTTATGTGTTTTAATGCACTCATAAATTGTTTCATTCCTTTTCCAATTTGTTAAAAATATCGAATAAAAAATATTTTATTGGTTGTTAAAGAAACATATACTTAAGCATGTTAGGAAAACGTTTGGTAAAAAATATTATTATGGGAGATTTAACATTTAAAAAGAATCATAAGAAATATGCATGCTGTTAATGCAATATTTTCAGTTACTTGTCATAAAAATATTATGATTGATAAAAATTAAAATAAGTTTAGAAACTTTTAGTTTAATAAATAAAATATAAAGTAAGTTTAATTACACAAAATAGAAAAGTTTTTAAGAAATTTTTTATATATGTATCTGTGTATTATGTCTATTTTAAGATGAATTATAATTAAATAAATTTACAATATATTTTATAAAATGTGGCAACATACATTGAAATAAAATATTTTATTTTCATATATGATTAATATCATGTTTTCAAAAGATTTTTCTAATTTGATAAACAAGTTGGATTGGAATAATGATTGATTTTACTGTAAAATCATGATTTTCTGTATTTCATTGATTAAAATGATTTAAGCTATTACACATTGAAATATCACAGAGCAATTCTAAATACTTTTTCTTAAATATATTTTTACATGATAGGTACCCATTGATATAATTTTAATTTCCAATATCCCATTGAATTGCATCATATTGATTTTATGTAACAAAAAAAAGGATTAATCATTAGTTACGTAATATTCTTAAAACTATATTGAGTTTTAGCAAATTCAGTATTGGATCAATAAATGTAATGAAATAAATACAACTGATGATTTTAAAAAATAAAAAAATTATCAAGCATATCAATTCTACTAAGGTATTTATATATAATAAAATTTTTTTTACTTAAATTCATTACGTTAAATGAATGCATTTATAAAATATTTAGGCACAGTTTGATTATTTGAATTAAAATTTCTTTTATATTAATATTACACCAATTAAAAAAAGTATATTAACACTGTTCAAAATTGTTTTAAAAAGTCACTGAATATTTTAGTGATTAATTTTCAACTGGAAATAAAAAGAACATTAGTAAAAAATTGTGTAATATGAAAAATTATATATTTCTCATATATTTATAAAATCAGTTTTATTAGTGTAAAACTATTCTCTATATAAATTGTGTTATGTTATGTGATTATACTTTCTTTAATCCTGGATAAATATTTTTAGTAGCTGTATGTTTATTTTACATAAATCAATTTTCTAATGCAATGAACAAATAAAGTAAGCAAATAAATTTTATTTATTTCATAATAATTTATAATATTATATAAAAGAAAATACATATACATATGTACAATTAAGTATAAAATATATGGAAAAATATTGCAATTTCAAATTATCCATCCACCCCTTTTCCTAATCCAGTCCATCGATCAGGTATCCAAAGAAAATAACTGTCCATTGCTTCACAGAACCTCATTTTGTATAATTCAGGCGATACAACTGTTGGCATCTTCCCATGACCTCCAAGAATACCAGAGGATTTTATCAGCATTTCAACTTTTTTATCCCAAGTAAATGTTCGAATGTAATCTACACAACAAAAACAGAATAGTGAAATTATTTTCTTAAACACTTAAAAATGCAACGATTTAAATTTATAGAAATACCATAGAACGGAAGCTTTTATTTCAAATTTCACAATATTTATTATATAAAAACATTATATTACATTTGTAAATGTAATTTCTAGAAAACCATTTTGACGATATATATAATTGCAGTATAACCATACTGATGATATATATAATTATGCCGTTGTGAATCACATATTTATGAATCCAAGAATCATATACAAATAAATTACATATTAAGACAAAATCATTAGTATTTAAAGCTTCTTAAATAAATTAAAAATTTTGCTCTACTGAATTTACGTTTTAAAATACAATCAAAAAAATAGAGCACATCTATGAAATATAGCAAACTGATATGATTTGATTTGTTATGTAAAAGAGGCAAATATGTCAGTTTAAAGTGATAGTACTGAAATTCATGAATAATATTTCAATATTCATGGTTAACTATGTATTATTTTTTTACTTTTTACACATTGGATTTAAAGAAAAATGTTTTAAAAACATAATAACGGTGCTACAAAAAATTTTGCTACAGTGAAAAGTGTTTAGTTTAAGAGAAAAAAATTTCGTTGGAGTTGTATGTGATAATACAGTCTAAGGAAACTTGAATCACAGCACATGCAATCAGATGCTTTGTCGTTTAGGATATCTTCGCTCCAAAACTGCACAAGAATATCAAGCAATTAATTCTAATCTTGACATTCATTAGAAAAATTACCATTAACTCAAAAAACGGGTATTTGGATGAGTGTTTAATTTTGGACTAGGTGGATATTTGTTTATAATAATGTAATTTTCAGTAATTAATCATTCTTCTCATACTTGGGTTTACATATAGGCATGTAATCAATCCAATACAACATCTGGTACTGTGCATGGTATATTATAGTGTAATAGTTTGACAGAGTCTGAGGAATATTAGACTTCTCAATTGTTTACTTTTGATCCTGATAAATAATATTCTGACTTTTCAAAAATATTCAAATGAAGTTTTATAGTTGATGGCATAATACAGATAAAAATTATAATCTCAGAAGTGTAATTTGTCTTCGAGAAAATGCTGCATAAAACTGGCTAACTGTTTACAAGAAGAATACAATATTCTCTGTTTTCCAAATCATCGGATCTCATTCTAACAGGATACAATTGGAACATATGCGGAAAGCAATTTCAACTGTCTTAAAATATCATTAAGCGTTTTAAAACAGTTACTGCAGAATTTACCGAAAAGACATATGTAATCAAACAAAGTTCGATGCCAACTAAATAACAGTTTGTATAGCTGTAAATGATCACTTTATAATTCACTTCTTTTTGTTCATAATTTCTTGAATGCATATTTTTTACCAAATGAGTGCAGTTATATATATTTTGAATTAAACCTTTCAATACTTTCAGCTGAAATGCTTTTGTTAATTGGAAACGGATATATTGAAGAGAAAAATCCAGAATTTTCTCACATTGCACATTGAATTCCAGAATAACTCGTTTTTATAACAGACATTATGTTACCAAATTTTAACAACCAAAATAAAGTCTTAAAATAAAATTTAAAAGAATAAATTTTTGATATTGTTTTAATTTTAATCTTTAAGCAAACAAACACGAACTTTGTGGTAAAGTTAACAAAGTAGTATCATGTTAAAACACAGTTACTTTACTAAGAGTTTTTGTAGTAGAATGCTTCATATATCATAAATACTCTAAGTAATGTGTAATTTTATTCAGAGAGAATTTTTAGAGTATTTTTTGTTAAATTTGAAATTTCAATCTTAATAACTATAATATGAACTTAAAAAAGAAATTTAATCACATCTTTAACAAATTCTCTCTCTTTTTTTTCCCCCCTTTTTATAATAGCAAAAATGAAGTAAAATAATGAATTTTTTATTAATATGTTTTAGTTGAATTCTAAAATTTTAATAAACAAATTCTTTATTTTTCATGTTTTTACTATATAAAAATAAATTTAATATGCTTCCATTTAAGTCAATTTATAATTCTTACCTATGATTCCAACCATTAACTGGCCCTTTTCTTCATCTAAACCAACTAAAAGGGAGTAATCCATTACTGATTGGTCTAATAAAAATTGTGTGTCATTGCTGATAGCTAATGTCAAAATGGTCTTAGAATGTGGTCTAACATAAAATGGATTATCACAGGTTACTGAAAAAGAAAGAAGATAGAATGTTACATCACATTTTTTAAGCGATCAAAAATAAAGAAAAGTGCTTATCCATCACAAAACTTATTTATTATTTTACTAATTTCTTCCCCTTTATTCAAATTATTAATTTTTTAACCACAACATGTAAGTTTTTCCTTTAGCACTGTTATAATTTGGATTAGGCTCATTCATTTTAACTGAGAAGGGGACGATTTTAGTTTACTTTAAGCAATCACATTTTTCTTATATTAAGTCAACAGATCGGAGCAAATTCTTTTATATGTAAACAAAAAATATGTGCATACATCAAACGCCATTATGACAAGGTTTCTGATATTAATCAAGCGAAAGTTCATGCCTGGTCGGTTAAATTTCCGATTTAAATTCTACAAAATCTCTGAGATAAAGTGATGCTTCAGTCTAGTGTGAGTTACACTCAATCAAAATACGATTGTGTTATAAATATAACACAAAAAAGTTGAAATTAAGGAGTAGCATCTTAATTTTGATTTGTAACATTGAATATACCTAACTTTTTTATAAAATTAATTTTACTTTAAATTTTGTTTTAAGAAGTAAATTTACTTTTATTTCTTAAGAGTTATTTGCATGTGTGAAGTTTAAATGTGTGAAATTAAGATAATTGGCTTTTGTTAACAAACTTACACAATTTTATTAATTCTACTAGCATAAAACAATTTACTAAAATGAACATAGAAAATATTGTCCATTCAAAAAGAGAAATAATATATTATTAATGATTTCAGAATCCATTTTAAATTACTTTGATGCTAGAGTAAATAATGTTTTTAATAATTATTTTATATATATAATATTTTTTTAAATTTTCAGCCATTTCTAATAATATATAATCATTTCATTCTATTGCTAATTTATTTGTGATCAATCAACTCTATATTATTTTTAGAATGGTTATTTTAAGTTTCATGATTATATTTTGTAATTAAAAAATGAGACAAAAAATGAAATGATAGGACAAAATAATTTTTATGAAGTAAACAATATTAATTTTTATTAATAAATTTGAGATAATATTGAAACTAATGAAAAAAAGTTTGAACTTAACATTTGCATATGATTCAATCATATTTAATTAACTTGTACTCCTAACATTTATTGAGATAAAAACTGTTAATTTCTCAAGCGATATTAATTAAAATTTTTCCAAATAAAGTTGAATAATTTGTGTGTGTGTATATATATATATATACATATATATATATACATACATACATACATATATATATACATACATATATATATATACATTTATATATATATACGTACGTACATGCATACGTACGAACATCATAATTATAGAAACAGAAAGTTAATGTGATAAAACAAATTATTCCTTTTAACAAAAATTTATCAAAATTTTTGTCTATTTAGGATTGAAACAAGAATAAAATATCTTTAAAATAAGTAATTTCATTCCTCATTTTTATCTTTCATTTACGCTTTGCATATGATCATCACATCACGCAACATACGAAGTCTTATAGATTTAACTTATAGTGTGTACTATCAGTTTTATGTATCTAACAAGATATTGTCATAAAAGTTATCAGCAAATAATTTTTAGTATAATATTAACTATTTTTGCACTTTTTTTTGCACAAAAACTATCATTCCTACAGTTGAATTAATATTATTTCAGTATATATTTTTGCAATTTAATATTTAAATCAAAACTAAATTTTTGTCATACTTACTTTTTAGTAAGTTTTCATCTAAAAGAACAATATCATCTTCAGGAACACCATTTGTATTGACTAGTCTGTTACGAATACTTCCTTTGAGGTCATATTTTTTTGTAATTTTTTGATGATAGAAGAGATTTTCCATTACAAGCAAGTCCATTTTCGTTGCAGCATTTGTTGTTGCGTTTTTAAATCCAATACGATATATTCCTACTATTTTAGCAAGAAGTGTTGGTTTCTGTAAATAATATTTCTACAATTAATAAATAAAATATAGCTTTAAAAAGATAAATATTAGAGATGCATCATTTGATTTTAAAACTGAATAAAAAATATATTTTACATATACAGTATACATTCTAATTAAATATCAAAGATTTAAATAAATTTTATTCTAAATTAAGTTTATATGATTTAAATATTTTCAAATGATGTAGTTCAGGCTGTTATAAATTCAAAATTATTTAATGAATTTAAAAATTTCCATCAAGCATACACTTAAAATACTATTTAATTTTTACTTGTAATTTTTTTATTAGTATATTTTAATAACACAGGATCCTTTAAGTATTTTATATAAAAGTTCGCAAATGAATGATATTCAAACAATAAATCTATAAAAAAGGATAAAAAAAAATGAATAGAAAGGAAATTAAAGAGGTGTTTAAGCTATTGCAGTATTTAGGAATATTTTTCTATACAGAGCAAAATATCAATAACAAAATGTTATCAAAATTTAGTAATAAAAAGCTAAATAAAACAAATTATTTGTAATGGTTGAAACTTATACTAATCACAGAAAATTTAAAAATTTATGCAATAAATACCCGATAAGAAGACATAATCACTACATTCCACAAATCAAATCAAAATAATCATTTATTTGAAACCTTCATTAGCTATACTATAAAATTAGGATAGTAATAGCATAATTTTAACTCTTATTCATTATCACTTTTACTATGGCTTTCTTCAGAATTTCATTGAATGAATCATTGACTTGCATGTTCCTGACTAAAGTTTACTAAATTGCTATTCAGTTAATATTTAGTTTTACCTTTAACACCCTAATTTTGGTTTTCTTTTTTTTAATAATACATAATTTAAACAATGAGATACCACTAGTGGTTTAATTATCAATACATTTAATTAGGTCCTTTTAAACCTATGTATGAAAATAAATTAATATTACCTAGTTCTTTATTAGGTATATTTCTGTACCCACATTGGTTCTTATTCTCAAATAATTATAACATTTCATTCTTTCAAATATACTTTTCATGATTTTTCTTTGAAATATAGCAACAGCTGTTTAACTTTCGTAATCACTGAGTAAGTATTAAACACATCTTCATATAGCCAATTCAAAATAAAAAAAATTTTCCAAATTTATATAAGGCTAACAATTTATTATGTTAATACCCTATCATTGTAGCATAATATTATTAAAAGCAAGCGGTTAAATATTAAATAAAACGTATTACATTTTATTTAATAAGGTACGAAAAATTGCTAATATTTATAAAAAGTAAAATATATGTTTGCATTTACATATACCTAACAATCATATCTTTAACTTTTTAAGCAATTAATTAGGGGATCAAATGGAAAGGTTGGCTAATAAGAATGAAAAAATCATGTTTATAAATGATATTAGTTTTTCCTTGGTTTTTAAAGAAATATGTATAGACAAACAAAATTTATATTATCATTTACACAAACATTACAAAGAATATACCTGCTCTAAATAAGCCTTGTTTAAATATTGGAAATAAGATGGAGCCAAATCCATGAATGACTGGAGCTCTAATCGTGGCATTTGTTTCAAAATAAATCGATCATCTGTAAAAATAAAGTTAATTCAAAATTTTTAAATGATGAAATTATTAGGTACTTTATCACAGGTTTTTTGAAGTAATGTATTTTTAATTTATTGATTTCGATATATTTGCCTATTAGTCAATAGTATTGCCACCCACCCAGTCTTGTGGTCAGGGTGATTGAATGCGAATAGGGAGGTCTTGGGTTTGAATCCTGGTTCAGGCATGGATGTACTTTCTATCTCTATCTATCTTAACTTTGTCTTTTCCTTGTATAAATGATTTTTAATGGTTGCCTATCCTATAAATGGATACCTGTGACATGTGTGTACTGAGGAAGCTGGACTCCACACCAAAATGGTTCAGTTTGAAAAGTAGAGCAGTGCACCTCTTAATGTTAGCCTAGTTGGCACAAGACAACAACAACAGCAGTCAATAATATTATATTTCTAGATATATTTAAATGATTTGGAAAAGTACACAAAAGAAAATGCAAGTTAGACTAAAAAAAGACAAACAATTATTTCATTTCATAGTAACACCATGGCACCATCTGGAATTTTTTTCCCCTTTTCATGGGATATTGTTCAGCTTCATCTTTAAGTTTATTATTTACGATTAGTCTGTCTTATGAGATAAATAATAATTTCCTTCAACATGCCACTCCATTTAATTTTAAATAATAATCACAAGTAATTCATTACTTCATTTCTTAAACTAATTTACAGACACTATCATATAAACTATATACTTTCTTACACGCATAAATTCATGATAATTTTTAACATAATTAGCTATTCATTTATTGAATCACATTCTATTCACATTCATAATAAACATATAAAAATTTGTATAAAATGAGAATGGTCAAGATGAATAAAAATATTGAAAATATACCATGGGTTTTACAAAACATTGATCCAGATTTTCCCCCTTTTGCAATCCATTGTACACAATGAGACAGAGAGCGAATGAAACGTTCTTCTCCATCTGTAAATATAATGCTGCGCAATTTTCGAAACTGTTCAGCATAATAAACTCTACAGTAAAATTTAGTAGTGTTATCAGAAAACTGTATTTCAAGATGAAAATTTGACGTCTTGCTAGCAGGTTTCAAGTGACCTTTATCTGTTGAGTCCATTGAAAAATCTAGAATATATAAATTGGAAAATTAACTGGTTTATAAAGCGCCTGTTATAAAAAGAGGAATTATATGAAAAATAAATCATGTAAATTGTAGAAAATATACAGAGATCTGAAATGCAAGGTAGTCAAATAAATACAGCACTGTATCAAAAAAAAAAGGAAACAGTGAAAAATAAAATAGTAGTTAATTTTGGCAGTTCAGGTAATAAAGATTTCAAAAAGTTCTATATTCATGAGAAGAACATAAAAGATATCCTAAGATCAAAAGAAGTGATATCCATCAAATAATCCTATAAGCAAACAAATGGTAGTTTTTGCATAATTTTATTCAGTTTTACTTTTACAAATGAGACACCCAATTACATAGATTTGATACCATAATTTATAGATAATTGAAAATAATGTTTTTTTAATGAAATTATAATTAAATAAACATATTTTCATTCATTGCATTTTAAAAAGTACTATATTTTTAATCTTCACAGTTCCAAAATATTCCAATTAGTATTATTGGATCAATTTCCAATGAAATTTAAAAAAATTTAAAAATAAATAAATGATTATTTGACAAAAAATGCAAATATCATAAATTATATATTACCAAATAACAAATTGTAATTAATGTTGGACTATACCTTATTCAACAAAATAATCCAGATTTTTAAAATAATAAAAATATTTCGTTTTTACTTTCTAAATTATAACCCTGGTTCATAATTTTCTTCCATTTTAATTTATAAACTAATTTGTTATCTCCTATGAAAGTAATTCAATATCAATAAGTTTTGAAATAATTATTTTTCTAGTATTCTTAACATGTTTTTTTTTCTTTTTTAATTTAAATTTTATACATTTATATTTGATTGTAGTTTGATCATTCCCATATTTTACTTTATATAGGTAAACACTATTTTCAATATAAATTTTTTAAGAAATTTAAGTTTCGTTGCACATTAATTTCAAATATTAAATCAAAAGAAGGAAGATAAAATACTATAATGCTTTTTTTATTTCACTGATATTTATATTCATGGCATTAAAAAAAAGTAAAATTTGACAGTAAAATAGTTTTTCTTGGAAAAGCATCTAAAATATTTTTGAACTACACTTAATGAAATCTCTTTTAGTCTTTTTACTTTCCTACTTCACAACCGATGGAAAAAATATTTTTAAAATTAATATAATCAAATGAATAATTCCTTTTAAAATTATTTTGCAGTAATTAAATAAATATAAAAAATTAATTAAAAAATTTAAAATTTTCTCAATAAAAAAAAATTGGGGGAAATCGACAAACTGTGCATGTGAAGTAGAATCATGAAATCAAAAATATTTTATTATTTTTAAAAATATACAATATAAATTAACATGTTAATGCGCAAATAACAATATTTGTTTATATATCTCAACATAAATTATTATTAAAATTGAAGACTGGAATATAAAACATAGTTCACATTTTTTTAATGCATTTTGAGCATTCATATTATTTATAACTATTTAATTTATTTATAAATACGAATAAACGGAAAAATTTTCAAAAAATTAAAATACATGTACTTTAAAAAAATTCTTGGTAAATAAAATTTTTATTTAAAATTTGCTTTTTTTAGCATAATTATGAGATTTTAGTTTTAAAATCTTTTGACTTTTACTTATTAACATCCCAAAATCAAATCAATCTTCAAATTAATAAACAGCACTCTTTGATATAATTAGGTTTTCATTTACGTAATTTAAATTTGCTGATTTTCAAATTCCAGTGTTAACTAACAAAATAAATTTATTTTGCTATATGATTTCAAACATAACAAAGTTTTTTTACATAAAAAATGCACTTTTAATAATTTTAATTTAAAAAATTACATTTGGGTAAAAAAAGTTTATTCACAAAAGTTGCAAAGAATTTATGTTTACAAAATTCAATGAAAAATGTTTCTCTTTTTTTCTTGCATTTTTTTTTTAAATATATATCCAGATTATATCTTATCTACACAAATCTTTATGTGAGAGTAAAAAAGAGCACAAATTTTCTTTTACATTAAAAAAAGTGAAACATTAATAATAAGTTTACACTATATTTTGTTAATTAAAAGTGAATTTAATACTTTGTATATAATGTATGAGAAAAATAAACCTTTGAAGTTAAGAAATTAGTTGAAATATAGTAGTATAGTTCTTCTCATAAAAGTAGATGTTAGAATTTTAAAGACATGGGTATTAATTTCTTATTTAAGTATTTTAAAAGAAATTTTATTATAAATGTAATTTAAAATTATCAATTCAAATATGGTATAACACAGTAAAATTTGCCATATATCAATTTGTATTTGAAACAGAAACCTGAACTAAAAACATGAATTTTAAACTAAAAGCATCTGTATTTGCATTAAATGATTTCATAATTATCTAGATAATTTAAACATCACTCCATTTGTTAGATTCTAACTTCTTTTGAAATATATTTGGGAAAAAAATTCTATGAAAACAAGATAAGGAATAAATTAGAAACAATAATTTACATGAATAATTGTTCCTCAATCAAAAAATATCAAGATAAACACACATTTATTAATAAAATATTTTCCAAAATTTAATGAATTTAAATCATATTGGATCATAAAATCTATGAGAATACCTAAATACATTAAATAATGTACATTATTATACATTAAAGCAAGTTTTATAACTTAAAAGCATAAGTTCATAAAATATTGTCTACCATTAAAGAATTTTTACTATGAATATAAATATTGGTTTTAAACTAAGAAACATTTTAAGTATGTTTTACTTAAAAACATTGAAACCAAATTGTAAAAATGTCTTCACGAGTTATAAGTAATTGTTATATATTTGGATAACAAAAGTTTAGCTGAATTTTCAATAACTAGTTTGATAAAATTTTCAGAAAGAAAATTTGGGAATTCAATTATGAAAATAAAAAATATAAATTCCAGGAACAATTTTAAAATGAATAAATAAATTGATAAGATATGCGATTTTAAGCCACATAAAAAAAACCATTATTAAATCAGATATAAATTCAACAAAAATAAAACTTACCAAAGGTATCTTCACTTCCAAAATAATTATCAGATTTTGTTGAATTATCATTTTGAATTTTGGATATTTGTCTATGTTTTAGTAAAGGACTAGATGTCAAGCTATCTTTCTGTGAAACATTCAAAGTATTTAAATTAAGCTTCAATTCTTGCAATTTTTGTTCATAATCTTCTGTGGCTAAAGCATATGCTATTATAGAACTTGGTTCTTCTTCATGTACCACAACAGGTAACTTAAAACGTAATAGAAAAATTAATATTATTGAATATGTAATGAATTCTAGTATTAAAAAAAAACTATATTTATCATTTGAACATTGAATATTATTAATAAATAATAGATCTTTTATAATAAATGAATTTTCAATGAAAAACAACATTTATAATAAGCAATAAAAAATAATAAAACATTTCGCGAATTTTTGAATAAGTTTACATTTATAAAACAAGACATTCTACAATCATCATTAATGACATAGCAAGTTTCAAATATTTTTAATGAAATGTATCACTTTAACACACACACAAAACATGTTCTTAAATACATGCATTGTATATATTTGTCAATTATGGAAACTTCGTATCATATGGCATAATTGAATTAGTAATTATTTTATGTATAACATTTCTTTAGCAGATATTTCACTCATTCATAATGCAAGTTAATATAAATTAATAAATGGCTTCCAAAAATTTGAATGATTTTCAGGTTCTGAAAGGCTTATATATTAAGTTACTATAGCTTAGAATATTTAAATAACTTTTCTTTATTTTCATGTATGCATTTTATATTATGCATGGTAGTTTTGAAACCAATATTTTTAAAAAGCAGTAATTTTAATTTATCTATGTCAACTATGAATAATCATCATTAAATATCATTACTTTATATCACGCAATCAAGATCACATTTTTAATTGCAGTTGCAATTATAAACCATATTAATAATTATTGTTATTATAAACTATTTGTAATTTCTTAACCTTGTAATAGAATAATTTTTATTAGAAAAATGCCTCAAATAATTTTTTATAAATTAAGTCCAAGTTAAAAAAAAATTCGATGAAATATACATAACATTTTACAATCAATCTAAAAGTCAACAGAGCATAAGATACTAAAAAAAATTGCTTGTAAAATTTGTGCAAATTTAACTGAAATTAGAAATTATAAAAGTTTAATGTTTTCATAAAT
This sequence comes from Latrodectus elegans, assembly GCA_030067965.1. Lineage (NCBI taxonomy): Eukaryota > Metazoa > Arthropoda > Arachnida > Araneae > Theridiidae > Latrodectus > Latrodectus elegans. The sequence continues at coordinate 84,245,486 of CM057822.1, read as the reverse complement.
ATTATAAAGAATGAACATAACTTGAATTAATCAACAACAAAATTAATTTAGTTAACAGTGAACGTCACATAATAATGATAAATGAAATAGAAATATGAAAATTACATAAGATAAATTCAGAAAATCTTGTTCATATTAAATTTATTTGCTTATAGATAAGGTTGCAGATAAAAGTACCTATATCTTACCTTATAACAAAAGTTTTAATTATTAGCTGCATTTTCCTAATATATACTAAATTTTCAGATAATACTTCTCATAAAAAACCTTTTTAAAACATATTCCCCCAAAAACTAATTTATTTATTCCACAAATAATATAAGATATCTCAAAATGAATAAAAAATTAACATTATTTTATAAGAAAATGCACGTTTTGAAATAAAACTCATAAAAATATTTTGCAAAAAGCAGTTATAAAAATATCATTATTTAAAGTACATGATTTTAAGTTTTTTAAATTAAAGAAAATGACTGTGTAATCTTTAAAATGTCAATAAATAAATATAATAAAAAACTTACAGCACATTTTGAAATAATTGGGTACAAAAATTTGTTTCTCTGTAGGTTTAATATTAGGAATTATTTCCAAAGCTACAGAATAAAATAGCCATTACATATCTTGAAAATCGCTCTTTTGATATTTCTGCTATAACTAATCATCTAAACACTAAAATTTAAGAGAACTACTGATGAAACAATAAATATAGGTACTTTCAATAAATGCAGATTTTTCATGGGCAATAATACATTAAAACAGGGTCTAAAACAAAAATTGATAGAACTTTTTATTTATTTATTTGATGCAAATTATTGAAAGAAATTATTATCCCTTAATATAATTCTATAAGTTTTAGTTTAACAAAACATTAAGTACAATAATTTTATAACTTGTTTATAGAGACTTTCAAAAATTAATGTTATAAGCAAACTTATCATATCAATTTTAATACGGTAGGGCTGTTACATAAAAGTTTAACTTCTTAGTATTAAATATTAAATTATAACTTGGAGTACTAAAATATTCACATTAACAAAAAGTCCAAAGAAATATAAAAAAATAAATTATTTGAAAAGAATTCAAAACAAATAAAAAAAAATAAAGTATTCTAAAAGAAAACCATGAGAAATAAAACTGTAAAACTAATTCAAAAAGATGCACTGGAGAAGTATCACAAAATGAAAAAACTTTGTATAAAAATACAACACTGCAACTTAGAATATTGAATCTATTTTATAAATATTCAAAAAGCTCTTCAAATACGGTTTCATATTCTAAAGTTTAATTAAATTAAAAACAAATTTCTTTCTAAAATTCTAAATACCAACGTATATTATGTATAAAAAAACTATGCACATGAAATTATGAAGACCTTTCTTAAATGGCAGATAATCTTTTATTTACTCATAATCAAAAAATTGAAAATTTTAAAAAATCACGAAAAGTTTTGCAAAGCTGAAAATTATATTTAAATTTTAAAATCTAATTTCTACCAAAAGAGAATACAAATAAATTAGACAAAATATAAGAAAAAATGAAAATGAAATTTAAATTATTTCTTTAAGAAATTGAGGTCACTCAGCAGACTCATTTAAATACTTGTCTAAACATTACTCTTGAACCTACAGATTATTTACCCCAGTTTTACACAATAAAAAACAATAAAACTCTTTTAAAATAATAGAAGTATGGCAAAACAATCATTTTCAAATTTAAAAATACAATCATATTTAAATATTTTTTTTTTATATAAAATTATGAAATTAAGTAGTTAAAAATTATGAGAAACTTCCAAAATGTAACTAACTAATTTTGTTTAACTTGCTTTGGAGCTTGAGAAATAACATATTTATGAAAAAAAATTTTTAAATAATTAAAAATTTCAGTAATATATGAATCCAACAGCAATTATTTTCTTATATTTTGAGCAAATTTTAAGAACATTTATAAGTAAAAATTGATGATGATTTTTTCCTTTTTTATTATAAAATAAATATAAATTCATAAATTTTATAAAAAGAAACAAAAAATATTAAAAAATTTAAACAGTATATTATGTGTATGAAACTATTCTAATTGATTAACAGTTTCGATTTAATGCAAAATAAAATGATTTATTATGTTCACAATTATAAAAAATATTTTCTATAAGGTACAAATTCTGGTCAATAATTTCATTTGGAATGATATTTACCCAACGTTTTATTGCTTACATATTTATATGAACGAACTAATGAACATTAAATATAGATAATAATAAAACAAATATTTAAAATATACCTTTAAATTCATTGGCAGAAGCAAATGTTCCAATGCAGAAAATGGACTTTCTATAGGAGTAAACATAGAATTGGATAAGAATTGTGACAGCATATTTTTCACACTTCGCTCCTTTTTCTCAGTTTTCCCACTATCTAGTGAAACTATAAACATATAAAAAAATCAAATAAGAACATTATTTTCTTTACTTTTTATTTGTATATTTTCAGATTACTTTTCTTAATACCTTGCTTTTCTGGAGTACATTTAGAATTTTGGATAGCTGAGTTTGTGTTCTCATTTTCTGATTTTGTGCGACTTAATTGTGATCGTGGAGGAGTAATCACAGGAGCTTCTTCTTCAATTTTATCTATAGTTAAAATAAAATCAAATAGAAATTAAACCTAACTACAAATAAATTTACTACAAAAACACTCTGCTAGAGAAATGTGACATATTCTCTAATCATAATGGCAGATAAGACTTTGGTTAGTAAAACATATAGATATTTTTAAACATTTAGATGCCTGTCTCATTAATAGATGATATGATTGTGTTAACTCGTCCAATTGTGGAACTTTTTAACTATTTAAAATACACAAATTTTCAACGCAGAAATATTAAAAGATATTGACAAATATATAGTCAATATCTTTTAATCTAATAATTTAAACCAAATAAACATATATGGTTTGTGAATATTTTTCCTGCCTTGAGGAACTGAGATGACATTAAAACAACAAATTTCAGGAAGCTGTGACTGAAAATGAACATATGATACTTAAGAATGATTTTAATGATTATTCTGATTGATATGATTATTCATTTTCACTAACAGGACCAAGTAAAAAACATTCGAATATAGGAAAAAAGCATTATTCATTGTATCGCAGATTGTAGAAATACATTTCAAAAACTATGTATGTCTGAAATTATTTATCATGCAAGTTCAATGCTTAGTTTTAAACAAACCAAAATCACTGAAATGTAAAAGACTTTTATATCAACATATTATTAAATGAGCACTGATTAAAAAAAGCAGTTAAAAACAAATATTCTTTGCAAAATCGTTCTAACACATGTGCACAAAAATCTAAAGAGATAACTAATTACAGTAATTCTAACTATATAATAATAAGAGGTGAACAATTTTTCTCACATAAATAGTACCCATATTGTAATCTCACGCAAGAATTTCCTACATCAATAAACACATTAGTTATATTATCTGTAACACGCACACAGATGGAAACTAAAAAAACCTCAGTAAGAAAATTATTTATTTTTTTCATCTAAATTTAAATATTAACAATAAAAACGTAAAATTATTCTTGATTTTTTGAAGTGTTGAAAAATATTTTCTTGTAATTTAAAACATGAAACATTTAATATGATCATTAACATTTGAATTTACAAGTAATGCATTCTTTAAAGTAAACTTCACAACAATTAATGAATTTCTTTATAAAAGATTTCAAAAGGATAACCATTTTACACCAAAATTAAATAACAAATAAAAATAGTTTATTTTTGGAAATTTTTAAAAAAGTGAAATTGAATGCTTTATTTCATAATCTTAAATGCAGACTTTAATCAGTTAACACACAAAATTAAAATATCAACACCTGATACTGTCTTTTATCAATAAAAACTGTAAATTCTAATAAATTTCAAATTCTATGACATAGGCAGGTGCGAATGATAGACTAAAAACTAAACTGGTAAACTTTTATAAATTAAAAATTAAAAGTATACTTCACTTCCTTATCAGTGGCTTTCATTTGAATTGAAACAATTGTATTGTTATATTGATAATCTTGGAGCATGAAACATTTATAATGTGAGTTGAATGAAATAATCAACAAATTTACTTTAAAATAATAAATCATAAATTTGGTGCATAAGAAATTATTTAAACAATAAAACAATGCAAAAAATCTACAGTTGTAAGTTAATAAAATAATGTGACATCCCTCAATAGTCCAATTTGTAAAGTATCAGTATTTTATAATGTATAGAATAAGGAAAATTTTTTTGATGTCTGTTTACCAAAACCATCTTGACATAAATTTTTGATATCATCCATCATAATTTAGCAAAGAAATCATTCAGCAATGATGATTTTATATTTGTCAGAAAATGAGAAACAGGCGTATGGGCTTTATCACTAATTTAAGATGATGTTCAGAAGGAGGAGATCTGGCCATTCATTGAGTAGATTCAATTAATTATTTTTGTTGAAAAAAAACATTATGCATATTTCTTTATTACTTGACTCAACAATAATTCATTAAGAACTCCATTAATCTTTAGTTATACAGCAAACTCTAGTTATTTATTTTTTGTGTTATATCATTTTCATATAAAATACATAACTGTAAATCAAAGGCATGCACAGTTTCAGTTATACTTATCGATCAATTATAATATAAAATTTGAAATTTTTAAATTCTCCTTGTATTTTTGTTTCTGGGCATCATTTTGTATTTAAACAATGGATTCTAAATTAACAGAATATATTTACAAATATTCCACAAATGTGATAATGCAGAAAAACATTGAATCAGAACTAAACTATGTTAATATGAGAAAGTATCTGTTTTTCTGACTTAATGGAATATGATACTTAAAAACATATGTAATACATAAATGATACTTAAGTAAAAAGTATTCAGGGACTAATCTATATAAGACAATAAAAATTAATACTCTAATTTAAAGCTAAAAGAAAATACAAATTCTTGATAAACAGTATGAAAGATATATAAACATGAAAACAAAATAAGAATGTTCAACCTCTCCTTAAATTCTATTTTTCTCAATTTCTATGATAATTTTCTTCCATGAAAATCAATTTCTATTAAAATTCTTTTGATCACATCTGTTAGTTTTATATATTAAGCAAAGGTGAATTTTAATGAAATTGACAAATGAAAATGTCATTACATTTTCTTTTTATAATTCAATATGTTCCAAGTTATTAATGAAATATTTAATTTTAAATTTCAGGATAATTCAGAAATTTTGAAGTATTTAGGAATAAACAATTTATATTTATAACGTTATATAATTTTATAATTTTTTACAATTATAATTATTACCTACAGTAAAGGGTTGTGATAGCCTATTGGTTAGGCATCGGTTTTTGGTCCGGAAGGGCGGGGTTCGATTCCCAATGCCCCCAAAGACCCACTGAGTACATCCGATATAAGTACTCGTTAAATCTGTGGAATCGAAAGTCATGTGGCCAGTCATTGAGTAGTTACCATGGGTGTAATGGTTTGGAGAAAATTTCCTCTTCTTTCAGATCAATGTCAAAATTGAGGGAGTGAATCCTATGTTGGTGCCATCTACCAGGGGATTTAAAAACAGAGCAAAGACGTACTTTCATTTTCATGGTCTATGATTAAGCGAAAGACGCTCTCTATCGACTTACATTTGTTTAGCCAAGCATAGCGAGCTTAACTTGACCAAGTGTCATAAGTAACAACAATACCAACAGTATATGCTTATTTTTACGAACTAGTAGGGACCAACAGATGTTCATAAAAATGAGTTTGTAAACTAGAAAAATAATGCATTAGATTATTAAGATCTGATTTTTTTAACCAAACTATATTTTTTTTATAAATAAAATACTATTCGAATTATTTAGAACGTACTATAGGAAATACATGCAAAATAAGATTTACACTAAACACGTTTTCCATTTTATTAATTGCATTTCAGCAAATAATTTTTTAAAACTTGATTAAAATTTCTGAAACCAATCTTTTGGTCACTTGAAATTTTTTATATTTACTTTTGCAACAAAGCACAGGACTTTTCTTTACTGATATTACCAACAGGAATGTTCATTCCTCTGATTTTTCTCAGCCAAGCAAGAAAAGCGTTTTCCATACTAAATAACATGATTTGCTTTTTGATTAAGTTTTGTTCTAATTTTTGCATGGATATTGATGTTTGTCTATTAATACTGCATGTATTTGGTATATATTTTGTTTCTGCATGTCAATTTGCATGTACAGTGAAATTAATCTTTTGAAATGTATAATATGTTCAATAAAATTCTTGAATTTAAATTGTTTATATTGTAAAACAGAACACCTCAAAATGCAGTTTTATGTTGTTCATAAAAGGTTAAAATCGAAAAAATACTGTTGATTTTGTTACGGTTTTTATAATAGAATAAGCAGTAGATATTGCACATTTAAATTTAAAAAACTGATAGTCTTTGATTATTTTCATTGAAAGAATAAAGTAACATTAATTTCTGTAATAAAAAAAAGTCAATGTTTTGTCTACACAAGAGAATGGAAGTCAAAGTAATGGCTCCATGAAAGCTCAAGCTCGTTTTGATAGCAAATAAATCATTTATATTTTATTTGTTCATTTTTAGAAGAGATAGTTTTACACTTGAAAGAAAGATACTTTTCCCTCTATGAGGAATCTTTTAAGTTTTGAAAACGAATACAAAACAAAAGAATATAAGAATAATATTTCAATTGTGTAGTGAGCTTATTATTTAGTTTTTACTCTTGATACCTTAAGATTTTTTTATTGTTCTTTTAAAAGAATATATCTAAGAGAATTTTGTATTTTATGACATTATGGAAATAAGATATTAAAAATAAATGTTTTGGGTTTGTTTATTTTGAATATTATCTATTATTACATTGCAATTTAAAATTTTCACAACATATGGCTTTATTAAATAAAACATAAGAACATTAAATGCTTTTACATTGAAAATAATTTATTTGCAAGTCATCAATTACTCAACTAATGATGGGAAGTTGATTGTCAAGTAAAATGCAGAAATTGATTCTTGAATTTATTTAAAAATTTGTAAAAATAAAAATGTCATTATTCTTAGAAATAATTTTAACTTCAGAAGTAATTGTGTTATTATTTTAATTATAGAAATAATTTATTAATTAAATAGTAATTGAAATTGTTAGAAGAAATTGTTTATTATTCATATTTTTCTTTTCTTTCTTTTTTCTTTCTTTCTTTTAAGTATTGACTTTAGACATTATCATAACTTTTGGTTGACAATTTAATTTGATTTATAATTTCAATATATCTTTATTAATTTTGTGCATTGTTTCTAGTCTTTGAATATAATAAACGTGAAAAATGTCGCCAAACTGTATTATTGTTGAAAAGTAATTGGAAAAACACAAGTGTTGTATTAAGTTCAATAATTAGCATTTAATTAATATTGCCAAACAAGTGTTTAACAAAATTTGTATAATTGATTCACTTTATTTAAATAATAAGTTATAAAATAAGAGCTTTTAAAATCAAGAATGGTCTTCTTTTAAAGTGCCCAAAAAGAAGATTTAAGGACATTAGCTGAGAAGCTTAGTTTGGTTGTGGGAGATAATTTAAAAATCATCCAATAAACAGATCTCATTAGTAAAGCAGCTAATTATGATGAAACTGTAGTTAAAAGTATGCTCAGCAAGGAAAGAAATCATGCAAAATGAAACTGATAGACTCTTAATTAAAGGAATTATTGAGCCCTGTGAATCTCTGTATGCAGTGCCTGTTGTCCTTATCCCAAAGCCAAATGGTGCTTACAGATTTTGTGTTCATTACAGAAAATTAAATGCCATCAACAAGACACTCTTACCCTCTTCCATGCATAGATGATTTACTTTAAGAAGCTAAACAAACTCATTATATGTCGACCATCGATTTTAAAGCTGGTTATCACCAGGTGAATATGGCTGCTGTAGATTGAAACAAAACTGCAATTATTTGTCCTTTCAGGACATCATACCGCTTCATACAAATGCCATTTGGATTGAAAAATGCTCCAGCGACCTTCCAAAGATTGATAGTCAAATTCTGAAGTGTCTTGGAGACATTTTTCTTCATTCTTACCTTGATGACATTATAGTACTATCAGAGTCGTTTCAGGAACATTTAGAAAATTTAAGAGACATTTTCCAAAGACTTTAATTATTCAAACTGACAGCTAACAGAGAAAAATGCAATTTTGCATATTCAAAAATTAAATATCTGGGGCATTATATTACCCTGAATGTCTACAGGTTGATCCTGCCAAAACTGCTGCTATCCTGGACATGCATGAACCCAAAAATGTTAATTAATTTCAGTCCTTTCTGCAAACTTGTTCTTGATACAGGAGGTTCAGCCCGAACTTTTCTGAAATAGCCAGACCTGTCAGTAATCTAACCAAGAAATCCTCTTCTTAGTGCTGTAAAGAACAAGTAAAAGCTTTGTTCAAAAAGTTAAAGACATTACTTGCTTCACCAACTATTCTTAAGAAATGCAATTTGAGTAAACTGTACATCTTGTGCACTGATGCCAGTGAGTATGTTTTAGTTGCTGTCCTCCAAGGAAAAACCTGGAAGATCAACATTCAATTGAATATGCAAGCCGATTACTAACAAGTGTTGAGCGAAACTACAGAACATAAAGCCTTTGCAGTAGTTGTTTGGGCTTTAGGAAAATTCAGATGCTATTTTGAGGAACAAAAAGTCACATTTGCATGGACCATCATATGTTACGATGGCTCATGTCTTTAAAGTTTACATCAGGAGATTTGCTCATTGAGATCTACAATTCCAAGAGTTCAACCTCCATATTGAGTACTTTCCTGGAAAGAGCAACGTGGTAGCTGACATGTTATCTCGCTCTCCCTGCCACCAAGGAGGTAACGCATGGGAGGTATGTTCTGTAACTGTTAACCAACCCACTGTTGTTTCAAAAGATTTTCCTACTAAAAGTCATAAAAAAATCAGAGACAGCCAACTTCAAGATGAAAATTTAAGGAAAATAATAAATGCTTTGGAAGCAGTTGACTTGACTGGGGAATACAGAAACTGGACGGAAAAAGTTTTTTTTATGAACATGGGTTTCCTATGCAAATATGCACCCGATTCAGGATCTGATGAGGACTCAGCTTGTCATTCCAGAAGATGCGAAAGAACAAATTTTCAAAATTCATCATGATGATCCCACTGCAGGTCATTACAATGCTGAAGGAACTTTTGATAGAATTGGTAGAATGTATTACTGGACTGGTATACGGAAATACATCACCAATTATGTAAAAGGTTGTACAGAATGAATGCAATACAATCTTTCTAAACAAAACCCTGCTGGTCTGTTCCAGACTCCAGTACCATCACAAAGGTTTGAGACATTATCTATTGATTTTATTTGACCCTCTTCCAGTTAGTCATGGGGAAAAAATGGATATTTATAATAGAAGACATTAGTACAAAATGGATCGAGCTATTTGCATTGGAAAATGCAACAGCAAAAGAGTGTGCTGTCACTCTCATAGAGGAAATCTTGATGAGATATGCAATACCACAAAGGATCATCAATGATAATGAACCACAATTTTTTTCTGCTGTGATACAGCAACTCTGTTATCTCATGGATATTCATCAATCCTTAACTCTTACCACCCTCAAGCAAATCTAGTTGAAAGGAAGACCCGATATTTGAAACCTCGTCTTGCCATGTTAGTTAAAAATTGGTATGATACCTGGTCAGAAAAACACCATGCACTTTGTTTCGTCCTAAAGATTACAAAGTACAGTTCAACTGGAAAAACTGCTGCTTTTCTCAATTTTAGATAAGAGCTCCACACCCTTGAAGATGTTACCAATGATTTTTGTGGTATTATCGAAAACCGTAACCTTGTCGCTGAAATGACCCTGTATCTAAAAAGACTGGAAAGATTCACATCTGAACCCAAAGAGATCTTTATTGAAATGTAAAATAAAATTAAGAATTTTGCAGACCAGAGGAGACCAGCTCCCACATATAAATAAAAAGATTTAGTTTTAGTCAGCAAACCAAATCTAAATAATAAAAATGCTGGTGTTTCAGCAAAATGTTTGCCTCTCTGCGATGGACCATTTATCATCGTTGCACAAAAATCCCCTGTATCATGTACTGTGGCAAACACAGATTCTCCAAATATACCAGTATACCACACTTTGGCATGGACTCCTTTTCAAGGAAGTAAAACTTCACTAATCAAAGCATTGTGCAGAAGCGGTTGGCCAACAAAAATGAACAGGCCTAAATCTCCCCCTCCTGCTATAGCTCATATTCAAGAGACAAAACATTCCAGGAAAACTTCTCCGGCTAACCCCCGACTGAACCCCTTTGGGGTCAGCAGGGTAGGTTGTAACAGATATATATTAACTCTACTGATAAGAGATGATATTACTGCCCTTTAGAGTGAACTTACAAAAGATTCAACATCCAATAAGAAATAGAGATATATGATATAGAAGTGAAACGTGAGAGATAGAACTCGAATCATGCGGTTTATACATAGCATTGTTTATTATTTGTAAAGTGATGGTAATATGTGGCCTTGTTTGCTATTGTTAAGTATTTTCTTTTGTAACTGTTTTAATCATGTGTAATGTCGTAATAAATGTTTTGTTATATTTTAACATTTATTTTTTCTTACATTTCTACAATTTTTTATGGTCAATTTTTGTCTTCTTTAATACTATTTTCTGTTTACTTTCATAATTTTCGTTTCAACTTCAACTGATAAATATGCTTGTTACTTAAACTGTGACAAATTCTCAGCGTTTTGTTTGATCTCTCTTGAAAAATTAAACCTCTCATAAGCAGTTGCTCAAATGAAAGGAAACCAACCAGAACAAGAGAGAACAAACTTTTAAAGAGTATTTCCCTTTTCTATGTTCTAGCATATAGGGAAAAGAGAGGAATTTTTACTTCTTGCTGTGCCCTCACATATAGGAAACACAAGTTGGATTCAGCAACACAGCTTTTTTCTTCAATAAATGCCTGATATCCATGTGTTTTTACCTAAAGTTCTCAAAAAGTCTGGAATGCTTTTACATGTGCATTCATTTTTCAAGAATGAAATTCTCAAGCATTATATAAAAAGTAATCAAATAAAAAATTGAAAAAAAAACAGATCATAAGAAATAAATAAAACAAAAAAGAAAACTGTTTATAAGAATTGAATGTTAGAAAAAAAAAAAAAAAAAAAAAAAAAGATTTTTCAAAATTTTAGTTGGTAAATGGGAGCTACAATTAACATTGCATCTAAGGTGGTAGGAACTAGCCACTAGATTTTAAAAATGTGAGTGTTCATTAGAGGGTTGTTAAAATGAGTGCCTACTGTACTACATTTGATTATTTTTTACAGTATCATGATTGTTTATCTCTTTTTTATCTTAGATTTACATAAGCTAGCATAATAAAATAAAGGAAAATATTTAATTTTATTATACATTTATGAACCATTTATCCTGTTATTATCTTATTTTACCAAAAAGTTTATACTCTGGTGAAAATCAAAAATTATTTGTTACTGCATTATACATCAATTACATTTTTAAATATTACATTAAAATTGAGGATATTTACCTTTTAAAATCACATAAGTATCATAATCTTCAAGTGCAGAATTTAATCCAGCACAGATACCAAGAGTACCATTATAAGTAAAACTAGTATCATAACTTGAAAGACGTCGTGCTCCTATATTATAATATTTTTAATAAAAATTTAAATAAACTTTATTTTTATAATAATTAAAGCATTAATATAGTAACAAAGTTTGATAATTTTCTAAATACATTTAATTTTGAAATCAGCATAAAAATATCAATGACTAATGACATTATTAATCCAAACAATATGCAAGTTAAATCTAGTACTATTTATTAAATTTTCTCATGAAGCTTATAAACTATACTTTATACAAATGTTAGAGATGATTATTATTGAGAAAATTCTAGAAATAACATTTATCTTTGTTGAAATATTTAAAAAACTGAATTTTGATTTATAAAAACATCACATTATTTGAATAAACTATGATGTTAAAAAACGTCATGTATTAGTAATAATCACAAGTAATTAATCACAAAAAAATTTAGTAAGGTTTTATCATCATGTAAGAGAATCTGTTACCACTGATTTGTAATCTTGTTGATGTAAGAAAAGCATTCAATCAAGCTGTAGTAGAAACAAATTATTTTGAAGTTCAAAGTAATTAGATTTAACAGTTGGCTCGATAATAAAAAGCAAACATAAAAGTTATTGAAACATTTTCAACATTAATGTGACACCCAAAAAGAAATTGGAATCTTATTTTCCTTTTTTATTGCAAAATGAACCTTCATAAATTTGCATCATGGTGATGAGAAAAATAAATTTTACTAAAAAAAATTCATTTTACAAATTGAAATACAATTCAGCATCACTATGAATGGTAAACTGCTAATTTTGTGAAATGGAAAGAATTTGTGTGAACGTAAAAAATATATAAATAGAGGAAGATGAAAACTAGGTAGTTAATGTGTTTTGAGTTGACAGATCTTATTTTGCACTCAAAGATCATTAATCATTTTCAGGGTATGTTTCACAGAAAACCCCAGAGCAAATAAGGATATCTATCAGGATAGAGGATTCATTGTATAATTTATGTTCAGATTATTTTTTTAAGAAAGAAGACAGATTCCAAATTCCAAATTAGTAGATAAGAGTATGTAGATAAGAGTGCTAAACATTACCATCTTCAACCTGGCTGACAAACACTTATTACTTTTATGACGGATTACTCCCAATATCACTAAATGTGTAAAAGATCCTCATTATGGGTATTTGAAATGAAAAAATATTCACACAACTATAGGTCCAATAATCACTATATTAGTTAAAAAAATTATTCAGAAACTCTTATTAGAATATTAACTTTAATCCATATACTCTAAGCAACTGATCCAATAATAAAGGACAAAACATAAAAACACAATTAATGTCAGTCCAGAAAGAAAATGTAAGCTCAATGATGTATGGGAAATTCAACTCTTAAGATGATAAAAAAAACTCTACAGTATTCTTTGAAGAGCAATAAGAGTTAATTTTACTGATATAAAATTCAACATTATCATAAACTATTACAAAATAATTTTGGTAAACAGATTGAAGAATTGAATTGAGATTTAATGAAAAAGTGGATGAAGATACAGATTAGTTAATCGATGTTGTGCATTAAATTTTTGTTTATTTAACTATATTTTGACTTACATTATTTTATAATTTATTGATTTTCCAAATTTAACTTATTGAATGCCATACTATATTTTAATTTTGTATTTAAAATTATGTCTAATTAAGAACAATACTTATCAGCTTAAAATCTGCAATGCTAAATGAAAAAAAAAATTTAAAATCACATAATTATAAGATATTTTTAATTAGTTAAGACCTTTTGTCACATCAAAAACTAATATTTATTAACTATTCATATAAATATTTTAAGATGTAGTTGTTTTACTCACTTTGGAAAAGCATGTTATTGAAATGCTTAGAATGAAAAACTAGTAAATCAGGTTCGCTATCAGCTCTTTCATTCTTAAATCGAACAGTTTTGGTAGGTTCTTGTGCATATTCGGTTAAATTTCCACATGAATAAGAACGAGAATCTGAGGTTAACTTTTTTAACTCCCCTTTGCCAAACATTTCTCCAATTTTTTTAATATTTTCTGACTCTACCTTTGAAAATGTAGCAAGAACAGTGCTGATTTTTCTCATATCCATCTCCCTAGCATCACCAACACTCAATACTGTAGAATTAAGAATATCTTCCTCCATTGAATAATCACTGCTTTTCACTATTGATCCATCCTATAAAGAAGAAAAAAAAAAAAAAAAGAGAAAGCATAAAGTTTGATTTATAAAATGTATTTTTCATTATTAAAACAGTATGTACTAAGTATAGAATTATAACATTTATCCACAGTAATATTTTTTTTAAAAAATTACGTCCTTATGGCCACAGTAATATATACACCATATAAATAAATATAAAATTTTAATCTTAATTAAAATGAAATATTTTACATATTTAGAAGCATTAATTTTTGAATTCAAAAAATCTATAAACATTATTAATAGCATTTTTATTAAAATTTTCAAGAAATATAAGCTTAATAGATTGTATAATTTTATAATTATATATTTGTACATTATATACTTTAATATAATACCATTAACAATGACTCATCTGATCTAGACTTACAATTAAAAGTGAATTGCAAAGAAATATTTCTGTTTAAAGTCAAACAGATAAAATAAGATTGTAACAATTTTAAATTATGAAATTTCAGTATTAAAATGAATTCAAAACAGTGCATAAATATGCAGTGCATTCTATTTGAATATGTAAAAGCAGTTTAAAATTTAAAATGAGATTGTGGCTTATTTCTAACTTTTGTTGATATTCCTGTTTAGATGTTTATGGAAAATTGCTTGAATTTTTTAAAATTTGATTGATTTCACTTTAGTTAATGAGCTTATCATTTCCTAAATTTTTTCAAATGGTAATACATAAAATCTATTGAAATAAAACAATTTTAACTCTTGGGTTACAAGAATTATTATGTTATAATGCAACTATAGAATAAAATAATGATTAATATCAACATTTTTAACATTATATCTTTAATTAAAAAATGCCAATAAGAAACTTATGCCAATAGGAAATTGCTTATGAAATGACAATGGATTTTGAAATAATTAACCAAATTATCTAAATTTTACACACATACACAACATGCATTTAAATATAAAAGTAAATAATAAGAGATGCATTGTGGGGAATCTGGAGGCATGTACCAAAGAAAAATAAATTATGTCTAAAGAATCTGTACCAAGGCATTTCAATATCTACTGTTAATTGCCTTCTGGAAGGTAATAAACCATATTCACATGTCACAATGGGGAGCACTTAGAACATACCAATACTTACCCTCATAGGTGTGTCTCCAGAAGGCATAAATGTAATGTGCATCTTTAGTTATTCAACAGTGATTAGAATTAAACCTATGAATAAGAAAGGGAATTTGAGGTTAACTTATTTTAATTCCTTTCTTTAATTTTTTTTAAATATTTTTTTCCTATTCTATCTTTGAAAATGTAGTAAGAACAGTTCCAATTTTTTTCATATTGATCTCCCTAACATTACCTACATTTAGAATTGTAAAATTGAAAGCATTTTCATTCATTGAATAATCAATGCTTTTTTCACAATTGATCCTTTTATTCCAAAGAATGCTGTCTCGTCACTAATTCATGGATTTATAATTTGGATTCATATTCAAGTAAAAAGAAAAAGGTTATATATAGGAATTTTCCTCATTACAACATTTAGCAGATGAAATTAGGCCCTATTACTATTATAATTACTTACTTAGAAATTACCAGCATGTCTACCTGAGTAATTCAATGAAGATCAAATAATTTTAATTCTTCTATAAATCAAGTTTCTAAAGCGCCAAATAAGAAATGCCACAAGATATATAAGGGAAACAAAGTCTGCTACCCTCACAAAAGCAGCAGCAATGATTGACTTTATATAACACAAAACAACATAAATCAATTTCTATATTAATCAATGTATATACTTTTATTTATACATAAGAAACACTTGTTTTAAATAATACCTCTGATAACTTGCTGGACTGCTGTTTTGCTTGAACTTTTTGCTCTTTTTTTCTAGCAGAAATAAATTCTTGTATCCTGTAATAAAGTACAATAACATAAGTATTTTGAAATATATTTATAAAACATCATAGATGTGTCTATATACAATAAAAATAATAAAATATCTATGATACAGGTTTTTATAATTAAACTACTCACAGTAAAATTTTCAAAAGTTACAAATTAAGACAAAAGAAAATTATAAAGACATTACGAAAGTTACAAATTAACTTTAGGATTTAAAATTATATAAAAACTTTGTTAACACAGAAAAGAAATATATATATATATATGTAAAAAATTATAAAAATTCATAAAACCCAAAAAATAACCAAAATAATAAATAGTTTACAGATTTAATATTGATAAGTCTTGAGATTTTTTAAAATAAGAAAAAATAATAATAAAACAGCCTATGAGAGACGTTTCATACATAAAGAAGACATATGCAAATAACAAAAATAATGTTACTAAATCGAGGATGGTAATGAGACCAAATGTCTGCCAGCTTCCCATGCACTAGTAATCCCTGCACCAGATTCTGGCATTAATGTTTCCATTTATATTACAATATGCACCGAGCACTCAGTATACTTAGATTACGTTGTCCTGACCTTATACAATGTAATTTTCTCAAATTGTTAAACGAGCTTTATGAGGTCTGTCAATGTTGAAGGCCCTTTTCAAATCTTCACATTTTTCTTATGTCATAATTTATAAATTGCAAGTCACTGATTACATTTCATCAAGAACAGCTTCACCAACAAACTTTATTTTTCTCCTCGGGATCCTTGTTCACTTACATAAGATGCAAAACAGAACTAGTTCATAATCAAGTGAATATTTATAATTGCTAGTCTCATTTGCGTATTTTCAAGTAAGTTGTTGATATCAGTAGCGTCTGACTGCTGTTTTGTAAATTATTTTTACCTCAAAAATTTTCCTTAAAAATTAAAATTTTTTTCTTTTACTAGTGACATATAAATGATAAACCTGCAAATAGTTTGTTTTATTTTTCTTATTTTTTCAGGTTTTAAGAATTCTTAAAGTTTTTACAGACATTTTGTCCATTTTCTATTATAAAGTCAAAGAAGACACAGAAGTTATAAGAAAATAAAAATAACATTCTTAATATCAGATTCTTATAGTTGTCAAAAATGATTTCATCTAGCTAAATTTAAAATGTCTTACTTTAAAGAAGCAACCTATATGTGTTTGTATTTATTAAATTAATAAAGAAGTGTGACTAAATCTAATCCTAGAATAATTAAAAGAACGACTAAAAAATTTGCCTAAGTATTTAATATAATTAATATATTATAAATTCAATAAGTAATATAAGAAAATACATGTATAAGAAGGTTATGATGTCACTATTAAAACTTTAAATAAAGTTTAATTTTAATCATTTGCTTTCAAATTAAAAATTACTTATTTTCATTCAAAAATATTGCAAAATATTATTTTTATAAAACCATTTTTAGAAAAAATGTTATTTAAAATTCTGTGGAGTTTATTGAGAGAAGTCCCATCAGATTATTTGTTTCATTTCTTACTTAAATACGTCTTTATAGAAGTTATGAATGTATTGCCTAAAAATTCAATACATAGGTTTAATTAAGTAAATATGAAGTTTTCAAATTATAATTAAAAATAAAGAATTTTAATTGCCTAAATAATTATTACCGCAAAAAGTAAAAACTTTAATAAATCTATGCATAGATTTAGTCAAAAACATCATATTTTCCTTACTATAACCTGTGCAATTCAAGAGAATTTCTTCAGTTGCACAATATATTTAACAATATATTTCTTAAATGAATTGTGTTTATTCGGTTTTATTTAACACATGAAGATAGTAACACATTTTTTACTCCTTACATTTGATTCAATAAAAACTAAATACCAATTTAAAAATTAACTATGTATCAACTATATATTCAGAAATTTAATTTGTAGCTTATCTATTGACTCTGCATATTTGCTTGAACAATTTTTTTAAAATTTTAATTACATTTCTATTAACTTGATTTGATACTTTAATTAAGTAAATAATATTTGGATAAGAACATAAGAGAGCAAATTAAGATATTAATTAAAAATAATATGAAACATATATTAGCTTAACAATCCATATTAGGTAGTAAGATCAAGAAAAAATAAAAAAGATGAAATATGTAAATAAATTTGAAATTAAAATTAGTAACTATGCATATAAAAGATATTCTTTGTTCTAGAAAAAGACACATTTATAATGTGATTAATTAAATCAGAAATATCATATCCTTACAGATTCAAAATAAATATAAAAAAAACATGATATTGACCAAAAATATTGAAAGGAAATTATTTTTAAAGTTACATTAAAAAAACATGAAGAGCACAGAAAAAATTCAAGTATTTACTTTTCAGAAAAGATTATTCCAAGCATAAACTTATTAATGAAAAACCTATAAACTTGTAAAAAGATTTTTAAAAAATGTGCATATGTAAACTTTTATTTAAAAACGTCATTTTTAAAATTTCAGCTAATTTTATTGACATTTTAAGCATTTATCTCATTTTATTATTTTTACTAATTTAGAAATATTTTTTTCCTTGAAATTATTTACTTAAAGATTTTTTAAGAAATCTTTAGAGAAAAGTTTAATTTAAAATTTAATGTATTTATGGATGCAAAGTGAAATAATCAAATATTGTACTTTAATAAAGCAAAAATTAAAAATTTTATTAAAAAATTTTAAAAATTATAAAAAAGTTAAAAAAATTTTAAAAAAGTTTTTTATTTAAAAAAAAAAGAAAAAAATTTAAAGTTTATTTCTACTTATGATATATAAAATTATTTTGAAAGAGATCAAATTTAAGAAAACAACAAATTATAATAAATTAATTCAAAAACTTAATAAAATATTTAAAAAATTACTTAAATGAATAATTTATAAATATAAAAAATACAGAAACAAAAATATAATTCTTTTAATTTTTTTAAATAAAACTTTGCCCATGCCATAGTCCTTTATACACTTAGCTTAATCTAAAAAAATATTCATATTGGTAGTTTGTTTTATAAGCATTTTCAATAAAAATCTCCACATGAACTAGAATCAAATAAAAAGTGTTTGAAAAATAATTTCTATCTATTGAGAAAATCCAAAATTGCAGGTCAAAGATTTAAAAAATCAAAACAAAATCATCATTAAAATTGTACGAAGGAATCAAGGCATTAACTAAAGTCTAATTTCAAAAACAATCATTGATATTAATATTTTACCTAGTTATTTTATTAAATTAATTAAAAAGGCATTAATACAAAACAAATCACTTATAATTGTGAGTGTATAGTCTATAACAAATTTTTCCTGAAGTACACTATAATTTATTTAACATATAATCTTATTTAAAAATTATTTACTTCATGCTTAAAAATACCTATTCAGATCAATTTTTATTTAATGCAAATAACATAGATAACATAATAATAAAAAAAAAACCTTGTATTCCAGGTCTGTATCACATTGGCGATGTGACTCTTCAATAAAATTAATTGGTCTTCAATATTCCACATCCATTGACATACTTCTATAAGATTAAAATGAATTTATTTTAAAATTAATATATTTTTCAATTCATAGTTTTTTCTAGAAAAAAATTATTTTTTTTTTGAAAAGTTCTAAGTTAAAAATTAGTAAATAATCATATTGAAATATAAGAATAATCCATATGTAAGTTTAAACCACTGTATGTATATATATATATATATATATATATATATATATATATATATATATATATATATATAGTGACTGAAATCTTCAATAATGACAGACACCACTATTCCATGTTGATCGTCTCTAGTCTCAAAGTTGCTGGAGAAGGATGAAAATTTTTCTAGTGAGTGTCAGTAAAACAGATGGAGTAGTCATATTTTACTTTTGATAGCAGTAAGATGGCTGATTTCTTAATTTTATAGTTAATTTTTATGTTAATGTAATTAAGACAGAAATTGTAGATATTTTTGAAAGAATAAAGAGTTAGTCCAGATCAGAATAGTTATTTTTTAAATTAGGTCCACACAGATACTGTAGTATGATGTTAAAAATATCAAATATGTTGACATTATTTATGTGCTTTATCAGGAAAAGATTTTAAAAATGTTACTCCTAGACATTAAGGAAAGCACTTAATGTTCTCACAGACATTAAGTGCTTTCCTTTCTAGAGTCTCATTTGTTAATATTTAGGATGTAACCAAAAAGTAATAAATCGTTTTCTTTAAAATTTAGAAAATTTTTTAATTAGTAATTTAGTTTAAAGCTTCTAAATTTTAGGAGGTAAAAACAATTTTTCCAATACCTTGAATTTTAAAAGCATTGCCATAAAAAGTTTCAAAAAGCGAGATTTGATGTCTTTATTTTGGAATTTAATATTCATGAAATGAAGTAATACAAAAATTATAATTAATTTAAATAATATTCAGACATTTATTAAAAATATACAAATTCAAGCAAATTTTTAGCAATATTAAGCACCAGCTGATTACAAGTACATTTTCATTTATAATTCAACTATTTTATTTATGTTTAAATATATAAATATTTTATTTATAAGAATTATTAAATATATATATATTTTATTTATAATATATGAAACTATCAAGTAAGATTCCAGTACTAATTATTAACAATTAAAGCACAACATATCATATATGCAAAATATATCTCAAACCAAACTTTAATGTTAAATAAAACAAAAAATTTTAAAAATATAAATTAATTTTTCTTTTATTTAATATAAATACGACTTAAAAATATATATATAAACCAATAATTGAAATCACAACTTATTGAACAAATTTAAAAAAATATTTAATAAGAGAGTAGTTTTTGGTATAAATATACTTTTAGAACAGAAATATTCAAAGCTTATTATATCTGAAGTATTAAATTGCACAAATGTGTGAATAAGTATAAATTATTTTTTTATATTGAAACCACAACTTAAAATAATGTAATGAATGTATAGGTAAATTATAAATCTGTATATAAGTATCAAAATATTTCATAATTATTAATTTTTTCTATATATGTGTGTCCACAGAAAGAAATTTCAAGTTTCCTTATCTGGATTGTGTAATTACAGATGAACAAATTGCATGGACTGTTTTGGCACTGTATGTTCATTCATGAGGAAATTTTACATGGGTTTTGCAAATGCAGGCTGATTATTAAATCATAAGATATGTCTTGACATACATAAGCTATACAAATTAAATGTTTTTTTTATTTATTTTTTTATTCATTTTATTTTTGATAGTTTGAAAATTTACATAAAAAAATAAATACTTATATCCAACTCAATTACTTATTTATTTAGTAAAAAGTAACAGTATATATGCAATAAAAGAAAAATTAATTTTTCTTTTATTTTGATGAACTAATTAAAACATATTAAAAAATGTCATTCATTACTAAATTACTCATTATTTGAGCTATTTTTGTTATTTTATATAATAAAAGTAAGTTTCTTGCAAAGTCTTCATTAGTGATGTAATCACCATCTTAATCATAATTGTAATCGTCTTCACAATTTAAAGGAAAATTTTAAAAAATTAAAACATTTCCAAGAATAAGCACATAATCGAACTAAGACATGAAAAACTAAAAACATAAAATAATAATTACTTTAAATAATAAAAGGATTATCATAACAATATACATAATAATAGTAATCTTTTCAAAAAAATTTTTATAACCAAGATTAATTTAATTAGTTCTGTGCATGTTTCTGCAATAAAATTATTTATTAAACTGAAAAATTAGGGAAACAATCCACAAAAAATAATAAATCAATAAGTATTCTCTTGTCGAAACATTTACACTTAGTTTTAGTTAATTTACCTTTTTGAGATTCTATATCTTCATGGGAATTCAGTTGCATACTCTCTATTGTTGGTGATGTTAATCGTATTTGAATGTCTTCTATTTTTTCTCGAAATGGAAGAGATTCCAGCTATTATGCAAGTATAAGAAACACATTAAAATAATTTGTCAGTGAACAATTATAAAATAAAGCAATATTTGATATATTAAATATTTTTATTAAAACATAATTTTAATTATTATATAAAACTCTATATTACATAAAATATTAAAGCTCTAACATAATTCATAAATTCAATTCAATTTTTACAATAAAAATATTTATGAAATTTATTATTATGAAATTATCTGCACCTTTAACATATTAATCATATCATCAACAAAATCCACTGAATTTGTCCCATGGTATTCTGTAAGCAAGGCATGTAAGATTGTATGAAGGTCACTGTTTATTCCATGTCCTCTAAATAAAAATAAAAAAACCTTTTTTAATTCATTTCTATTACTGATACCTGATTTCATTAGTGAAAAATAAAAATTTAAATCTAAATTCAAAAATATATTTTTAGTGGAAGAATACAATTTAATAAAAAATATTAGAAAATAAAAATAAATAATTCTAAGGGATTAAAAATATGCATCCCATAGCAATGATAAAATAGAAAATGAAGATTTCAATTATCAATAATTTAATCATCATTGATTTAAAAAGTGTGATATGTCATTAAATAACACATTTACAATAGTGCACGAATAATTAAATTAATGAAATAACAAATTATAAAGCATTACACTAAAGATGAAATTAAAATATTTAATCATTTGAATTTGTATAAGTTGATGACTAAAATTTCCATTAATTTTTTATTTGCTTGATTTTTGTGTTTTACTATTTTTTGTCATTAATAATATATATATATATATATATATATATATATATATATATATATATATATATATATATATATATATATATATATATATATCTGTTGGTACAAAGAAGCACTACTCACAAAAGTTTTCTCAAATTTAGAAATATGCATAAAGAAAATGTCATAACTAAAATAGAAACATAATACATAAAAATATCACATCTGAGTTTTTAATAAAATTTACAAGCAACTTTTGATTTTAAAAATAACACTGGTGATATACAAATTATTTACAACACAATTTATTTTCATATGTATGCAAGCAATATGTTGAAAAAGTAAAAGAATTCTTTAATAAGGAATTTACTAATAAATGATTCTTTATTAGTAAATGTGTAAAAATATTTCTTTTTATATTATTCAAATTATTTATAGCTTTAAGACTATAAGCAAAAACAAGTTCTTTAGGTTATTATGAGCAATTAAAAACACATGCCTAAAGTATGAATGTTTGTTTTATTTATCATGTGTGTGCACATCATAAATTAAAAGTTAAAACATAATTAATTAAATCTTGATACAAATATTTTACAAGCAAATAGTTATTAACTTAAAATATTCCAGAGTCTTTTAAATTTAAAATTCAATTTTATTATCTGAAATATATTTAATGGCTTACTTATAAAATTAATTTGAAACGGCATTCTTAAAAAAATAGATTACAGCACACACACATAGCTTTCAAATTTTTAAACTTTGATTATTGTGAAGATGAATTATATTTCTCCACCTAGCTATGTTATTGATGGAAATTGTGTTAAATAATTATAAATCTATAACGCTTATGTAACAGTACTTAATATTGATGCATATAGAATGAAATTTGATAACAATTTACTCAAATACATTTAATAATTGAAACACTGAAAAAATGGTGTACTTACTTCACAGATATTATTTTTAATTGTTCCACAAGTTGACTAATTGGTGTGGCTTTGTCAAATACATTTATTACAAAAGCAGGGAATATGACTTCCCAAATCAAAACTGGAGTGTACCTGAATTATTTTAAAAAGGTAAAATTTGATTCACTAATTAAAACAAAACTTAAAAGAAAAGTAAAATATTTCTTTAATTTTCTAATGTAAAAATTTTTTTCAAAAAATTGCAAAGAAAATATTTTTTGAATTGAACTATTATGTTTCATTTTATTATAGTTATTCAATTGTAGCAATGTTTATTTAATTAATTATAATCCTCAATTTTTACAATAACATAAAAATTTTCTAACAATAGAATAAACCACACGTACAAATCAAATCATCTCTAAATATCAATTTTATACATATTTATAATAAATTAATCATTTTCATGTCATAAATTTTAGCAGATTGATCAAAATTTCAGAGAAATTAAATTGAACAAAATTAATAACAGTCAACTTTAAGTAATGACCATTTTTGTTTTGATTAGTTTGTAAAAATATTCATGCTTTAAGAATTAGTTACCTCTACATAATAAGTACATTTCCATATTTCCATTAGCAGTCATTGTTTAAATATTTTATTGAAGATCTATAATATGTCCCTAGATTTTATTAAAATACTTAAAAAATATATCAATCATATTAATGAAAGTCAAGGGTCTGAATTATATAACAAGAAAAATCCTTTATTTTTATTATCATTTGATTTTTAAATTAAAAACATACAATAAAAGAAGAATATTAATTCGAAGGGAACAAGGAACATAGAATAAAGCATAAGAGTAATAATTATGTAGCTAAATAATAAATGGTGAGGTATATAAAAATTTAAAAAATATAAATATAAATTTTTAGAAAAATGAAATTAACAAGAGTTTTGGAATGAAATTTTTCAATAAATAAGCTAAAACATTCTTAAGTTTAAAGAAAGAAAAATAAAAAATAATGCATAGTGATACTATTTCACATGTTACAATACACGATTGTTTTGAATAATGTATAAAAGTATTACATATTTAACAATATATGCACACAATAGGTTTTATTATCATTGCAATATTCATAATCAAATTCAAATCCATCACTTCGGAACAGCCAATTCAAAATTCTTAAGAACATGATTATTAATTTTTATATCATTTTGCTTCAAAGTTTATTGACATTTTTAAAGCCTTTTTTAAGAATTTCATGTTGTCCATAAATTATCTTAATATAATATAATTTCATAAATTGAAATCCTACAAATTACACAAATATATAAGCTTTTTGATATATATTAATTCAAGAATACTTGATTCTACTCAACTATCAATAATAGCAGCTAAATAACTGAGTTATTGTTGTTAAGATTATTGATTACATATTTAGTATACATATAAATGAAATTCTTTAATTTGAAATTAAAGAAGAATTTCACTTGAAAGTTCTCAGCCAATTCAACTTTTGCAGCAAGAATTATCAAATAGGTTAAATAATTATAAAAATGTTACAAGGTTTTAATGAAGTTTATTTATAAACATCACATAAACTTAATCATATAAAAATAATTTTATAGATATATATACGATGTTGTTGTTGTCGTATGACAAGTGCAAAGAGAAGAAAAAAGACAAGTCATATGGGACTAAAGGCATGGAGCACTACCCTATCCTTATCTTCAGCTTTTTCAGTATAAAGGTTGTCATGGATATATATATATATATATATATATATATATATATATATATATATATATATATATATATATATATATATATATATATATAAACAAAGGAAATATTTTATGCTTAAACTATACCTAAATAATAATTGATTTTAAAATTTATCAAATCCATAAGTGTTTAATTGCGTATATTACTAAGAAAATTAATAAGAAAATAAATTAATAAGTACATAAATTAATAAGAAATTAATTTTAATTCATCCTATAATCACATTAGTTTCATTTTTCTCAGTAAAAAATCCAAATAACATAATAGTTTAATAAAAAATTATCTATAATTTCAAAGCTGATAAAGATAATTATAAATGTAATTATTTTCTCCAAGCAGTTATTTAATAAAAATGAATTATAAATTCACAAATAGGAAAAGAAAAACAGCAGAATTTTAAGAATGATAACATTTTTAATGCAAATCAAATTCATAAAGAACTGATATCTGGAAAGTTGTATGATTTAATGGTGATAGAATAGTAATTTGCAAACCCATCCTGACTACTTAAAATTATTAATAACTATCCTAAGATTAAAAAATGCTTCTAAAAGTTCAATATAAAACTTCATCCCCTTCATAAAATTCTGGGAGAAATTAACATGTACAAGAACAGAATGTACATTTAATAAAAAGTTAATTTCAAAAATTTATTTCCTTATTATGCTATTTTTTATAATTTTAATTTTAAATATACAAAATGTGATATGTTCATAAGTTATACTCTGTTTAAAGCACTATAATTTTAAGAATCAAGTAATTTACAAAAACAGAATATTTTATTATGTCTAAAAAAAGAAATGAGTTAAAAGCATATTTTCAAAATTAAACATGCTGTTAAAATTTACTAAAAGTATTTTTATTTTAATAACAGCCTTCAACTACCAATGTTTCTAAGAATAAAATTTTGACAAATATGTAAGAATTTATAATAAACATTACATTTTTTAATTTGATAAGCTGCCCTTAATGAAGAATTTTAAAATTTTCGATTAACAATGCCACATAAAATTTATATTAAATATGTAACATACAAATATATTCTTTTCTTATTAACAGTAAGTGTCAATTATGCTTACTTAAAAATTGCCACTAGTTGATTTTGAGCGAAATACTGATAATGATCGTGATGAAGAGAATGCATACATGGCTCATTAAAGCCTCTTCTTCTATAATCTTTAGCATAGAATTTTAACTCTAAATATTTAGCAAATGAAAATGACCATGTGTCTTGAGACATGGAAACTACTGGTGTTGCCTGTTCAAAAATAATTTTAGATACATTTTTTAAATTACAGAATATTATAGAGAAATTTAAGAAAATTAAAATATATTACAGTTTTGCATAGCTGGCACCAACTCCACATGAAAATGTTATTCTCTGCAGACATTGTATGAACACCAGCACCAAGTTCATGCAACAAAATATGAACACAACCAGATCCGTGCACAAATTTGCGAATATGTTCAGTCATAGGTGTTACACAAGATGGGCTGGGGCAAATATAGGATGATCTGTAATAAAACAAATCAATGGTTTTTAATATATACTATCTACATTTTACATCATTTAAAAATACACAAAATGTTTAAATCCTCAGAATATTTATTCATATATACTGTCAAAATTATCTATTTTCATGTCTATAATCTGCAGATTATGTGTTAAAACATTTCAAATTTCATTATGCTTATTATACGCCACAGCAGACAATCAGATAAAAAAAATTTTCTCCAGAAAAGCTTATAATAAAGTTTTGAAAGAAATGCCCTTTATGTTTCATAAAATAAATAACAGATAATGCCACGACTTCAGATGATAATGTTGTTGTTTTTGTTTCTTATCCTATATGTTTAGCCAGTAAGCTAAGCCAGATCCATGAAACTATAAATGAACAAAAAGTCAAAATAAGAAGAGGACTTTGAAACAGGTCCTCTTTTTTAGTCCTAAGCAGGAAAGTAGATGACCAGGAATAAAATGCATGTTACATTTCCTTCGTATAGGGAATATTTTGTTTCTTGATCAATTCTAAGGAATTTCAGGTGTCCACTTATGAGTCTTTGGTTGACTTATTTCAACTGTAATAAGCTTTTTCCAATTATGTTCAAAAATGAATTTTGTTTCTTGAAGATTTTACTGTTGTAATTGGCTATTGTCCTTTCACATTTTGTCTTAACCTGAGCTGTTTTCTTTAGAAAGTATTCAAATTCGTACATTGTCCTGTGGATACCGATAATAATATGACCGTTGATAAAATTGCTGTCCAGTCCTTTTTGTCAACCCACCAATCTTTTTGCTCTAACCTAGTCTAGCAAAGCATCAAAATCAAAATTACAAACAAATTTAAATATGAGGGGGTAATTTTTGACAATAAAATAAGCTGAAAACCTTAAATTGAGTAATCAGTGGAATCAACATTCTGAAGCATTTGGCACACAGGATCACTCTGGGGATATGATAGATCGACTCTTAATTTAACCTATAAAACTTTCATCCTACCCTTGATTATCTACTGTTTAGAACCATTTAAATTCATGCAGTGAGAGCACTTTTAAAATATTAGAAACAATGCAAAATAAGGCACTGTGAGTCGTGTTGATGCATTCAAGTCAATCCCAATTGAGGCCATGTTATTATTAATAAAAAATAGACTTGTTCAAGCCATCATTGAAAAAAGAGATTTGTTCTTGTCTGAGAAATTCATATGAAGAGGAAATTCTTTTTGGATCAACTATAAACCAAAACCAAGTAATTTAAAAATACAAATTGATTTTCTCCAAAAAGTTCTGGATATAAGACAAAATTTAGAATTTTATGATGTGGTTCAGAAAAATTTAAACCACAATTTCCTATTCAGTCAAGAGGGAATAAATCTTAATCTTAAAAATGACATTATAAATAAATCTGTTGCATTGGAATCCATTCATACTAAGTATCCAGAAGATCATTGGCTGATATGAACTGGACTCATGATAAAGAGAAAGCATTACAGAACTGCTTTCTGTAGTCTGCAAAGACCTGGAGCACCATAGACAAGCTAATGTTAGAAGTCTGATTTTTCTGTGAGGAATGCCTGTTAGCTTTAGCTGGGCATAATGGAATGGTCTTCATGGCTTGGGTGACCCTGCAAAGAGCTATGTTCCCACCTACTTTTATGACAAAATGTAAAGCTGAACAGGCATCGCCTGAGCATTTCTTGATGCTTGATTTTGACTTGAAAGAGGCGTTTTAAAAAACCTCTTATGTTTTTGGATTTCCTGACTGTTTATGAACTTGTAGAGTTGGTCTAGTATTGGAGTTGGACCAACTGGGATTAGAAACAACAACAGATCATTGGCTACATGCTTATACAGATAGCTCCTAATTAAAATCACACATGGCAGCAGGTTCTGGAGTCTTTTTTTATTTGTTTTCATTTTATGCCTCTGCTGGGAAATCCAGAATGATGGTGAAGTTCAAGCTCTATTTATTGCATTGAAACAACTATTGATTACTGACTGTAATTTTAAAAAAAGTTTTTTTCATTCTTTGATTTTCAGGCTGCAATTTAAGGAATTAATTTTCAGAGAAACTTCATATCAAATAGTGTATTTCAATACCATGAGCTCATCAGACTTCTAGTATAGAAGACCAAAACTGTTACCATCCAGCCATTGTGGCATTTTCAGCAACGAGCAGACTGACTTCCGTGCTTGTAACTTAAGGGCACACAGATGATTCAGCCAAATTGCTCAGCTATCATACCATTCCATGAAACTACACATAAAACAAATTATGAAAATCAATAATTCCTCTTTGCTATGGAAATGGTAAAAAAACTAGAACTGGAGAGGGGCAGATATGGAAGCAATACCAGACAAGCCTAACTAGTAGTCTTTTTCATCTCATAACAGGTCTCGGCTACCATGGTGAACTCTTATATCATCTACAGATCTATCACCATCCTGATTGTCAATTACATGGTTTTAAAGAATCCATGAATTCGATCGATGTAGTTCACTTCATGGACTTAATTTAGAGACTGCTGAATATTGACTTGTAGGGAAATCACTTCGGTCTTTTTTTTAATTTTTATGTCTCTCTTTGATGTTTATCTTTTATTCTTCTTGATTGTACTTATTTGCTTTTCCTTCATTGGAAATTAAAAAAAATATTGTCATGTGGAAACAAAAACTTATAAGTAATACTGCAGATTTTAAATTAAAATTCTAAGGAAGACCAATTAGAAAATGACAACAAATGTGTTAGTGTAAGATTAAAAATGAAGTATGTGCAATACAAAAAAGAAAATAAACTGTAATAGTTTCAAATACTGTGTTAACCTTATGTAATAAATGACATTTGAATATCATATGCATAGTTTTCCAATACATCAAATAAAATTTAAATACATAATGTTGTAACATATAAAGTACTTACCTAAAGCAATATCGATCGAGAAATCCTCCTAAAGTAATATCATTAGCACCATAGAATTCCATTTTCACAACCCTAAAAAATTATGCAAATTTAAAGAAATAAGTTTTATTTCTTTAAATTTTAAGTTTTATTTCATGGCTGTATCAAAATTTATCTTACAACAAATTATTTGAAAAATTACATTTTGCTAATACATACAATTCTCAGAAAAACGTTTTAATTTTGAAAATATCTATATCTATTATAATGAGCATTAATAAGCAAATATTTTAAAAAAATTACTGAAAAGTTTTTAAACACTTGAAAATAGCTTGACAAAAAAAGTTTTAATTTAGAAAATATCTATATTTATTGTAATGGTATTAATTGAAAAGACAAAATAAATTGCATTTTTTATGCAAAAATCTATTATGGAATTTTGATAAGATAAATCTGAAGTAAATTTAAAAAATTAAATACATATGATGACATAGGAACTAGTAACAAAAACCAATAAATGTTTATAAAATATTAAAAGAGGAAACTAAATAAAAAAATTTTAATATGAAATAAATTCTCACAAAATAGTAATTATGTTTATAAAAGGAACATATTGAACCAGTTTTTTTTTTTTTTCCATTTGTATATTCCTTGATCTTTTATGCATTCCAATCCAGTACATTTTGGTGGTTTGGGTATAAATAAATACAGTAAGAATAATGTAAAACAGATAACATTTTTAAATTACCAAATATAGAAAATGATGTATATTGAGTAATTACATACTAAAACAATTGTGAAAATGTATTTCCTTATTTTACTTTAAATAAAAAATATACAAACAAATAGAAACTTTAAAGGTGTTTAGTACTACACAGTAATTTAAAACCTAGATAGAAAGGAGAAGTACACAATCTCAAATCTAAATTTATACTAGAAAATTTATTCTTGAACTTATTTTTTGAGTAAATGTAAAATAAAAAAGCGTTTTCGATAGTTCTGTATAGTGAATTGAGATAAAATTGTGATAACTTTGTTAAATATCTCAAGACAGTTCATAAAATTTATAAGGAATGAGATCCCTTTTCTGTTCAACATCTTAACATTTTTCGTAAAGATATACACTGGAATATTTCATTCTATTGGTTATTTATTCATAACTTGAAAAAATATTTTTCAGAAATTGCCGACACTCTATTTAAATGTTGTATAGTTCCTTAGGATAAATATAAACCATTTCAAAAAATGAGAAATATTTAATAAACTTCTGTTTGTGATCTATTAAAATGAATAATTTGTAAAATTAAAATATTCTTATAAAAATAATTATTCATTGACAATTTAGAAATACTCACTCCTCACAGAAAATTAAGCACATTAGCAAATGTATACGAGGGGATTGATACTGAGACATGTAAATGATTAGCATTTCAATAAAATGATGTAAAATACGTAGAAGCATCAATTTTTTAAATGTAAAATACATAGAAGCATCTATTTAAAAAATATTTAAAATAAAAATAACTTTTCTATATATATATAAGTATAAGAATGTTATAAATAATTATATATATAAAATCTGTATGATTATATATTCTTATTTTTCACTGTTGCAAAGTCAGATCTAGAGTCTTCAATTCACTAATATAAGACGATTTCACCTTTTTGGTTACTCATTAGAATTGGCGTGTGATAATGGAATTAAATCATTAACTATTTCTTTAGTGCCAAATATTAAATAGCGACTCATATTAAAAAATACAATTTACTTATAAAACTGTTAATTATACAAAAAAGCAAACCAAAAGTTAATTAAGAATTATATTGTGATCATAAAAACAGACAAACAGTTTTGGAAATCAGTTCATAAGTACATAAAGAGATTTATAGTATATCATTTTGATTGTTGATTGAAAGATGACAACTTCATAAGAGCAAATAGTATGAAAATACAACACAAATTCAGAGTTTGCACACTGATAAAG
This sequence comes from Latrodectus elegans, assembly GCA_030067965.1. NCBI lineage: Eukaryota > Metazoa > Arthropoda > Arachnida > Araneae > Theridiidae > Latrodectus > Latrodectus elegans. The sequence goes on along the minus strand of CM057822.1, from coordinate 84,213,863 downwards.
TAAAATTTTAGTACAGTACAATGTATTATATATTTTCTAAAATTTTACTGTACAAAAAGTTTCAATTATTATTTGTGTACTATATTTGTAGCTCTTAAATGATTGCAACACTGAAAAAAGAAACATTTAAATTGAAACAAAATTGATCTTCAATCCTGGAATTACTCCAGATTCTTCACATAATTAGCTGCACACTTAGCATAAAGATTACTAAAATATATTAATTATGTTTCTGTTGATTACCAATCACAATAGGCACTGGAAAGATCAATGGAATTAATGAATTGATCCCATTAAGAAAATATGTGACGAAATTGAATTAAACCATTGATATATTTCAATATTAAAATTATTCCAAGTTAAATTTAATTATTTTTACTTTTTATAATAAAACAAGATAAAGATACATAACCACAATAATTACTATTTCAAATAAAGATTAGAATTAGAATTTGTAATTATTGTGGTGGATTTTTTTCTTTTATAAATAATCTTATTAATGTTTATCACTGCATCTTTCCTCTCACACACCTAATGGATATGTGAACACAAACTCTAACTTTTAAAAAAATCAGAATAAAGCAATTAATAACTTAATTAAAACAAAATTATTATAATTCCATAAAACAGTTAATTATAAATTTCGATGCATTGATTTCAGTTGATTCAGATTCATTGTTGTTTACTAACAAAATTATCAATTTTCAAACTACGCTTAAAATTATTGAAGAACTAATTTAATAATCTGACGCGTTAAGTTCTACTAAAATAATATAAAGTTTAAAAACTGAAAATATCAATGTCACAAGAAAATAGCTTTGTAGATATTAATAAGACATTTAAATCAATGCCTGTTTTTAATTTAAACTTAATAATTTAGATTTAATTCATTTAAGGAAAATAAAATATTTAAAGCTTTATTACAATACTTATTCACATAAAGACTATTATTCAAATAAAATTTTATTAATAAACATCTTAAAGTGCTAAGTAAGCCTATATTCTTACCAGGGGTTGACACAATAATTTGGAGCATTATCAGAATTACATGAATAACTGGAAAAAAGAACTGAAATAGTTTGATGATTACAAGGATCAAGGGCATCAACCTTTAAGGAAAGAAAATAGCATTAAGTAGTTGTTTTTATTCCAATTAAAGAAAATTGTTTTAATTTATTATTGAAATTAACATCATTATCATTTATTACATTTCAGGCTTCCATGTAATTTTAAATAAATTGTTAAGCCTTCATTTTTTAAAAATTCTATGTTCCATGATAAAAAAAAAAAAATAGAGGACAAAAATTTCATATAAATTAAAATTTAATTTTCTATTTAATGGAATAATTTACATATTTTGTAAAAATAGTATTATTTAACAACCAGGAATATCATGTTTTAATGAGAACTTGGTGGTTTTCTTGCTATATTTTAAACAAAATTAGTTATGATTTACCAAAAATAAAAAATATTTGTCTTGAAAATTTATAATAATTCCTATTTTAACATTATTAATTTCATTAAGAAATATCCTAATTTTAAATTATCTAGTGATTCAAAAATCACAAGATTAATTCAAAACTTTTAGAAAAAGTAGACCTATAATAAAATTTGAACAAAAAGATAATGTATCTTAAGCAATTACATATAACATAAATTAATTTAAACTTAAATAAATTCATGGACAAATTAATAGATGAACTCAGGAATAAACAATGCCATGTGAAATAAAATTTTTTAAAACATTTGATGCACAAGATTTTTAGGAATGTAAAAGCTAAAATCATGTTAAAAGACAATACCTATCACATTAAGTAGAAAAAGCATATTTTTACGACATACTAGTTAAATTATCACAATAATGAAAAAAGATCTGTTTAATGGATACCTAAACAAATGAATAGGTTCATGGAAAATTAAATATAATTCATATAAAATATTTTAATTTATAAAATAAAAATGAAATGGTAATACACACTGCACATTTGCTTTGAGCTTCTGATAAAGGAAATTTTTCATTTTAAAAATAAAAAAGTCTGATTTTTATTAATAAAAAAATATGACAAATAATATTCTTGATAGTTGAATAATGTAAAATTATGAAAAGGAAATTAGGAAATATTATGTCTACATTTTTATGAATGATACTCTTTGAAATGATGTAAGAAATAAAACCAAGCAAAAAAATTATAATAATGATAAATTTCAGTTCATAAAAATAAATAGTAACTTTTACTTCATTTATTCTATATAAACACACAAAATAAAAAATATCCATTTTTATTGCATCTTAAAATTGATTTAAGATATAAAAAAAATACATTTTATGAATACAAATCATAATAATTTAAGCAGTGCAGAAGCCAAACATGTTAATGACATTCAAAATCAAAATTAGATCAATTTTTATAAGAATTATTTTATAAAAATTTTAAGAAAACAAATAAAGAAAAAATAAAAAAAAAAAATTTTAAAAAAATTAATGATGATACTGCTAGTAAAAACTATAAAATAAATACACTTTAAAAATGTTAGTAAAGTACATGATACATACTTTTTTCTCCCAACACAATCCAGTACTTGCATTAGTTTCAAAAGATTTGCTGTAATCTCTTGAGCTTTGATAAGTACTAGTAATTTTTTTTTCTTTTTCTTTTGCTGCCTTTTCATGAGGACATAGATATTTAATCATCCCACCCCTAGCTCGAAAATCAGATACAAGAGCTTGTAATTCAAGAGAAGAATTCAACATATCTGTTATTTTAACACTAACAAATTTATGGCTGGGCAATAATTCCACATTTTTGCTGGTTATGATACCTTTCAAAGAAGTATTTCCCTCTTCCAAATCAGTCTGTGTATTAATTTGCTGAAGAACTTCCACATCATTTTCCTTTGCAAAATGACGAGACCAATAAATTTCTTGAGGAAAAAATTTGCGCAGTTCACATTTTTTGCCCATTTCTGTTTCTAAGAAAGGAATAGTCAGTTTGACATTTAATGATATGCATAATATCACATCATCCAAGAGTTTACTGAAAGTATTTGCAGCTGGTAAAACATCTACCTTAAATTCATCGACAGATTCTGGCTGAAAAACGTCATTTTCTAAATGAAGATAGGAATGTAGAGGGTCACTAAAATCACTAACTGATTCTGTTTCTAATTTTCGACCAAAATCATCAATTTTGTTTTTCTTATTTAATTGCTTAAGAGTAGAATTATTATTTTCAACTTCTGAATATTCCATAATAAAATCGTTATTTTCTGAATCCTGGTCTGCATGAATTGAAGATTCTTTTTCAGATGTATCCATCTCTTCGCTTAATGAGGATGGAAAGTAAGCAAATTCATCCATTAAAAAGGAGCGTTCTAATTGCCAATTATAAGCAACATAAATCATGAACTGAACTACTTGTTTAACCTAAAATAAAAGAGGTAAAAATTCAATATTACAAACATATATGTAATACATAAATGCTTCATAAATCCATTAAATAAGAAAACCTTAAAGTTTCTATGAAAATAAATAAATTTTAAATGCTAATTGCTGTCTTACAACATAACTATTTCTTTGAAATTTAGCTTTGTGAGAAATAATATAATCATGGTTTCAACAATAGAAAATCAAAAAAGTAATGATTAAGTTTTTGTTTTTCAATGTTTGAACATAAGAGTAATAAGTTTGAGTGACAATTCAAATCACTAGACAAAATAAAAAAATTTTTTTAAAAATGCCAAGAATTGTAAGCTACAAGAAAATGGACTCATATACCTAAATTTTTTGTATAATCCAAACTTAACATTATTAAAAAACATAAATAATTATTACTATAAGAAAGTTTTCTTAGAAATGATTCTAAAATTGTTGAATTCTTTTGGATTTGAAGATAAAGAAAAAATTTCAGATTATATCACTAAAATCATTAAAAAATTTGATAAATTTTGAAATAAAAGTTGTTTTTCTAAAAAAATGAAACTTTTATGTAATTTCAAATATAACAAGCATTTCCAGGTTTGACATATTTTCTGAAAGAAGACATATCTAACTATAAGTTGTTCATGCATCAAACACAATTACATACCCATGAATATACAATCATGGAAAAAAAACTATGTCCAAAGGCAACAATTATTTGTAAATTTAGGAATAACAATATTCTTCACAGTCTTCAAACTTCATAATTATACCCATCAAAACAAGGATAGTTTTTACAGAAATTAAAGCTTTTATAGCAGAAATAATAGGCAAATCTAAGCGATATTTGTTGTACAACATACTGCATTTAATGTAATTTTCTAATACAGATATTAATATGTTATAAAAAGATAAAAAAAAAAAGTATATTTTCTTTTATGTCTACGATGGTCTTAGCAAAACAGTTAAAAAATTAGACAGATGACATTTCAGAAGTTAATTATTTGCTTATAAAACAAGAATACGTCTACAAATAATTTAATTTTATTCTAGTATCCTGAAAGTTTTAGTCCTACACTAAATTTTCAAATTTACTATAAAGCCAATATTTAATATTTTTATTGGATTGTATACTAATTGGGAATCAAAAACTCTTTCCAATGCATAATGATAAATTTCATAGTGAGTAAACTCGAATTTTAAGAAAATAAGTATTTGTTATACTAAAAATTTAATTCTTTGTTATGAATAAATTACATTCTTATGATAAATGTAAATGACATTAACTTTATTGTTACAATAAGAAAACACACTGTCATTAAGTCAACAAGACATCAATAAATAAGTGTAGAATTTAAATGGCTAGAAAATGAATAAAAAGTTTTAGAACTTAATTTGAGATATTCCTTAATTTTAAATTTTTGTTAAACTTCCAGCATATATCAAATGTTAATAAATTAAAAAAAATAAGTAGTTTAAGAAAATACATAAAGCATATCATACAATATAAATATCTCTCAAAATATTTTAAAAAATGTTTGTCCTATTGATTTAACATCTAATCTCAGATTTTCTCCAAAAACTGAATACTGAAATACACTTTTAAATACTTAAAGAAATAAATATTGTTCTAGTAACTTTTAATTTATTTATTACTTATTTTAAAAAGAAAAATAAAGACATTTCTTCGATTATTTGTTACATTTTTTGTAAATTAGTGTTGTGGTAATTTTTATAGGAATCTATAATATTAAAATTTGCTCTTTTGCAGCAAATTCATAACTTACAAAGTATTGCATCTTACATAATCCCTTATTTCCTTAAATACATATTTTAAGAATAACATTCAGATTTGATAATATATATAATACCTAATATAATAATTTTAATATATTGACAAGTATATACTATTTATTTAAGAAGTTAAAAGGATGCATTCAAAGATAGTAATCTGTTTGCTTTTTTATAATGACAATATAGAAATGAAGTAAGAAACAGAAAATTGCTACATGTTAACTTAATTCCTAAAAACTGCACAGAAAAGTGTAATAAATATGTCAATTTATTAAAATGTGTCTATTTTAATTACGCTAATAACTGTAACTCTGCAGTTGCATCAATTTTAATTTTTCTAAGTCGAGAAAACTAATTAATTTTAATTCATTATTTTACATAATGTATACTATAATATATGATTTTAACATTTTTTTAATAAATTATAGAAATATTAAAAATTAAACTTAGGAAATTCTTTAATAAAAAACTTACTTTTTTTAATTCATTTGAAGATCCCCCACGTAGTAAAATCGTACATCCCAAATTCTCAGGACAGCCATCAAAAAACATTAATGTTTTGTATTTACCTTAAAATGAAAATGCAAATGTTTAAGTATTCACTTTAAAGATTCTTAATTTGAATAGCCTTATACAAGTACATAAATTTACAAAATACTCATTACAAGGCAAAATTTAAATTTAATAGTTATATAGAAAATTCAACAGAAAGGCAAATTATATATTTTCAATTAACACAAAATCATATAAAATTTAATTTCTGCTGTGAATATAAATAATTGAAATTAGTTCATAAAAATAAAAATTTTCCAGCATTAATACTTTGTAGTAAAAATAATTTCCCAGGTTAAATATAATTTTGAAGGATATAGAAAGAGAAATGTCTAAAATTGAGTATCTTTTTAGATTGTAAAATTTAAAAACAATAAAAACGTAAGAGTTGGAAACAATGATTAATAAGATATACTGTGAGAGAATTTTATAAACCCCAGAATATTATTATTAGTGTAAGAAAATAATTTTTCCATTATTGTTTAGTGTCTGTCATACACAGAAAAATTTAATCAAGATTTTAAACAATAAAAAAATATTTATTTATTTTTTATCTAATAGGCTACAGAAGAAATTTTGAAACACTGAGTCACACACTTCCAAAAAATAAAAAATATGATAATTTTGAAGCAAAATACAACAAAAATGTGTAAAAAAAAAAATAATAATAATAATAAAAATAAAAAAAAATGAAAAATTAGAAAAATTTCCAGAAATTTCTCTCTCATAACTATCAAAATAAAAATCTTAAGTAATTTTACTTTGAGTAATTAGATATTTTTTAAAAAATATTTTTAGATTTTATAGCTTACAGATCTAAAAACTTGTTAGTCTCTATTAAGTTTTTTCTATAAGTCAGATTTTTAGGATACAAAAATATATAATTGGATGTATAAGTAATAAAGTATTTCAGAAAAATGGATATGTAATATAAATCTCAGAATATAATATCTCCATTCACCAAAATTTACAGTCATTAAATACTTTCTACCATCAGTTCAACTATTGACAAATGCAAAAGTTTGAATTATTCATTGTTTAAAAGTTATTAAATTTCCATTTTATATTTCATCTATGTTTTGGAAGCATACAAATGATGAGGCTTTATTATATAATAACAGAAACAAATAATAATCTATGAAATGAAATTCATGATAGGATATTCCTTGCATATCTCTCAGAAAGAACATCTTTTGCAATGAATATCTATTTTCTGCATTGATGTTGTTACATTGCCATGATATCTTCTACTTGTTTACTGCGTTTTTTTTTTTTTTTTTTTTTTTTTGCATTTTGGATTATAACAGTCTCCTTTCAATTTTAAGCAAAAATGAGCTGAATTGTCTATTTAGTATATTCTATGGATTTCAATATAAGCTAATGTCAATTATTCCAACTCAATATATAAGATATCCATTTTTGCGCCTTCTGAAATTTTTTCAACTACAAGTAAATAATTAGAAATCCCTTTTGTGATATTCCATTATAATGCAGTAAGTTATTTTTATAATTCAGATGCATCATTGTCAACTAAAGTATTTAAAAATACTCCTATTTGCTCTTCAGTGGAAATTTTTCTATTTTCAAAACTATGAACTTCAAAATCATTATCTTTAGAAATGCAGAAATCAAAATTAGCATTTGCTATGAGATATATCAAATTAAGATCTTTCATTTTAGAAAATTTATTTTTATTTTTAATTTTCTTTCTGTTTTTACATATATTTAAAATCCTGAGCAAATTATTATCATATGACTAAAATTAAGTATACTGATTGATAAGTTATTGTTCAGTAGTTACAGGGTAAAAAATGTTTTACATCTTCTAATTACAACTACTAATTAACACATTTTAAATCCACTGAGAGTTAATTAATAAGATTTTTTTTTTTCAATTTTTGTGAACATCAAGCAATTAATTTAAAAGTGCATATTTTTTTACAGAATTTCATATATCATACTATTATTAACTTTAACAGTAGATCTATTATAAAATTCTTTTTTAGAAATATGCATTTATTTACATAAGCAAGAACATTAAATTTGATTCATCTAAATTATAACTTCCAAAGATCCAAGAGTTAATTTTTAATTTAATTTACACATGATTTCATGTTAATTATTACTTATTTATAATTTCACTTAGGCTATAATTATAATAATATTTAATAATTTCCATGAACTCATCCTACATGATTGCTCTCTGGACCTACTTTTTTCTTATCACACATAAATAATATTGAAATTATGTACAAAATCTGTCTTTACATCATTGTTGATGACAGAGGAATAATAAAGTAGAGATAAGTATCAATAAATTATTCCAAAACCTATAAAATTATACGAAAAATTTTAAATCAAGCAACTATGTTTGATATCCAGAAAAAAGTGTAACTCTCAAAAATAAGAAAAAAACTTCTCCAAATGAAATAAATTTGTATATTTTTTATTTCTCATTAGCAAAAGGTTTGGTAGTCAATATCAGTTGGGTTTGACATTTACTTTTCTCCTAGAAAGAAAAACTCCTCCATATACAGATAGAAAGAAATCCACTTTATACGAAGAAAAATAACGTAAATATGCATATTTCTTTCTTATCTACTTAGATAAGCATGCTCAAATTATTCCCTTCTTTTCCACTAATCAATTTTCAAAGCAACACTAATAAGGTGCAATTTATAGGAAAATATGATTAAAATACTTATATTTAATAATTTTATATTTAATATTATTTCTCAGTACTATAAAAAGACTTTAAGAACTGTCAAATTTCAGATTAAGATGTTTTGTGGTGAATAAATGCAATGAAATAGCAGATAATCTATGGTATCAATCAACTAGACTGATATAAGTTAAAAATATATACTATGGATAGTAACATTTTAACCAAACACAATTTCCTAAGGAACAAAATTATTTTAGTTGTCATTCATTTTTCAAACCAGAAAATAATTAAAAATTTACAGGCTGTTTGCAACTTCCAGAAAAGAATAAAAAATTTTGAAATACCTCCAGATAGAGGATATGTTTTCACTCTAAATTTCTCACAGGTTCCAAGTTGAGGTCTTCCAAGGTGAGCATCAATAGTTGATACAATTGCAGCTTGTGTACTACGAGCAACTCGTTCCATCACAGACTAAAAGTAAATATTAAATTCCTTTAAAATAATTACAACTGTACTTTACACAGGAAAATTTTAGTAAGTAAAATTTTTCAGATACCAATGAAATAGATTATTTTTGGATAAATGAGGAAAATTAAAAGCACATTTTTCTCATTATGATGTAAATTTACTATATAATAAATATGCTACATATTTTATATGTGACATAAAAAAAAAATAACATTTAAGATAAGTGCATTTTTTATTTAAATGCATCACAAGTTAAAAGTAATGAGGTTAAAACTCTAGCTACAATTTGTCTTAAATTTATGATCAGAAGATATACTTTAATAGGAAAGTTACATTGAAGTTTTTGCTATTTATACTTCATTATTAAAGCAGGACTAATTAATAAAACTTTAACATTATTAAATTCAATGATCCAGAGCATGGCACCCATTAAGTTGCATACATTTTTTTCTTGCATTTACAATTGGACTATGTTAATAATGTATTCCCAAAAAAAATTTTTTTATTTTTAAAACACGCTTTAATATCAAAATCATTTCCAGTATCTGAAAATTAAAAGAAATCTTGTCTAATTAATTTACGTTTACTACATTATTAAAGAACTTACTGGCTTTACATTCAGAGCTACAGTAACACCAAGATCGAGAAGCATTTCTTGAGCTACACGTGAAACAGTTTTTTCAGCTAATAATATGGAAGGCTTGAAAACAGTCAATTTTCCAATGGCATTTTTGAGGTATTCATATTCCTAGAAATTTCATAATACATTTTTTGCATTTTGTTATTATTTTAAAATTAAAAAAATGCTATATTTTTAACATGAACAAACATAATATATTGAAGAGAATATTCTTACATTTTTTTATTAATATGATTTCACTTATTATTCAAACTAATAAAATTAAAACATAAATAAAAGGATTATATAATTTGTTACTTCAATTATTAATAAAATTGAAATTTAGAGAATTTTTTACAAATTTAAAATTCTAAAAGTTTTAAAATAAAATAAATTTATGATTTCAAAAAGCAAATAACACTTGAATGATAAATAAAATTTAAAAGTTATTATAAAGCAGATTTGCTCATAATATTTAATAAAAAAACTAAGCAACATACAATACAAAAAATGAACAAGAATAATAAATAGTGATTAGATAAAATAATAGTTATCTTTTAAATAATATTCAGAATGTATTTCTCTAAATAATTTTAATTCATTATTTAAACTAGGGGTTTTCAACCTTTCACATCAAAGGGCCACATCAATAAATTCACTAATATTCACTGGCCATGCGTGTCTCAAAAAATAATGTAACGAGAAAATTTATCAAAAAAAGAAATTTGCCTTATGAGAATACAGTTGATTCTAAGGAAAGAAATGTTGTTCATTTTATTCATAAATTGTTTAAAATCTTTGATTTTAAAAAGTAGAACTGAATTCAAGTTAAGCACTTTTTTTAATTATGAAAAACTAAATAAAAATAGCTGTACAGAATGTTATGAAATATTTTTACGATAAAAAACTTTTCAGGCAAGAGTACTCATTTTAACCTAAGAGTGAAATTTGACATTTTTTTAAAACTGATTATACTTCAACATCTAGTTTAGTCGATTGTTGCAATTTATAAAAATTTCTCTTAATATTTGACTGTCATATTTTTGTTACTGACTGCTATTCATTTTACTCATAAAGTGTTTAGATGCATAATATGTATAGATATAGCCAAAGATAGAATACATGAACAATACAGGTTTACAAATCACTTGTGTTTGGTCAAATAATTTGAAACACAATTGATTAATATAGAATTCTCAAAAAAGCTAAATATTACTGTAGAATCACATGTGATTCTAACTGAAGTTTAAGAAGAGTTTAAGATGATTTTAAAAGAATCATCTCATAAAAATTTTCTTCTCGCAAAAATCTGGTTTTTATTATACTTTTAAGTTTAAAATATACAGTCCATAATTATTTGAATTCCAATAGTTCTTGAGTAAGTCACACTTGTCAGTTTTGAAAAGTGAATGGAATTCTTATTTTGTAATTATCTCTTTTCCAAAAGTTTTCCATTTACTTTGTTTCAAAAGTTTTTACACAATTATAAGGATTATAAAAAGGTAGATTCTTTCCCAGTAAGTGGTGTTCAAATCATTGGGAATCAATCATTGGGTGTTCAAATCATTGAATTGTAATATCGACAAGAAATGTAAAGTCTTTATCTTCCGGATGGAAGGTCAATGCACTAAAAGGTTTTAAACCAGTTTTATCATTGAACTTGAGAATTAATTTTCCACTATATTCTGTGAACTGTTCTTTTTAACAAAATTAGGTATTGAAGCTTCTTTTCTAGACATGATAAAAATACTCTGTAATACATAACTTTTCCTAATTCTTCTTCTAAATTACTCCAGGACTGTTGAAATTGTCTGGGATTAAATCCTTTAAAACATATATAATTAATCATTTCTACAACTACAATCATCACATTTTCAAAGTTTGAAAGACTTCTTGCACAAATTTTCTTGGCGGATGATATAATGGAAAGTTATCATAACATTATTTCCACTGTCATACTAGATTTAAATGTTTTGGCTATTTTTTATTTAATCAAATATTTCTTTTCTTCTTTTTAATTAAGTTTGACAGTAAAGGCAGTTCTCCTAAAAGCATTTCTACCAAGCTCCAAATCCAAAATAACCTAGTTCCATGTGTTAGGATTTCCACTTTGTTTATGAATTCAGAAAAGCCTTTCAGGAACTAAGGTATAATTCTTTAGTATCAAGAGTACTTAAAGTACCCAATTGAAAAAAGGCATTGGCATTACATTGCCTTTTTTCAATTGAGTACTTTAAGGCAGTGGCATGACATGTATAATATGATACGCCATTTCCTTGCTCTTGTGGCATTTTTTAGCTTTGGTACAGGAGTCATTTCTACTAATTCAATATTTTACTCTTGATTCCCTTATATTGCAAAGACAGGTCTACTTCAGAGGTTTAACCTGAATGAGAAGTTTTAAATCTCAGGAAGTAACAAGGTTCACCCAACATTGACAAACTGAGTAAGGCAAGATACTCTAGCAGTTCACCAGACATACTAGAGGCTCCACTATGACACAAAACTGCAATGACTTTTACCTTAAGCATAAGTCACATACACTAATGTTACAGGAAGTGTTCATTGCTTCTTATGAGGCTATCATTTACAAAAAAATTAAAGGAAGTTTTGCTTTCTACCACCTGCTAATGCATCTGACAGCCGCTTAAACCTTAGGATAATTTTTTATGAAATATAGTGCTGAAATATATATATATATATACATAATCTATATTTATCCAAAGTTTGTCGGTTTTTAATGGAAATCCATTCTTTGTATTGAACTTTAAATGCACAATACAAGCTAATTTTTCTATAATTCTGATATCTATATCAATTCTATGAATAAGAATAGCTACTTGTGTACAGTTTTCTGTTTCATTCATCAATTCATCAGGAATAAAATTAATATTTTGAATATATCCACTATGAAGTCCAGCATACATCTCATGCCACACATAAATATTGACTATGCCTTGAGCCTGTAATGACCAAAGCACACCAAAGCATTCTAAAAATATTGTTTTAAAACTTAACATAAGCAAAAAGGTTTTCAAACTTAGCAGTTTTTTTCTGCTATCATGAAGCTATTATGAATATTATTTATAGATTCTTCATTTGCTATGAAAAAAGACTGTTGATAGTTTAGTTTTGATTTTAATTCATTCTCCTTACTACTTCAGAAAGAACTCCTCTAATTCAAATATCTGTCATTGTGCATAATATCTTAATGTCATTTTCATCACAGCTACTCTCTCTGTAAATGAAGCAAATTGCCACACTCTTTGTTTTTTTTTTATCACTGAACAGTAATTTTTTGCAAACGAGGGCTAATTATATAGGGACCTACAGCTTAAAATGGATACCAAACCACTGCAAACATCCATACCCAAGGTGGGATTCGAACCAACGAATTGTTGAACCGAAGGCAAGAGTGCTAACCATTCGGCTGCCAGCTCGGCATTGCTACACTCTCAAATTCAACATAAAGATCTGACATTTTTCTTGAAAAAATTACACACTTATTTCACTTTTTATTTTTTACTCCCACAACTTCATGTTTGTACTCTTATTTAATGACTACAAATGCTTCTGAATTTCAAAATGTAAAATAAGAGTGAGCACAATCTATCTACATTAAAATCAAATATAAAATAATCTACTTAATCAAACAGGATGTTTACAATCATTTGCCCATTTGAAACTGATAGCTATATATAGGTGATATAGAATTCTGCTCATTTTTACCCTTGCATAGTATCACACACTTTAAATCATTTTTAACAAAATACTGGTGTTGTATACTTATTAAAGATACAATTTTTATATTTTTCAAAAAAATTTCTGAAATTTTATGAATGGTCAATTTTTTTATATTTAAAATCATTTAAGAAACTGAGAATTTTTAGATTTATCATAGTTAGAAGTTATTTCTTCAAACAGATATCAAACATGTCAATGAAATTTTTTAAATTCACGAACATCAAAAATTATTATTTATGACAAAGCAATTTTTCTTGAAATATGGGATCACTAAAATAGCACCAATGAAGCACAAGTTAAAGACTCATATTTTAAACTGTCCAAATTATACTCATTAAAGTATAATTTTTGCAACTTAATTGTTGCTAGAATATATGAACATAAGTGAATTAAGAGATGAGAACAAGATTGAATTAGATAATAAGCCCACATTACACACATTCTTTACAGCAATAAAATGAGTGAGCAAGAATAATTTCAAAAATAAATAACTAATGTTTTAAAGATTAATAATAAACTTTGAAATAGAAAAAAATATGAAAACCCATTTCATAAAGCTGTTTCATATAAGTTAAAAGCTTCTTCATGTAGAATATTTATTTATAATTTTCAGCAATTTTATTTCTAAATAAAATAGCATTTTCCACTTAAAGTTTTAGAAATTAAAATTTCTTAGTTTAATTAAATATTTTCCTTATTTTGACAATGAATAGAGAGTAAAAACACAAATCACATTGTTTTTAAATATAACTTATTGTAAGGCTAGCCTAGCCTAAATTAATTTTTCTTTAACAACTAATTTCTGTAAGTTAAATAGTTTTCATTTAATAAAAATTATATAACTAAAAAGGATAAAAAATTTTCCTAAACATAGTATTTTCCCCATAATATTGCTTTAATGCATTTTTTATGACACTGTTTTTGTTAAGATTACCAACAATTACGATTTTTCTAACAACTGAAGTAGCAATACAAAAAATTTAAAATAAGATGCCTTTAAATATCAACATATAAATAGAAAATAACCTTCATATAAAAATCTGAGTGATAAGAACTTAAAAAATATAAAGCTCTCTACACAAAAATTTTGCAAATATAAGGAGATATATAATTAAAAAAATAATGACAATATGTATACCTGCATAAGAATAGGGTCTAAAGATGATAATTTATTTTCTACTCTTTGATATGATATAGATGAACTGAGAAGCAAAACAGTAGGATTATTTATTCTCTGGCGCATCTGAAATAAAACATTATATATAAAAAAATGAAAATAATACAAAAGTATCCATATTTTTTTTTAATTTCAATTTAATTGTTAAAACGTTCATCTCAATGTTTTTCTTAAAGAGATTAAAATTTACCAAACTTTCTTAAATTAATGAATTTGAGTATAAAATCCATTTACAAGATTTAAAAATACAAATTGTAAAAAAGTCACTTATTTACTTTTTTATGAGCAACAGTTTTAGAAAATACAACACCACTGATGATTGTGCTCTCAGATTTATTTCCACTAGTAATCTACAAAATGAATTTGAATGTTTTCATGATCATTAAATATGTAAACAACAAAAACTAATAAATAATACAAATATAGTAAAAGAATAAATAGAAAATAAAGTAAATCACGCCACTGAAATATTATAAGTGCAGTAACATTCTCAATTTAATAAATCATTAAGCAAATTCAATTATATAAACACTAAATTCTTCATAGTTTTGAAACATAATCAGCCATCAAGGTTTCTGACGAAGCAAATATAAACACTACACTAATGAAGGAGTATTAGTTCTATGAATATTTAGCGTGCATAAAGTACTTTGGCAACAACTTCTGATATAGTTAAGAAAAATCAAACAAAATTAATCTTTGTTTAATTTTGAGTTTCAGATCACAGCGATAAAATGAGCAAAAGTATAAAATATTTAAGACAGTATTCATAATATCAGAATTTCTTCAAGACCATTAAAATATCTGAGTTTAGTAATAATTTATAAATTAGTTACTGCAAAGCTATGATAGTAATCAATGAGATAAATAAATGATATACTTGAAACACAAAATTAATTAGATAAAAATAAAGAAAATGCAATATATTTAAACTTAAAAATACTATCTGATGACTAACATTTAATTTGGTTGTTCTGAAAGAGAGGACCAAAGATTACACAATGCTGTGCCATTCGTGATTTGCAAAATTATTTCATAAAAAAATGTATCGATGGTAAATGCTTGAATACGCAAAACTATAACTGATTTTTTTTAAATTTAAATCTATCCACTCTCAATATCAATTAATAAACCATTACCTAAGAAATTACAAATAATATAAAAAATAAAAGTATTCAGTAAATTTAAATGAACATATTCAAATTAATTATTTTGTACACGTAGTTATACATGGATATATAAAAATCAAAATTAAATAAAACAAATATATACATTATTTAAAATCAGTTTAAACAATGAAATTTTGTAAAAAAAGATATACTTTTTTAAATTGAACATATTGCCTAATATCCATGTCATCAGAATCATTCTTCACATCTGGATGAACAGATGTAACAACATGGTGTATAATAGGTAATACAACATCAGCCCAAGACAAAGATAAGTTTTCATTACTGAGAAGCTGTTTCAAAAGTCGTAATTCATAATTCTTGAATTCTTCACTAAAAATACATATAATAATGCTAAAATTAAAGTAATTAAATTCTTTTAAATATCATTTTTATAGAATTTCTCATGAAGAAAGCAGTCAATTTAAAACTAATAATTGTTTCAATCAACAATAGCAATTAAAAAGTATATGTCCCAGTTAGGTGGTCAGCCTTACATAGTGTTTAGTTCTCTAGCCTGCTTAGTACTCAATTCACCAACCCACTGATAAGAAGAAAGGCTGAGTTAACCTTGCCAAGACTGAGGATTGAGTTTTAAACCTGTGCCTTGGGAGTGCTAAGTATTACAGCTAAGAAACTGGGTTTCAACAATTATTTATAAATATGCTAAATATTTTATTAATAATTTCATCGACATCTTCAAAATATTTTCGCAGAAAGATAATTTAGTTAAAATCTGCATAAATAAATAATAAAGTGAATTGAATATTGATACTAATAAGAGTAACTACAGCTATCAAATTGAATAAATATGTTACATTCTACACCAATTACTCTTTCATTCCCTAATCAATATATCATTGAATAAATTTTTAATTGAGAGATTAATATGTAATTTTCACGTTATTTAAAATTAAAGAAATATTCAGGATTCTGAAATAAAGTAATGTTTTGCTTGTTGTAGTAAACTGTTTAATTAGTCCTAAGAATTTATAATAAGAAGCTATTGATTTTTGTTAAAACTTATTATCTGAATGGCAATTCGTAAAATATGATAACTACAGTATTTAAAATTTTTTAAAGAAAAAAATCATATTTATGTGATATGTGTAAGATTTAACCTAGAAAGTACGAAAGTACTTCAGAACTTTAATTGATGGTGTGATAATCACAATAATGAAGTCTTCTTTAAATATTTGGCATGTGGTACAATTATTTCAGGAATTTTCCTTCATGACAATAGGAATTGCTCACGCTCAATAGTAAAAATAATCAAATTAGACTCTTTCTTGAAATTTAATTATTAAAAATTAAAATATGTTTTATAAATGAACTTTTTATTACAGATTTTCAATTAGAAATATATTTACTAAGTAGTGGCAGAATATATATATATGTGTGTGTGTGTGTATACCACCTCCCTCTTAATGAAGATGCTGTCCCTATGCTTTCCTTCTATACTTTGCATTGCATATTGTTTTATTCTTGTCAGTGATTTCAAATTTTGTCTGATTAATTTTATTGTTCTCCATGTTGTATTCAATATATATATATATATATATATATATATATATATATATATATATATATATATATATATATCACACACACACAACAGTGGGCATTGTTGTCAGACCAAACATGTTAATAATGTTTTTGAAGGACAACGTCTACTCTTATTGGCTTTCTCTGGTAACCAATAAAAGCAAAATGCTGTTTCTTCCCTGTGGAAATCTGCATACAGTATATTTGTAATAGATTCTTTATGCATTTCTACTTTCCTTTTTCCTGCTTCTCAAAGTGGAATGCGATACAACCCTATGTTCACCCCTCTTAATTTGCGTAAACACCCCATGTGTGTGCGTGTATGTGTGTGTATATATATATATTAAATATAATTAGGTAAATAAAATAATTTCTTATAAAATTTAATGATATAAACTACAACAAATCTTATTTCATTATCTATTTTTAGTGATATTAATATTTGAATCAAAAATGAAAGATAAAATACTTTAATTTCTCAAAAGTAACTTTTTCCATATTGTCTTCTTTAAGTTGAGCATCAGACCATGTTTTTGAGGAAATTGCAGATTGGTTAATTGAAGAATCTAAATCATCTTCATTGAAAGCTACAAACAAAGTATCAATTTCACAAATGGTGTTATTTTCTAACTATTTCATTTTACCATTTGAGGTAAATTACAGATTTATTTAATTTAAAAACTATAATTGTAATAAGTTATAATTAACTAATTCACATAAGGCTGCAATTTTACTAACCAATTTTAAATTTCTCTAATTTGAGATGCATCAATAACATATTTAATTTTTAAAGAAATAATTAAATGTAAAAGCAAATGTTTTATTTTTTAGTTAAAAAGAATAGCTTAAAATATTTAATCATACCTGTCTCAAACTGGTTATGCATATATTTTTCAAAAGCTTTAGAGCTATAAAAGACATTTTCCTTATCCTCCTCATTTTCTGAAATGATTAAATGGCTCCATATATATTTTTATACTTTAAAAATACTAAGCAAATTTCTGAACATATATAAGTTAAACACATTTTAAAATAAAGATAAATTTAAAATGTCCATATGTAAAATATTAAAATAAAAAAAATACAAGGAACTTATTTTACAAGTTATATAATAATAATTTATAATATTTTGCATTTTAATATACCTTATTACAAATTTATAAGATATAGTTTAAAAATTATTTTGATTGTAACCAAAACCTCATATTATATGGATCTATTATTTTCTTATATTGCTATTAATGATTTAGTTTTTTTTTTTATATATAAATCGTAACAAAGGTTAAAATAAAGCTGCTTGAAACTAACATATTGGAGACATGTATTTGTTTCCAAAGGAACACCATCAATTACTTTACTAATTTTTTTAATTTTCTACTTATTCTTAATTAAAATTATTTAATTTTGCACAAAATGAAACATTAGAAAATATTA
Source organism: Latrodectus elegans (assembly GCA_030067965.1). NCBI lineage: Eukaryota > Metazoa > Arthropoda > Arachnida > Araneae > Theridiidae > Latrodectus > Latrodectus elegans. The sequence continues at coordinate 84,195,278 of CM057822.1, read as the reverse complement.
ATTTTCATGTTTTAGATATATTGCAGGTTTCACATACAAAAGAATATTGCTCATTATCTAATATTATTTTGTATGCAGAATTATAACATTAACAAAATAATTGGCATTTATTATATTAGAACAATTTCAATAAAAGAAATATCAAAATTGGAATTTTCCAATTAATACAAAATAAATGTTTAACACCGAATATACAAACATTTCTTTAAAAATTTAGTTTAATCATAATTTATACTTTAAAATATTTAATTTTTAAAAATACAACTATAAAGTTTTTAAAAATAAAGCTTATAAAATATAAGGAACTAAACAAATTGATACAATTTTTCGAATTTGAATCGAAAATTAAAGTGAAGCTGTAATTTATAAAAAAATACATACAATAAATCATATTCTTTTTTGTACGTGTTAAATTTATTACTTGTGATAATTTAATTTTGGTTAAATTGATAGCATTTCCTCAATAATTCTATATTATCACATAAATAAAAACAAAAAAATGCATTAGAATATTCCAGAATTGGTTAAATAGAAGAACACCCACAAAGCTGTTATTTTAAATCAAAATTCACATGCGTTAGAAGAAATAACAGGTAAAAGAGTCTATTTACAAATTTAACCACAATTTGTCCAACTGGAGAAAAATTACTAAAAGTGTAATTCAAGGCATAAGCCCAATATATTTTTCAACAAGTGAAAAAAAATTTAATATCCCAAGTAATTTTCTCAAATCTATATCCAGTTACTGTAGAACAATAGAACATAGCTATTGTATCTAACACTCCTGAATGTTACATATATTAATATAAATTCATAAGAATTTTGTTGTTTTCTATTTTGTTCAATATAAATATAAACTATAATATATAAAGAATCATTTCAGATACTAAAGAAGCATATATATCTAACTTTCATGTTTTACTTAGATTATTGATGTCAAATCATTACTAAAATTATTGCTTTATTTCAATGGATATGAAGGGCAAATATGAAGGTTACAAGAAAATTTTTCAATTAAAATTGCAGTACTGGTTGCATATTAACAAAAAATTTAAATACCATTTGAAAATTACTCATATAAGTACAATTTGGAATTTTGTGATTACATTAAAAGACATGAACTAAAAATAAAATTTTAGACAAAGCAGCAGCATGCCAATTAAAAACCTCATCTAATAAATTAATTATATACAAAGTTCCAAACATCAGAATTTTTGTACAAAACTAGAAGTAAGACTGCAGTAAATATGGTGAGTAATTTGATGCATGAATCTTGGTCACTTTGTATGATGCATTTCTTCTCTGTAAAAGTATCCACATCAGGACTGAGTCAATGTTTTTGTTATTCATAAACAATCCATAAAACAGTTGAAAATGAAATATAAGAATGGTGATTATGATTAAATGTATTTATTCTCTGGAAAATTGCTTTGAAGACAAAAATCTTTTACTTAAAATAAGAGTCCTTAAGTGACTTTCTTTGTGAACAGGCCCCTTTTACTTAAAAAAAAAAAAAAAAAAAAAAAAAAAAAAAAACATTTCTTATTAAAATATTTTAACTATACACCCTCCAATAACTAGATATATGTAATGAATATTGAAAGCATAATAAATTCTCAATAATTCATAGAGTCAATTTTAAAAAAAAACTTTTTGAAGATAGAAGACACAAATTTATTAAACTACAATTTTCTTCAGTTTTCTTATGATTGATACATTATAATGTATATTTCAATGGGACAAAAACTTTACTTAAAAAAATAACTACATACGTCATTCATATACAAGATATTTTTGATATAGTTACAGTATTTTAAATTTTTTTTTTTAATTACGTCTTTATGTTGGCTCTTTCGAGCATAATAAGTCTTGCAGTCCAATAAAGAAAAGAAATATCTCCAGGAGTGGAGAGCGTCTTGAAATGTGAAGAAGAGCGGGCTTCCTGGAGGGCAGAACATTTCTAAAGATGCTCGCCATCCATATCAACATGTTCCCTACATAAAATGCAGTTGGGTGAATTCACAAGCCCTATGTGATATAGATGTTTCTGGAGAAAATCATGCCCAGTGAGTAACCTGAAGCAGGAGACCCCAATAGATCTAGGTAGTTCTCTGGAGATAGTATTTTAAATATAAATTTATCAATTATTTTGGTAAAAAATAAAAATGATAATGTAGATAAACTTGAATTAACTCAATCAATTGAATGTTAACAAATTATTAAACTTTATCTTTGCAAGAGAGAGTTTTTTTTTTTATTACATCAAAGTATTATATCTAATTTGATGTAGAAAGAAAGTGAAAAGATTTTCTGATTCCCCCATTTGAAAAATGCTGTAGTCAACAAACTCGTTCAAACACTGAGTATTATATTTTATTAAACTCTCTTAATTTAATCTTTGTATGTTCCAAAAATTTTTATCTATATTAAAGTTTAATAAAAATTTATAGTTTAAGATAATAAACTTTTAAGTGGACTGCTTTGGAAAAATCTAAATTTAACATTTATAAAAGTTTGGAAATTGTAAAACTTACAGAACCATGCAATCTATTCATCTTTAAAAAAATTTAAATACTTCATAACAGAAGTATGAGAATATAAGGAAGAACATATTGAAATATTTGAGTAAATTTTTAAATATTTACAAAATAAAAAATAAATGCAGAAATGCAATTTTCAAAAGTCCAACCAAATTAAATATTAAGTATTTTCTGTAGCAAAAAATGTATTTTATCATAAAAGGAATTTGTTTTTCTTTGTTGATGAAAAATAATGATAAAGAATGTTAGAAAACTGAATTCCAGTTAGCTCTATTACTTAAAATTAGAATAATTAAAACAGTAATTGAATTAAGATGTTTCCAAAATATGTAAGACAATATTTACAGTATTGAAATAGTTGAGTAAAGAAATAATAATATTTCTATTTGAATAATAGAAAAACTGTAAAATAATATGCACATTTCATACTGTAATTATACATTTCTTAATATAAAAATAAAACATTAAATAAATTTTATAATTACATGTGACAATTGAAAATATAATTATAAAATTATAATCAAATAAAAAGTTATTATATGCTAAAATCAACAAAGATTGTTAAGCTGTGTCTTTAATGAATAGTTTATTACATGACAATATATGAATAATGTGTGATGAAATTTTAATTTAAAACTTTATTTTAATTTTTAAACGATATAATAACAAATTTAAATGAAAATAAATCAAAAATATTTATTTCAAATCAAATTTTATTTAGGGATCCCACTTTAGCTACACAAATATGACAAATTTCTATGAAGGAATATTTGAAAAATTCTCAAATATTCTACATTAATAATAAAGTATATAATAATAAGTTCAAAACAACAAATACACAAACCTGTTGATAATGAGCTTTCAATATTTTGTTTTGAAGAAGGACTTTTATCAGATTCATGTTGAGACTTGAATATGCTTACTTTAGATTCTTTTACATCTAAATCTAAATAAAACATGGAGCTAGAAGAGGATAATCTAGAATAACTGCCAGAAAATCCCCGGGGATTACATGGTGTAATAGGTGTAAGAGAAGAACTTTCTTTGATGCTATCTAATGAAATTTATAATCAATAAAATCTAAATCTCAATCAAAAATATAAATTTGAAATCACTGATAAACATTTATTAAGTTATCACATATTAGAAAGCGAACAAATCTACGTCAATTTCTAAAATAATGAATTATATAATTAAATATTAATTATAAGCAAATTTTTAAGCATAACCTATGGCATAAAGAGCCCATCAGAACACATAAAGTCCATTCAAATGTGATTCAATATGTAAAGAAAAAAGATAATTCAATAGAAAAAGCTTAAAAATCTATCATATATAACAACATATTCAAGCTTGTGATACAACAAATTTATGTAATTTAAAAAATATCAAAAAAATGGTATTAGCACATTCAAAATAAAATGGTTAAATCAATAAAGAAACTAAATACAATTTTATGACACAAATCAAAGATATAATGAAACTTTATAAATATATTAAAATAGTGAAATTGTTTGAACACCAAATACGAAAGAAAAATTAACTTAAATACTAAGAAATTTTTAAAATTTGAAGTTTGGGATTTCTAAAACTATAAATATATTACAATATAAAACATTAAAATTAAATTATTTTATAACAAATAATGTAAATTATATTGAATAATTAAAATATGTAACATTTAAGAAATATAAGTTACATTTGCTAAATAAAATCATATTTATTCTATACAAAAAAAGTATAGGAATAGTTTATATTACTTTAGAAAATATTTAAATATTTACATTTAGAAAATACATGAAAATAAAAAAACGATAGAAAATACATACATATTAGAATATAGTCACTATCATAAATTCATATAATTCTAACAATTTAAAATGCAATAATATTAAAAAATATATTCAATACTTTATAAATTTACATTAGTAAAAGGGTAATATTAAGAGTGTAGTAGAAATCTAAATAACTGGCAATGAAAAGCATTTGCTAGTATATGATCGCATGAGAGAACAATAAAAATAAGAATCAAAAACAGATTTTAATAACTGAAAATTATTTAGTTCCAGGTTGTGGAAATGAACAATACAATACAAAAATACAGTGAACTTCATTATGCCTGAATAAAAGATAAGGAATAAAGTTCTGCATATTACAGCTTGTGTGTTCAATCATAATAAACTTTTGTATATAACAAAATAGCCTATAATAACTTGAACATGTTTCAATATTTGATCAATACATATCATTACTTCCTGAGGTATGTTTTGACCTTCTGAACAGTGTCATTTCAAATTTTCATTCCTTGGTCTTAAAAAAAAAAAAAAAAAAAAATTTAGTTTTTAATATTTATAATTATTAAATCTCATCTAACAATTTTTTTCTGGAGTGGAGTTTTACATAGTAGTCTTTCTTTCAAGTCTTCAGTTTACAATTTTCTTTAAAACCTAATTTTTTTTCATCTATTATTTTAATTTATAGCTTAAAACAATTGCACAACAACTCATGAGTTAATATACAGTCTATATACTATGATATTTAGAAATAATAATTTTTAGCTTTTTGATTCTATATTATAAGAATATGTAATATGTAATTGTTTTAAAATGTTGGACAATGATAATTAATAAATAAATGAAGAATAATCATTTTGAATTTAGTAATGACTATTTTTGCACTGTGCAATAAAATACTGATCCATCATACATACATGGAATTCATGCCATGTATTTTAAGCCATGGAATGATCAATATCATGGGACTGAGAGAACTGGGAGGTATTAATCTGATTTTAATATTTATAGATGATGCTATGATCAGTCACTGCTATAAATTTCACATTTTGAAATCAAGAATTCTTTATGATCTGCAAAATCCAATAAGCGATCCAGTATATAAATTAAAGTGGCATCAGTATACACAAGCAGCTTAAATAAGTATTACCAATATAATACAAAAAATTCCTATTTCTATCATCAAGAATATCTCACAAAAGTTTAACCAATTATAAATGATGTAAAATTACTAATAGAAAAATTTCTTCAATTACCAAGTAAATGTATATAAAATTAATCTGCATTTAATTATATTTTCGATATAAGGAAATAGAAATATATAATATAAAATAATAGTTCAACAGTAATCCTTGATTAATTTAATAGTAAACTTAAATTTAAAGTCTATCAATATACATAGTATATTTCATGATAATACTTAATTGATGTGTATATATTTAAAATATACAGAAATGTGTATCAACATTTTAATAAACAACTCTGTATATTGATTTGATACTTTTAAATGCATGATATTTCTTATATATATAAACTACAGAAATATATAAAGAGCTTGATGAGGATCAAGACAAAATTTATTTTTTTTAATTTTCTTCTATATTAAAGCATTTAGGAGTTATATATAGATTTGAATATGATAAAAATTTTATTAGAATAAACATGTTCCAGTAAATATTAGGGTGATTAATGAAGTCAACCAATGACTTTTGAACATTTAAATAATTGTGTGGTTCTTTCTCAATATGAGGGCATTGTTGAAAAGTATTGGAGAGGCCTTGAACTAATGGCTTAAACGCTAATGTTCGGCATTTGTAAATAATAATATTTTATATAAATTACCTTTGAAAACAAATGAATCTGCTGTCTGAATTTCTTTAACCCACAATGGCTCAAGACTTTCTTGAATTTCACTTGTCATCTCATTTCGGGGAGAATTTTCAAAAGGTGGTACCTATGTTGTGCAAAATCTTTTTCATTAGACAATGGCATAATACTGAAAATAAACTATAATAAACTATATTCCTCTATAATTAAGAGCTTAAAAACATGATTTTTAAATAGCATGAAGTATGAAATAATAATTCAACAAAATGTAAAAATTTATTATTTTATGTTTAATTATTAAAAAATTTTACCAAAAAAAAACTTGTTGCCATTTTTGCAAATATTTGTGATACCTTTTGTTTAAAATTAAATTATATTTTTAAAATTTTTACAAAAACTTTATTTTTTATATATTATCATAAATAATCACATATTTAAAGCAAATAAATTATAATTTAATTGTTAAAATTAGAATCATATAGTTAGTCATAGAAAAATTAATGCAACCATTAAATATAACATTTTTCCATTAAAGAGTAACTTTTAAGCCATAAAATAAGAATAAAAATAAGCTATACATTTAAATTATTTAATTTAATATAAAAGTTTTCTATTTAAATCAAATAATTTTGAAAATTTTACTAATTTGAACAGTTATAGTATTAAAAATAATTTATGTGTATCATTACTTCTATTGAACTATCAAATCACTTATTCTTGTTTTATTTTGTTAGAAAACAGAATCACTGGTTGCTGAATAAATGAGGAATAAAACAAATAAATGAGGAGTCATTTTTCATGTTATTATAAGTTTAAAATATATGAAATCACCTCTTCTGCAACATAATAATTTAACAAAATGTAAAAATTTTAAATTTTGTGCAAAAGTAAAGTAAACCAAAAGAAGTCAAATAAATTCTCATCCATTTATCAGTTGTTGTTTTGCTGCAATTTTTCAATACAATAATTGTATTATTTATAAATTTGCAGAAAATACAAAGAAGCATCTTTTTCTTTTTATTTTCAGCAATTTGTATCATTTTTTCTTTGTATTATTCATTATATTTTAACTTAATACATGATCAAATTTTATAAAAAAATAAATAAATAAAAATAAAGTCATAATAAACCTTTTTGCAAATTAAAATAAAAAAATATGCATTTTATCAGCTAAAACAATGCTAACCATACCTTTTAAGAGAATAGAGGTATAATGTTGAACTATTAAAAATAGTACTCCTATTTTAAACATTTTCTTTGTTTTAATATAATTTTCAAAATACAAATATTTGAACGTTTTTGTATATAATAAAAATTTCATTTTAGTGTAAAAATAAAAGCTTACTTTAAAAATTCAGATATTTAGTAATATCCACTAATATTTCAAACATAGCAGAATTAAAAGTACATTTAAAGTTCAAAATCAATACTTTTAAGCATCATAACAATTTCTTGTATACATTTTCTCAAAAATGAGATAAAAGTTTCGATATTTATAATTAAAAGTTTAGGTTAGATGCAAATTTTTCCTTTGAATAAAATATTATACATACTCCAATTACAAAAATAAAAAAAACTGTTGCAAGTTATCAGAAAACCATATTAAAATTTAAAAATATTAATTCTATTTAGGATATTAAGATATCAATTGACTATTTGTAACAATAACTATCTAAAATTACATACAATTATATATTCGACATGTAATAAATAATAAAGAAAAATTAAAATACAGCCTAAAGAAATAGTAGCTGTAAATTTTGCAGAGTAATATAAATTTTAAATTGGTTTTCTCAAAAAAAATTGAGTTTGTAAAAATACATAATTTAAAAATTTGTTATTTTTATAAATAATAAAATATTTATTATTTATGAATAAATTTTTTAACATTTTTATAGCAACTAATACATTTTAATATCCTTAAAAAATAAGAAATCTTTAATTATCTATAATAAAAAAATTTACTAAAAACCTATAATCCAATAGAAAAAACTAATTCATATATATATATATATATATATATATATATATATATATATATATATATATATATATATATATATATATATATATATATATATAAATTCCAAAACATGAATTAATATGGAAAATGATGGTAATGGACAAATAAAATAAAATAAACTTCTAATACATCAAAAAGCCGAAACATTTTTATAAAAACTTACTTCCAATGGCTTATAGAGAACATTACCATCAATAAAAGTAAGTTGTTGGGGCATTATACATTCAAGAAGTCCAGCATTTATAAAGGCTTGACCTATATTTACAGCATCTAACCTAAAATGTTAGATAAGTTTAAAATTAAATAGCATAATGAAAATAATTTAGGCATAGTTTTCAAATAAATTCATATCTTTAGTCTTTTATAAAAAAAAAAGTTTATTAGCTGTATATTAGAATAGCATTTTCTAGACATTATTCTTTCATTTAATTTTTTAAATATAAATTGCACATTATAATTTAGAAGAGTATTTACATAAAGTTGCAATGAAAGATAATATTTTAGTTATAGTTCAATTTGCACTAAATCATTTTTCACAATATGTATGCTCTTAATTCAGTTGAACTTTATGATTCATCTCAGAATAATTTTAACACAGCTTATTAATTACATTCACTTTTATAAAACCTCAGAATAATTTTAATAAATATTTTTAAACACATAAAGATAACATAAATGTCATCAAAATTTTAGAATTAAAATTTATAATAGCAGAAATTTCTTATTAGTGATGATGATACAATTTAGGATAACAAATAGAGTTTACATAGATTATTATTATTATTATATTATAGTGTTATTTTTATGATACATAGTATGATAAATATTTAGCACACAACAGAAAATAAAAAACTAATTTAATTGAATGATAGTGGCACAAAATTTCAGCTTAATATAAAATTTATCAAAAAGATGAAAATATTTTCTTTAGTTGAAAAAAAGAAGAAAGGTAGTCCAGAACAATCCTTAAGAGTAAATATTTTATTTGTATAGGTTAAATATCAAATTTTAATGCATGGAATTTAAATAAATTTATATTAAATAATGAAATGCCAGATTTTTTAAACAGAGTTGAAATAAAAATCATTTCAACTCTGTTTAAAAAATCTGGCATTTCTTTTATAAATTTATTTAAATTCCATGCATTATAAATTATTAAATCCCAGCTCTATAAATATATTAATATAATTTCTTATTTTGAATAAGTCATTAAGTCTCCATTCAGATTTTACATTTCAAATAGAAGTAAAATAAAGCTAGATAACTAAACAGATAAGAATTCACTTTTTTATAACATACATTATACAATAGAAATATAATACTAATAATCGTACATAGAACACTTTAAAGATAACTATGTTGTTAATAATATGAATAAAAATATCAGAAGTACTTTGTTATTAACAAGCGACATAGATTAAAACTGAATATATACAGTTTTTTTTTTTTTTAATTTTTTTTAATAATGAATACATTTACTAGAAATTAAAATAACTATACAGAGAAAAATCCACATATTTTTAAGAAATCTTTAATGTTAAAATAATTTAAAACAACTCACTTCACTGTTAGTAGTCAAAGCAACTAATATTATTTGTCCAATCATCTCAAGCAATTATTTTTCTTCAAACGTCATTCAATCGTTTGAATCATCTTTAGAAATTAGTTAGCAATAATGCTTAATACCTTTAACACTAAGCAAAAACCAAAATTATCTATTACAGAATGTAGTACATTTGCTGAAATATCTCTGATAGTTGTATAAAAGCAATCAGCAATGGCTTTATAATTTAATGTCCAACATTTACCAACATCATATTTTAGTTTTCCAACAAACAAAATTGATTAATATTGATACAAGATGCATTTGTTTTGTTCCATATGAATAAAAAAATCATGTTATTCAGAAGAAACAAATTAAATAGCTATTATATATTTGCAAAAAATGGTGTTTTGATAATAATGCAAAAGAAATTTACTGCAATTAAATTGCACTGGTGAAATCTAACATCATAAATTTGAATATTTCAAAGAAGTCATATTGTTTCATTTAATTCCTGTATAATAAAGAGCACAGAAACAAATGGAATTACAATTCAACATCATTTTATTTATGGATACAATTATAAAAATTAACATACACTCCACTATTTCACAATACTTCAAATCCACATACAAAATATTTTAAACTTATTTTTTCACTAAAATTAGAGTATTATTCATATTTTCTAAAATCTTCTGCATTAATCATGGGTAATAAATACTAAAACTTGCAAAGTAGTACATCTGAGTGAATATTATATTTAAAAGAAAACGGAGTTTTAATATGACTTTGTAATTGGTAAAAGATAACATAAATGTTTTGAGTAAAATAGTTCTTTGAATTTTTTTACACACAAAATGCACCAAAAATTATTTTACATTATCATTATTTTAAAATATTTAAATTAAATATACATAGTTTCCTATTCATTATTAATGAAATGGAATATGCAGGAAATACAAACATATAATTAATTGTTTCATGAAGTTTCTTTATATTGCAGTTCAAAAATCTCAACATACACTTAAGAAATTGTATATTGTTTTGATATTAAATACAGAATATAATAAATATTTTATTTACCTGGACAAACTAACATTGTGATCAACAAGCCAAGTAATAATATCACACCCAAGAACTACTTTAGTATGATGATCTTTATATTCTTGCTTCCACAAAGATACACTTTGAACAGAATTAAGTAGATCTTGCATTATTTCTTTCAAATGTGTCCGATCCTACACAACAAAATATTAATAAAAAATTATTTCAAGTAATTACATTAATTATTTTTTATTCTAATTGTATAAAATTTCTTAAATATCTGGAACTAAGTACACTTTAATGACATAAAAATTGTTTGAATATTAATAGACTAAAATAATAAATTTTTAAAAGTAAAAAACTAATAAATTAAATCAAAAAATGTTTTTTAAAAAAATGTAGAGTAAATAAAAATTTTAGTTTTAACCTGAATGGGCCCATCTAATTTTTGAATACGCTCACGGGCTGGTAAACTTCCTAAAGTGGTTCTGAAAGATCTGAAATTGGAAAAAATTGTGGATACAAGTAACTATGAAATTTTTGAAGTTTGCAAATATTAACAGATGAGAAGTAGTGAAAATAAATGGTTAAATTTGAAAGTGTGAACTATTGTATTCCAGCAGACAATTTTACATTAGCCAATTTCAAGTAATTTAACAGAGTAATACATAAATGAACTTTCGACAACAGAAAAATAGAATTGAAATGAAAACATATGCTATCATTTTCTGGGATTTTAAATTAAAATTAAATCAAGACTGAGTTTAACATCTACAATTGATATTTGGAAATAAAGGATCGTGTTATGATATTAGACAATTTAGAATTTTGTATAAAAATTAAATTTTTATAGGAATTATTTTATTAGAGTCAAGAACACACAGGAAAGTTGTTGTTAACAGTAATCCTGGATAATGTGTCTGTCATAACAAAAAATGTTAATTGATAATAATTGTTATACCTATATGATAAGCACTAATATATATTAGCATAATTTTTACATTTTCTTAAATCTGCTGTATTTTTTAATCCTTCAAATTCATTTAAATGCTTAATATGTAGATATGCTTATTATATATTTCTTTTTTACTGTTACAAAATATACTTTCTTGAAACACTCTCATTTTATACATCATGGTGGTAAATTAAAATAATACATTTAACAAACATTTTATAATTCTCAAAATTTATGTAAACGGCCACAATCTGAAAAAATGTACAATACTAAAGCTTACGTGCAAAAGACATTTACTCTAAAATTTCTTACATTACTTTTCAAATAAGAAACTTAAGAACAAATACCTTTTGCACACATAAATAAGCTTTACCATAGTAATTTTTATATGCTTTATCATAGCAATATTTCCTAAACAAACTGACATTTATTTTATGAATTCATTAAGATATCACATGATTTTTATCTTTATCTTCCTGAATTTACATTTAGATCAAAACTATACTTAAGATTATAATTTTTTGTTATATATTCAAACTTCATTGTAAGATAGTTTTAAATTTATTGCTTGGTTTAAAGAATGTAATTATTTATCTATGATACCAAATCAGTAACCATTCATTATTTATACACTCATGTCTATAAATTAAGGATAATTCAGAATCACACAGAAATTGAACTCTAAAATAAAAATTCCACAGGTAGAATTATCACACAAATCTTGGAAAATAATATACAAATTACAAGAAACCACCAGGTGGTGCCAATAGTATGTCACAATGATGAGAGTGTAAAATAGAGGTATGTAAGGAATGGTTGCAAAGAATTAAAATTGTTCACAAGCACTTTAAAAGCCTTTCAGTGCAATAACTGCATAGTTATGGCACGAAGGAAACATTTGGATGGCTAATTAGACAGGGGCCTACAATTTAAAGTGGATTCTAAACCACTACAAACATACATGACCAAGGTGGGATTCGAACCTGCAAACTGTTGAACCGAAGGCAAGAGAGCTAACCATTCAACTGCCAGCTCAGCGCAAAATCGGATGAACTTTAAAAAAAAATGGTAATTTTGATTTCTATAAGAACATTTCAAAATGTCACTTCCATAGAATAGTTTTGTTCTGGAAAGTAAGATATATAAAGTATATTAATAACATGAATGAGTAAATACTAAATAAGAAATTACATGTTAATTTTTTTAATAATGCATGGCTGATAAAAATTTATTCTCTAGGTAATGTCAGGAACATTTTAAAAGTTATTTAAAATCAAAATGTCATGTTCCAATGTGCTCATGTACCAATTTTGCTCCATTTCAATCAACTAGTTGCTAGAAAGATCCAAATACTTTGTTTTTATGATCATTCTATATTCAAATATTATATATTCAAAGGTATGTACAAACATACAATAATTAGCTATCTAGTTACATTTGAAATTCTAGAAAAAAAGAGAAATGAAAAAAATTTTTTAAAAATTCTTAAAAGTTTAAAAGCATAATATTTCACAAACAAATTAGGAGAATGAGTTTAATATTAAAAAATAATAAATTGACACTAAAAATACAGTGTAAAATAATTCAGATTAAGTTATCATGAAAATTTGAATCAATAAAATATCCGTATTTCATGCAATGTAATTCATACACATAACTTATGAAATAACTTCTATTTTATTTTGTTGTCTACTACAAGTAAATTTTTATTAAACAATAATAAGCTAATAAATTAATATAAATTAAGTTTTCAGGAGAATAATGAAAGATATTTGTTTTTTCAAAGGTCTATTTAATTATACTTTTGTACTGAAAATAAATATAATTTTAATAGATGAAAATTCATTTTAAAAAAAGTAAAATTATATAATATTATTAATTACTTTGCTCTTGCTATATCCTCTTCCCTAAATCCCATAACAGAACTCTTACGCCTAGCTGGTGAGATTTTATTTGGTTTTGGATTTGATACATTTTCAGACTGGGAATCAAACCTTATTTTCTTTGGCTGATTTTCATGAAAGGATTGTCCATCATCGTAAGTACTGATATTTGTATCAAGTGAACGCACACATGATAAAACCATTTTACAGCAATAAGCGCACACTCGAAGGTTATCTATAGCAAGAAAATATCTTTAAATAAAATGTAATATACATATTTTATATGTAATTAAATGCTAATTTTTTCTAAGCAATTAATATTACTAATTAATTAAGGGAACCACTAAATATTTTGAAATGATGAATTAAAATAAATTTCCTTTTTTAAAGAAAAATTTCAACATTTCAAATTTAAGGAGATGAATAAAATAAGTAAAGCAATCTTAATTACTTTACCATATTTAATTCCAATATAACACCTAAAAATATTATATATAAATGATTATAAAATATTATATTAAATGATTATAAAAAATGAAAAATTTTAAACATATTAACTTTCAATAAGCAAAATAACTTCATATAAAACTATATAAAAACAAAGATCGAAAATCAAAATTAACATTTAAAATAGACTATTCAAAATGATTAATTTCCAAAAAACAGTTAAAATATAAAAACAATTTTCAAAGTAAGAATAATAAATTATTACACAAATTAATGCATACATTCAAAATTTATCATAAACTTGAAAAATTGTGAATTGTAAAACATAAGAATTTGATATATTTCTCAACCAATTTATATGTTCAAATAACTTTTATACATATGTGCCTGAAAAATATTTTTACCTTCTAAATATTTCTTAACAGTGAGATTTTGACAAATATGAAGCAAGAATTACTAATAAAGTTTAAAATAAAATAACAAACTCAATATGAAAATTCAATAAATTTTCCATCAGTTTATATTACTAACTTGTTAAAACAAATGGATGCATAAACAAGGTGCACTTCACAATAACTTTTAATATTTATAAAATAATTTTTAAAATTCAGAAACAATAAAATAATATAGAATGCAAATTAATACTGTACAATAAAATAGATAACTATACAAAGAATAATGTCATAAAAAATACAAAAAAATGTCAAAACAAAATTTTACTTACTTGTATAACCTATAAGATCTCCAGCAATTTCTTGACTGCAACAACGTGAGCAAAAAATTTGTCCACAAATACGACAATGATGGCGTCTTCTGTAAAATGTAAACTTTTCACCACATTCATAACATTCTTTGCCTTTATTATCAGGCATCCAAAACTGCTTAAAATCACTATCTTTATAACTTTGTAGACCCTAAACACATTCAAGGAATTAAAAATAAAAAAGTGGCATTTAAAATCAATTAAAAATTGTTTAAAGTTTTTAATTAGTTAAAGTAAGCTACAGATTATTAATTTTTTAGTTTAAAATGCAATATTAATATAGAATAGAATTATAGTCTGTGAAGTTGTTTTATAGAATTTCTTATCATGATAATAAATTTATATACTAGATAAATATTTATATAAAAAGATAAAATTAGTTGGTAATTATAGTTTAGACAAGACCAATAGAATAAATTCAATGTTTCATAATGATATACAAGGTGCAGCAAGCTAAACTTTCTTATTTTGAATTGCAATAATGCAAAAAGTAGTAAAGATGATGAGGTTGGAGACGTTTAGTTTCAGAGAGGAAACCATAAAGTTGTATGACATTGTGGTTCAGTCATCATCATGCATTGGAGTAATAACACCTTGCATTCGTCAAACAGGACTATATTTCTGTGTGCTTCATTTCAATAAGAAACAATTTGGAGTGGAAAGTATGTTCTCCGGATTTGGCCTTATGCAATTTCTTTCAGTGGGGATAAGTCATGTGCTTATACTGACCAACACACACTCTTTGGAAACTCTGAAAAGAAACATTCAAAGAAAAATGACGAACATATCTGCTAGTGTGTTAAAGAGAGTGATGAGAAAAGGAGAATTCAGCTCACCTAATGTATCGCCAATGGCAGGTGCCACTTGCTCAATTTGTTATTTAAAATGATGTATAAACTAAAACTTTAACTATATAATTTTTGTATGCAGAAATAAATAAAAATATATCTATATTTTTGTGTTTTATTACAATACAAAATAAGTAAGTTAGCTTGTTGCACCCTGTAGTATAAATCATTAACATAAATATCTTATAAATAAATTCATTTTTGGATTCCTTAATTGCTGGATTTCTTCAGTTTTTACGCAAAAACAACAAATCATATGAAGAGTAATTACATGTATCTTTCATTTTACAGCTTTAAATCAATTTGCTAACATTATTTTTATTCAAATAAATATTTTTTTAAACAATGGCAGGCATTGAGTGATTAACTTTTTGCCATAACAAGGCCAGAAACTGCTACTCACTCATCATTACCCAGTGGGCACCTGTGAACCAAAATATGGAGGCAAGTAACAACATCCTACCACTACAAACCCATTTATAAGGTGGACCGCATTGACACCTCAGCTCATAAGAAAGGACAGAGAAACAGAGATAGAAAGAAACATTCATGCCCAAACCAGAATTTGAACTCAGAACCAACAGCTTAGGATTCACGAGCACTAACCACTCAGCCATCAACTAGCTATTCTTATAAATAAATCTCTAGGCAAAAAACCTTAGAATGACACATTAATTCCCAAAATAAGTTTTCATTTTAAAAATTTTAGAAAAATTTTCAATTTTTAAAATTTATTTTTAAGTACAAAATAATTGACAAAATTGCAAAATCTTTTGTACATAATGTAAATGTGTATCATATAAAATGGTAAAATATAATAAATGGCATACATTTAAATTCCTTTGCAGATAATCATATGCACTTATTTTATAGATAGAATCAAAAAAAATCACAATCCCTAACATTGAAAAATAAAATTTTTAGTAATATGAGAAAAAACAAATATCATTTAAATTTTAAAACTGGAAAATAACCTTTGAGATCAAATAGTTAATAGTTGGTTCATCATATTTTGTAACTTTATTTTTAAAAACAGTCATATTTTCTAATTGCTGAGACAATATAATATGCTACTGAAAGGATAAAACAAAAGATTTATTAATACACACACTCACAGATTTTTTATTAATAACTCAATCGCAGGAAATTTTACATCAAACATAATTAAAAATAAAATTTATATAAGAAATTATGAAAGATTTCATACTACTTTAGGTTATGTGAATGTTCAATGACCAAATAATTATTTAAAATTTACAAATTCTATGATAATCAGAATATAACATTTTTATGCTAATTGAATCATAGATATATGTTACCCAAATTTATGGTACTTTTATGTGTTACCTACATTTTACTTACCTTCTTTTTCTTATCAATAATATTATCCATTATTTTGCCTAAAATGCCAGACATACTACGATTATTTTCAATTCCAGATATTTCAACATCTTTTCTAGGGCTTACATTTGTTTCATTTGTAATATAATATGGTTCAGTAGATTGTAAATTTTCTTTAGTTCCTTCAGATTTATCTGTTTTCTTTTCAGTGCTCACTGATTTCATTGGTTTCTCTGTCAATTATATATAGACATTTATAAAATATAAATAAATATATAAATAATTATAAATAACATATTTATTAATATTTATTAATAAGCTTTATTTCTAAAGAAAATTCACACAGCATATATTAAACACAAAAAGTAGCAACGATTTGTTATTGATATCCAGGATTGCTATAAAAAAATTTGTAGAACATTATTATCATCAGTAACTTAGGACTTCATCAAGTCTAGATGTATTTTTAGGAATCATAAATAAAATTAACAGATATTTTATGTAACTAAAAGTTTTATTTAAAAAGATTGGTTATATTTAAAACTCATAAACCAATAGTATAAAAGCATTTCATTTGAAGAAATATTTAAAGAAATGAATACTTATTGATATAATCATGAAAACAAACATGTGTACATTATGTGCAAATCCAAAAGTTCTATTAAATAAATCTTTTGTAATGAAATAATTTTATACATTCTTAAAATGAAATTGTTTTCAATATTCACACACATTTTTACAATTTAATAAATTTAAATTTAAATACTATTTGTACATAAAAAATAAATTTCCTCTGTTCTAAAAATAATATAAAATTTCCTTTGTTTTAAAATATAATATTAATTTTGCACATTTCCATGGGCTCTTTAATTAGGTTAAAAACTTCACACATTACATTAGAACAAATATTAAATTTTTTCAAAAAAATATTCAATCTTGGGATTATTAAATATTTTTATAAATATGTAAAAAATTCACAAAAAATCAAAATTGAAAAATACATTTTAAAAGTAAGGATTACCTTTACTCCTAAAAAAGATTTTAGGAACTGAAAAATTTTGGGACTTGGATTCAGGACTCAAAGGTGCAAACGATGTCAATGATGTCTGGGATTCTAATTTCTTAGCCATAATTAAAAAATTTTAAATAATGCTAGAAAATAAAATATTAAAATTTATTAGATTTGGTACACATACTAAAACTTAATTTAAATAATGAATAAAATATTTACTTATATACAGATAATGAAAATGAATTAAAATTTACAAGTCTTTAGGAAATGTAAAAAAAAAATTTATATATGATTTTTAAATTACAGCCATTACAAACATCAAAGTCTGGAGTGAGTATAGAACTGACAATAGATCAGCATGATAACTGTCAGCTATTACAAAGACATTATTCAACTTTTCATATGCTGAATATTCAAGTCTTGAATATATATTAATAGAGCTTATTTACATTATACAGATTTTTTAACCTCCATATGAAAGTCATTTTTTAATTAAAAATTTAATCTAATACATAATGCATGTATGAAATCCTTAACTAAATTTAATAAAATTAACTATTGTGAATTAACATCAGTTTTGATTGCTATTTTTTAAAAAGTAAATAATTATTAATTTGCACTTCTAGTCAATAGATAATTATTAATATAAGTAATAAAAATTTCAATACATAAACTTAACAAAAAATTTTAAAAATAAATTTTTCATTAAAATTTTTAATTTGAAATGGAAAAAAAATTTAAACTTGTATATATGGTTAAAATAAATGTTATAAATGAACTTGCAAATTGTGATTGTAAATTTCTCGTTTCGTAATATCTTAATAATTTCTTTACTTAATAAACACATCCAACACAGAAAAAAATTATCCACAAAATTTTAAATTAAAAAAACATTTGATTTCCTGGTTATGATTAATAAAAAATATAACTGTAACATATTGTTTTATTCTTCTGGTTATAAATAATTTTGTGGTTTGATTAGTTTCTTTTTAAAAATTACAAAATTTATTTCATGTACAGTATATTCTATATGTTCTGTACAATATCATTTTGCCTTCAATAAGTTGATTAAAATAATTGTAAAGTTGGTGTAAAGAAGAATCAAAACAGAATTTAGTATGAAAGACATTTTCATTAGTTTTTACATAATAAGGCAATCCTGCAATCACCAACTGCCAAATTTTTCTGAATCTACAAAATTTACAAGGTATTAACAAACTAGAAAGAACATTCTTCGCATAATAATGAGGAAAGTGAAAAAATATTTTTGAAATTTAAGATATTACTAATTAAATTCATAATTTATATATTCAATTAAATCATCATGATTAATATAATTTGTAAACTGGAAATCATATTAAACTTTTGAATGTTTTACATGAAATCATCAAAAGTCACAGATGAAAATAAAGATAATTTTATAAATTATGTAGTTGAGCAATATTTATCAACATTTATTTCTTTATTTAAATATAGATACACCAGAATAGAAAGCAAATGGTAAAAAGTATTGTACAGTAATGGATAGTGTGAAATATTGTTTAACATTTTGGTACATTATGTTGATAAATACAAGTTCAGAAATTTACTGTTGTTTCCCTAAAATTGAAATTTCAAACCTTCCTGAAAAAAGTTTAGAATGTAACCTATAAATACATTGACTAACAATGTTAAAACCCATATATTGTGCCTTCTTAATAAACAATGACATAAGTTAGAAATGTAAAATAAAAACATTTTATTTTCATACAATAATATTGACATTTTTGTCAATTATATATTTTTAATGTAAAATTAAAAATTTTCTAAATTAACAAATTAAAAAATTACTTATTTCAAATATTTAGATTTTGTAAATAGAGATTTAAAAAAAATTTAAATATATATATGTATATATATCATTCATATTATATATATATATATATATATATATATATATATATATATATATATCATATATTTTATATATATATATATATATATATATATATATATATATATCAATCATTCCACCAAAATCACAAAAACTTTTGATTTTTTAGAAAAATAAATAAATTAGATTTCATCATACATCCCTTAAAAAAAATTTTTATCAAAAACTAATACTGCATAGTAATTATTTAAGTTATGTGATTATTGATTAAATTTTGATAATATTATGTGCAGTATTAATATTTAAATAATTATGCAGTTTTTATCACATTTCAACTAGCAAAAACAGTATTTTTTATCACTAACAAATACAATAATAAGTATAAACTGAATTTTAACAATTTACTGACAAAATTGATTATAAATAAAAATTTGTGGACATATTTAATGATACAAATACAAGTATTTCTCATTTATCTAAGTTGCACTCATAAAAACTAACACAATATCAAATTTAAAATTGTGAATGTATATTAAAAATTAAATTTTTACTTAGTTTTTTAAGAAAACATATAAAGTATGATGATTTTCTAGTTTCTGAAATACTTATAAATTAAGTGTAATTACTTCCAATATTGCTTCTTGAGAAATGTTTCACATTCAAACAGTTTTTACAAATTAAATAATAAAAACATAATCATATAACTTAAAACGCAAATAAGCTTTCAAAAAAATCATTCTTTACAGATTAGTTATGTTTTTCATAAAAGTAATGAAATTTAAATATTTTTCCATAAAAAAAATATTAAGTATTCCTTTTTTTTTTTTTTTTTTTTTTCAAGAATAATTATATTTTTTACTTTGAAAATATTGATTAACTAAACAAGTTTAAAAAAATGATATCAAACCATGATTATATAAATAATACATTAGGTGAGGTTATATAAAAATAACTTTCATAACTGGGGACAACAATAATTGCAAAAAGAAATTTACAGAAGTGATTTAAAATAAGTTTTATAAGGACTATTATGTCTATAAAAATTTACTTAATTTAAATGTTAAATAAAACATTTATAGCCATCCCCAAAAATATCATTTTTATAGATTTAATATCTCCTTCATAACATGAAGAAAAACTGGTAAAGATTTAGTAATAAGTTTTCATTTCACTATATGGATAAAAATTAAAGAAATAGAATACACTGCATTAAAGAATGAAAGCTTCAAAAAAAGAATTAAAATGAAAAGAAAAGGTGAAAACATTGAATCAAAAATCTGCCGCTACAATTTATCTGTGGATTCAGAGATTTTTATTCTACAAATCCTTTTCAAACAGAAAAATTTTATAAAATGGTGTGATCGTCACACTTAATATCTATAATAGGTTAACTTTATTGGCACAGAAATTTGGTGTAAAATAAAAATAGGAATCTTTTAAAAAGAAAAGCTAAATTATAACTTAAAATACACTACAAAATAAAATTAACTTAAAATACACTGCAAAATAAAATTAAAATGCGCTACAAAACAGATCTTACAATGAAGCACATGAAAAAATATACCTAAAAACTCACAGTAAAAAAATACAAATTTCAAAATTTAATGAATTATTTAAAAAGAATTCAATTTATTGCTTATTTTACATTACCTTCATGTAAATCACGATTCAAAATCTAAATAGTGATTTATATCAAAATCATATAAAATAAACAATCCTAAGGTTTTACTACATAGCATTAAATTATGGTACTTTACTATATATAAATTTTAACTTTTTTTTTAGTTTTGCTTATTTCACTGCTTTTAAGAACTCTAAAAATAATAATTATTACGTCCTTATAAATTATAAATATATATTTCAAGTCAAAACTAGTTGAGATCACTTTAGTTTCAGTAATTTTACAGTACATGCAATAATGCACAGGCAAAAATATGTGCTTTTTCTATATTCTATTTTCTGTAAAAATTGCTATTTAAAATTGAAAGAACTGATTTTTAAGGAATAAAGATGCAGAGGCAGTTTTCAGTTTAATTTCAATACTTAATAATATTCAAAATCTTAAATATTTGTAATTTAAAAATCCCATTTAGTTATAAAAAAACAGGTAACATGTTTGCATTTTATTAAAATTTTTGTTTAATCCATAAAAATATATAAAACAAAATAAGCCATTATAAGAGAAATTAGAATTAAATAAAATTACTTCAATTAAAAATGAAATGAACTAATCTATTTAATGGCAAGTTCTTATTAATATTTAATAACCAATTTTTCTCTAACAGAGTATAAATTAGTAATCAGAGAAATTAAAAATCTTTGTTTCATTTAAAAACATTTTATAAATACATATTTTGTTAAATTTTAGAAATTTAAAAATAGATATTTTGACACTAAATAAGAATATTTTATTTTAATATATCACTAACTTTATTTATCACAAATATATTTTTCTTAATTTGAGAACTTTTAGTGAAACCAAAGTTTATGAATATGGAATACTATAAATAATTACAAATGAAATCTCCTTTTTTCTACATTTTTCCAATAGTTGAATCGACATAATATCATTTCAACTTGACAATTACAAAATCATTCAAGAATAAAAGAATGGTACTTATATATTACCCTTTGAACCATATCTGCAAAAAATATATGTTGTTTTTAATTGCATGATTTGGCAGCACATAAATTGTTACACACACACAATCAAGATATAAGTAAATTATTCTACATTCCCTTTACATTTTTAAAGGAAATTATTAAAATTCGCAAAATTTGATGACATATTTTTATGGCAAAAAGGTCAATGAAATAAGGTAGAGACTTTATATTTCCTCCCAGTTCCTAGGTCACTTATGGATGACGAAAATAAAAAAATAAAAACGATAAAAAAAGGATTGGATAAATCTCCTAGTGTTATCCAATCAGCCAGCAAAACGGTTCTTAAGAAGCAGAATCCCGGCAAAAAGGAGAGCACTGGCAATCTGGCTGCTGGAGGAAGTGAAATTACCACAAGGCAACACACAGACACCACAGTTGGAGAACCAGGAGTTCTCACAAAATCACAAAGATGCAATCTAAGGCATCACAACAAAGCAAGGGAGCAAGTGGGGACTGCTCAGAAGGTGGGTGGCACCAAAAGACTTAGGTCTGAGGTATCAAACCTTTTTCCAGTAATACTGCCTCCAAAAAAGCCCAGGGACGATCATCAACCTGGTTCTTTTGCTCAGGCTGTTAAAAGCCATAAAGCAGCTATTGTGAAGGATGGTTTGCCAACCATCAAACTCAACAAGGAGGATGTTGACTCCATACAGCTGGAGATTCTGACCAGGACAGATGAGGTCCCCATAGGAAATCATCTGTGTGCCTAGGGTTCGAGGCTTCAGCTTAGTGTCTGGGGCACTAATTCTCCTATGTGATGACCTTGAAACTGTGGAATGGATTAAAAAAACCTTCCATGGTAACAAGAGTCTGTTTGTTGGGGAGGGGCTCAGTGTTCTGGATACCAATGATCTACTTAAACTGGTAAAAGTGGCCTTTAAGACAAGGGGCACTCATACCAAGGATCCTGCCATCTTTCTGAAACGGCTAAATTTATTCAACCTGGAGTTAAAGTCTTTAGAATGGTGTACTCTGCAGAAATCTGTAGAGACACATTCCATTAGATGGATCTTCAAGGTTGATATGGAAGCCTCAGAAGCCATTAAAAAGGCAAATTATGGTGCCTATACTGGTTTGGATTGGGAACAATCAAAATTTTCCAGGACCCAAACAAGAAGGATGTACAGAGTGTTGAAGAGATGGAAGTTGTACAAGAAGGTGCAACTTCTTCTCAAGTGAATAAATCCTCTCCTACTTCTAGTAAGGAAAGTGAATTACCTAACATTGAGGAACTGGATTTAGATTCTGGTTCTCATATAACCCTGCAACCTAGCTCTCCTCTATCTGAGAGTGAGATAGAAAAGGAGATTTTGTAGAAACTCATGTAAGTCCCCTACTTATGGAGACTTGGGAAGCAGTGCTTCTTCTTAGCTTCTCTTTGGGTGCCACAATGGTAAGTATCATCAAAGTAGCACAGATCAATCTTCATCATAGTCGATCAGCTTCAGCTATTCTTAGCAAGATGACTAGAGGAGAGGTTGACATTATTTTAATTCAAGAGCCATGGACTTGCAATGGTTCTGTTTTAGGCTAAAATGTTCAGGGTTTCAATATACTTTAAGATAAATGTTTTTGAGACCAAGAGCATATATTGCTATTAGCAACAAATTAAATGTCTTCATTCTGGTCAATTATCTAAATGGGGATAATGTTGCTCTAAAAGTATCCTGTTTATTGCAAGGAATCAAAGATGAAATCATCTTTATGCCTTCATATCTTCCTTTCGAAGATAAAGACATATTTAATGTACAAATTGTCAGTCTTCTAGATTATAATGATTTGAGTAAGAAACTCATCATAGGATGTAAATCAAATGCTCACCACACTATGCGGGGATGAAGGGATTGCAACAGACGTGGTGAGAATCTTTTAGAATACATTTTGTATTATAATCTATTTATTCTTAATAGAGGTAATGAACCCACCTTTATTAATATAAATAGAAGAGAAGTCATTGACATCACTTTATGCAACAGTAAGTGTGCCAACTTTATAAAAGATTGGAAAGTGTCTGATGAATTAAGCTTATCTAACCAACAATACATTAGCTTTTTTGTTTTAGAAGCAAACAGACTAGAGGTGGTAGATAGGAACCCAAAAAATACCAACTGCGGTTCCTACGAAAAAGATCTAGAAGATATCAAGTAAGGTGACTTTGGTAAGTTATCTTCTGTAGCAGATTTGGAGTTCGCCGTTGATTACATGCAATATGCCATTCTCCAAACCTACTATCAAAATTGTGATGTCAGCAATACTTGCTCTCCAAGGTTAGTTTCTGGGTGGTCTAAGGAGTTAAGTAAACTGCAAAAACAATGTAGAAAGCTCTTTACTAGAGACAAAAAAAAAGGTGAATTGCAGAAATATTAACTGGCACTTACCACATATAATAAAGCTATCAGGAATTCTAAAAAGAATTCTTGGCAAAATTACTGCACTGACATTAAAACTGTGTCTGATACTGCAAGACTCGTTAAAATGTCTAAAGACTTAACTGCTGTCTAAACATTCTTAAATTGCCAAATGGTAAGTTTTCAGAATCTGGGAGAGAGACACTGGCTGAACTGTTCAGAGTTCACTTTCCAAGTTCCAACAACATAAATGGAACTCCTAATTTGACTCAAATCAAACTGTGGTAGAAGTAAATGGGATGTTGCCAAAAAAATCATATCTTATGATGGATCAAAATGGGCGATTATATCCTTTAAGAGCCTTTCAAATCACCGGGAATGGATGGAATTGTACCAGTTCTGGTTATTGAGGGAGTCCAGTGCATTGCTCCAATTTTCTGTAGAATTTTTAGGACAAATATAGCCTATGGGCATATACCTATTGCCTGTAGGCATACAAAAGAAATAATTATTCCTAAAATAGGGAAAGATAATTACTATGAAGTTAAATCTTTTAGATCTATCAGCTTAACATCTTTTCTTCCAAAAGCAATTGAAAAGCTGATAGACAGATATATTAGAGAAGTGCAATTAGTGGAAAATCCCTTTCCGATTCTCAATATGCATATAAACCAGGTAGATCCACTGATAAAGCGATCTACAATCTATCCTTCATTTTCGAGAAGAACTTTAAGGCTAAAGAACTTGCTTTAGCTATTTTCTTAGATATTGAAGGTGCCTTTGATAAGATACCCATTGAAACTACTTTACAATCTCTTGCTAGAAAGGGAGTTACTGTCACAATCTGTTCTTGGATAGACTATCTGCTCAATAACAGATTTGTCAGTGCCCATTTTTAGGTTAAAACATGATGATCCAAGCCAAAGCTGGTTGTTCACAGGGAGGGGTTCTTTCACCCATCTTATGGTGCTGTGTTGTAGATTCTCTTTTAGAGGTGTTAAAAAAACCAGGCATAACCTCCACTGGATATGCAGATGATTTAGTTATAATCATCAGAGGTAAGTTTAGTGAAACAATCTTTAGCATCATGTAAAACAACATCAAACAAGCTGAGACTTGGTGTAAAAAATAAGGCCTTTCTGTAAATCCTCAAAAAACCACTATGATAGATTTCACAAAGAAAAAGAATCTTAATCCGAAAAAGATAACTTTTTTTGGCCAGGAATTAACTTGCTTGAAAGCTGTTAAATTCTTGGGAACATTTTTTGACATGAACTTAAGTTGGAACAAGTACTTCAACTTTTGTATTGAAAGAGCTTTCTGGTTACGTAGAAATACATTTGGAAGAACTTGGGGCTTAAATTCCAGTTATTCATTAGATTCACACTACGATCATTTGTCCCATTATTACCTATGGCTCAGTGGTCTGGAGGACGAAAATCAAAAATGCAACTGCTAAAGCAGAATTAACAAAATTTCAAAGGATGTTTTGTGTAGTTATCTCTGGGTGTACTCGAACAACACCCACATCTACAATAGAGCTTCTGCATGGTATGCATCCTCTTTATATGAGTATTGAAGCAGAAGCAAAACTTAGAAGAGGTTTAAAAATATAGGTCAGTGGAAGGACTACTCAAGATTTTTATCCTGGGGAAATCTCAATAATGACATAACTAGTCATACTATTATAAGTAGGCCTACTGATTACACGATTATTAAGTATGCTTTTGATAAGACTTATACAAACAAATTTCCCTTGGGGGAAAACTGGAATAATGTTGCCATCAGTGAAAGCTGTATTTACTGGTATAATGCTGGTACTTGTTGTCCAGCTGATGGCACAAAGCAATCATTCCCTTTGGGTAAATATACAACTGTATTCCACGCAGAAGTTATTGCCATTCTCATATGCAATAGAAAATGCTTAGACAGAAACTATTCTCGTAAAAGAATAATTATCTGCTCTGACAGTCAAGCTGCATTACTAGCTCTACAGGAGTCTACTGTAACTTCTGTTCTTGCCTGGGAATGTTATCTCACTCTGTTTAAATTAGCTAATAATAACCCCATCACTTTAATGTGAGTGCCTGGGCACTCTGGTGTTCCTGGCAATGAATTAGCTGATGGCAAAGACTGGATCAACAACTGACTTTTTTGGTCCTGAACCAGTACTAGATATTTCTAAAGAATTCATCAGAAAGAATGTCTTTGATCTTTGATCTGAAAGATTGATTTTGATATCTTCAGAAAACAACAGTTTATGAACTGGTACAATGCCAATGATTAAAGACAACAAGGCTATTAAATAGCATGTGCCCTAGTAAAAGGCAAAAATAATTTTTAAAGCTCAATAGAAGCAGTCTAAGGAAAGCAGTGGGACTACTTACAGGACACTGCCACATGTAAAGGTATCTCACCATAATGTGAGTTTCAGATGATCCCACTTGTAGAGGTTGTCATTATATGCAAGAAATTTCAATACACATCTTATGTGAAAGTGAAACCTTTTCTGCACATAGATTTGAACACCTGGGTCAGCACTGCATTGAACCTTGGATGTTGCAGGAAATTCCTGTAAAATATCTGCTGAATTTTGCTTCAGCCACTGGTCTCTTCAAATAGGGCTTTCTGAGGTTTATAGTACAATAGACCTAAGGTCACTGTGCTAGGTTTTTTTAGAACCAACCTATCTTAAATCTAAGTAAAATTACAACAATATTTTAAGAAGCGTTTTTACTACTATTTCTTTATTACTATATAAATATGACAAATTTGAGTTCTAACTGATTTTGTCACAAAAAACAACACTGAAATACCTTGAAAATTAATAATGACTAAAGAAATAAGATAAAAAAGAAAACTCTAGTTTTTGTTAATAAATTTTGGTATAAATTACACAGCTGGAATTTAAAATACGGACGTCTATACAATAAAATATACTTCATATTTGTTTTCTATCCAGTAAACATTGTTTTAATAACACTGCTAAATCATCAGCTTCTAGTTAAATTATATAGTGTAGGCTGTTCCTAAAAGTTTAGAAACTTTACATTAGTATTATTACATTTTTATATTCGATACATAAACCACATCTAAGACTCAGTTTTAAAATTAAATTTAGAAATACTGAACATTAAATTTAAAAAAGTAAATTTCCATTATAACTATTTACCATGAAAAATTATATTTATTACAACGATGTAATTGATAGTAATCAAAACTTATTTACAATTTCAAAAATAAAAATGTGAATTCCTTCTTGTTAAAATGTTTATAGTTCTGTTTCACTAGTATATGATTAATGACTTCATGCTTTTATAAACATCACAATATGAAAAACCGAAAGTCTTCTGTTTATTTTGTGGAAAAAGTATGACTATATGAATCGTCTAAATTTAACGAATAGAGTCTTTTCTCCTATTCCATGCTTAAGCCAGCTATCAAAATTTTATTCTCTTAACCATTAGCCAACTTCCAAAATGAAATCTCCATCATCAAAATTATAGATAGAAATATATTTAAATGTTTATATTTGTCGTAAAAAATTAATTTCATTCATATTTTGAGATTTTTAAGATTCTAATAAATCACTATCGGAAGTAAATTTTCATACACTGCACGTGTATTCCGCAATTTCTGAGCATTTTGCCATCAGTTGGATGTAATGAGAGCTACCTAAATGAGTGAAAAAACGAACATTTTTATTTGAAAGTTATTATTGGCATCGGATCTTTTATTTACTATTGTATTTCGTCCGGACAATGGCGGTTTTCTTAACTGTGCCAGTATATTTATGTATTATTTTATTGCATTTATATGGATTTAATGCTAATAGTATTCCTTCTCAGAAAGAAAAAGGTATTGTCATTTTAATAAATTAGAAAATTTTCTATATATATAGTTGGTTTTCTTAATATATCTGTTAATACTATGTTCAACAGAATTTATTATTTTAATAAGGATTATACATTTTAATGGGAAAAAGCGATTATCATTTTTTAATTGGTAATCATTCATTTAAATTAAAAAACATTTTCCCGTTGCCAACAAAATCCCTATTCTTACTTCATTCTCAGCCTGCTGGAAAAATAATTGACAAATATCATTACTCTGATTGTAATACCCACATATACCAAATTATTTCTCAAAACTAACTCTCTTAGTCTTATTTTTTTGTGAATAATTTTCACATTTCCTATTCTCATATTAAGAGTTGATCTCTTAATATGAGAATACATCCAAAAATATCCATGTATTTAGCTTTCTTACTCTGAATTTTCTTGCTTAAAACATCAATTAAAAATCTCTTAAAAAGTGATTAGGCAGAAACTTTATATTTTAAAATATTAGATACTTTAAAGTTCAAGTATGAAACCTATAACTTAAATTGAAAGCAAATATAAAAATAGCAATTATAAAATGAGTTTTTATATTAAAATTACACTATCAGAATGATTATCATGTTGCAATAAAAATACTATAACATAATCATTCTGATTGATTATCAAATTAATTTGAATTTAACATGAAAATTATTTGATCTGTATATTTTATTTAAAACCTTTTATCCAATTAATTTGCATTTATTTTGATATTTAAACAGAATATTGAATGTTTAGAAAATAGATTTCAGAGATTTAGTTAAATAACAATTTTTTAATATGAAGGAACATAATTTAAATGTTTTCCAATTTTAAATTACACACATTATGTAAAAAATAACATTTACTATTTATCTTTACATTTAGTTATTACTTTTACTCTTTCAAGTTAAAGAGCATTAAGTTGTATCATTTATATAATAAATTAACTTTACTTTTATTAATATATTTTTAACTAAAAATGTGTTTTGAAAATCCCATTTCCAGTTTTACACTACTAATTTATTTCAGTTTACATTGTTAATTTATTAGTTTCTTTGTCAATTTATTGTTATATTCATGAAGCTTATTTTCTAGATTATCAAGATGCTATATATTTGAAACCAAATGAACACTATAAAAAGAATGATGAAGTGGAATTTGTTACTTTCTGTTTTGATAGTGTTCCCAAGTCTTTTTTACAAATTTGGAGAAGTGTGCAAGTAAATTATCTCAAAGTTGTTTATGATAGTTGATATATATTAGATCTGTGAATAAAAAGATAATAAACTGTGTTTAAATTATTGCTATGCATAATTGTACAAATCAATTATAATTTAAAAAAATTTTCGCTATTAATATTAAAAAAAAATTTTTAATTTTCTAGTGACCTGTATGATTAAAAATAGGGCTAAACTAATTGTTTATTGTAGATAATATAAAAAATGCATCCTTATCCGCAGGATGTTTTTACAAACATGGTGTGCTTAAAGATGTATTATTATATATAATAAGATTAACTTAATTTAAGGTCTGGCCAGTTTTCCTTGCTGGCCCCTAATCTTAGGGTGTTTGTAATTTTTGTGAGAACTCTCTTACAAAATACATATATAATAATAAGTAAGAAGTGTAGAGTTTCATAAATCCTTAATATGAATTTAAAGGTCACAAAGAAATATCTACATTTTCTAAAACTTAGATATCATTAATAGTGTTAACTATAGATTCTATATTTTTTTTAATTTCTTTATTTCTTTGATTTTTCAATATCTGGTATGTCATCTACATTTGTCTATTCCTTTAATTTAAATTTTATTGCTTTTTGTCATTTTATGTGTATTCAAAGGGGTATACACACTTAGTAGGTTTTTAAAGTGTTTTAGAGGGTAATTTATTTTTGGTGCTATCAATAAATGGTTACTTATTAGGAACTTAAACATAGGATAATAATAAAAGACAGAAGCATATAAATTTAATCATTTTATTTCTTACATGTTAATATTTATAAAATGCTTACATACGAAGAAATACTTTGAATCAGGAATAAATATTTGAACAATACTTACATATATTTTTCACTGGCAGAGACTTAATTAAAAAAAATCGTTTTGGTTTAAATCTTGTAAAAAATCTTAATCACACTCTTATTATCAGACTCTCAATCTTTTATAATACTTATATTGTTCATCAAAAAAAAACTCTGAATTGGAACTGATGTTCAAGGTTAGCAGAAGGTGTACTCAACAATCCTGATGAGATTGGAAGTTACTATGTGATTCTGCTTGAAATGACCAAACAGCTTGAGCCATTTTTCTTCACTTGAAATAATCACATCTGTAGTAGTCTTTTTTTATTTTGATTGTTCCCAATTTGTCTGCAAGTACTCCGTACAATCTTATCAAACAGCTTATCATTGTTTACTTTTATATTGTGTACATCAATAAAACTTATTAATAACTTCAGCAGAATTTTCAACTTTTTTCCCAATCAACAACATTTGTTTTGATCAAATTGACCCTTGAAAACTATTCAGAATTTCCGAAACTATTCTCCCAGGGGTCTAAGTAGACAATGTATCTTTCATGAAAGTTGTGTGAAATTTTTTTCACGTTGTTACGAGATCTGTCAGGTTTCTTTTGAGAGTTTTATAAGGGTCAACAACTTCAAAATGTTATCTTTTTCCATTACAAGAATATTCTTGTTTAATAGTGCAAGCTATCCATGGACTAACCAGAAGTTGTGCTCAATTTACAAATCAATACACAAATTAGTAAAAAACACAGAATTGTCCTGGGTTGGCACAATTTCCGCACCAAGTGCTGCACAACTATTTTACCAACTTAAATTACATCACTAAGCACAATATCTGTTTACTAAATACTGATCACACTCAAACTTCAACTTTGGAATTGCATGCTACTTCAAATTCAAAATTATCTCAATTCCGAGTATTTCATTATAATTGCGTACTATAGAAATATTAAAATACTAATAACTAGAAAACAATTTTTTATTAAAACTCAAATTTTAATATATTAAACAATGCCGCTCACCTTAAAAAAAAAACTTCAGTGTAGTGCTACCTACTACTGTGACCTACCAGGCAATAAAGCTAAGTTTCTAACATTAACAAGTAGCTTTTTAAGACTCAAATTTTAATATACCAAGCTGTGGCACTCACCTAAAAAGACTTCAGTGTAGTGCTACCTATTACAGTGACAACTGAGCAATAAAACTAAACTTTTAACATTAACAAATTGCCTTTTTTATGCAAACTTGAATTTTAATTAACCGGGCATGTGAAGCACACCTTCAAAAAATTTCAGTACTACCCTATCTAACACTAAACTGAAATACACAATAAAGCTAACTTATATATTTACTTATGTAAATATACATTTCTATTAAAACTAGAGTTACTAATAATTCCTCTGTATGAAATTCTATTGAAAAATAAAATAACTCACCCAGCCGAGAAAGAACAGCTGCTTTGAAGAAATCTTCTACTGTATTTTCTTTGTGGTTTCTCCACCGTACATACTCTGTGATGTATGAATCAAACTGACCAGGAACATGATTAGTACCCCATACAGATCTTTTATTGGTCGATCAAATAAAAATTCGAAATAATATAACTTTTAAAAAATTCAAACATTAAAGTTTTGAAAAATTTGAAACGATATTTTAAAAATTATAAGCAATATATCTTTTAAAAATTCAAGATAATATAATTTTAAAAAATAAAATTTGAAGTCCAATAACGTGAACATTAACATAGCAAATTCTTAATTATAAACAAATAAAATTACTCATTAAATGCAAGGGTTGTACACAAAACAAATTTCACACACGTTATACGATCACCTTATGACATAGAACAAAAATCTCGTCATACAAACACATTCGGAATCGTTAAACTAGTTTCAAGCACTTGAGCACACAAGTTTTTTTATTGTTCATGAGCACATGTCTTGGTCTAAAAAAATGCTTTTAGACCTTCAAAAATCTATCAAATTCTTACCAGTAGGGCGTCTTTGGAAAATAGATATTTCCATGTTGAATAGGATTATGTATGTGTGAAAGTATTTATGACTCTTTCTGGCAAGCTTCGGTATTGATTGGGAGATTAATGCAGCAATCTTAATAGCTTTACTTGCATAACTAAATTAATATTAAAGTAATAACAAATAGTGCAAATTTTACATCCTTACTGTTTGATATAATCATCCTTACTGTTTCATAATTAAAGACACATAGTTTGACTTGGTTAAGTCTTTAAGCTTTTCTTGTGCTAAAAGATCTATGATATTTAAAATGATTGCCTTACACATAGTTTTCCTGAGAGAGAATTTCTGTTAAAACTTGGAAATTACTTTTGATTAACAGGAACTCTATTTGAAGCTTAGGTTATGTAAGTAAGTATGTGTGGAAAGAAAAAGTCAGCTTTTTTAAGTTTTTGTCATTAGAACTTAGAGTTTTGATAATCTAGCATCAAGGTAGGCACTAGCAGTTTCACCATCCTCTGAATAAATTCCACCAGTTTACAGAAAAAATTAAGAGATAACCTAAACCTTCCCATACTTAATGGTAGAATAAAATGTGACTGAAAAAATTGCTATCAATAATGTTAAAGTTTTGATTAGCGAAAAGTATTAATTTATGTTTTTGGCACTAAATTAAAATTTTGGTTGTACAGAATTAAAAAGAGAAGAGTCATTTCTAGTGTATAATTATTAAATGCAGAGATATTAAAAAAATTCTAAAACAAATTGTAGGACCACTAAATATTTGAACTTAACTACATATTAAAAATACATTTAAACCAAAAGTCGAACTTAAAAATCTTTTATTCTCACTTTTAATTCTGAGAATTTTTTATAATTTCTTTAATATTAATTTTTCAGCCAGTTCATATTTAATGGCTATTGTTCTCAAGCCTTTTAGACGATCTTGGATTTTCATGCTCCACATTAGAATTGTGGAGCATGAAAATTAATTTTGATTTCGAGAAACTTTCTCCACTTGCCACACTTAGGAAAGTTAGCAATATTCTTAAAACTGAGCAGAAATTTGGAGGAAAGTCCAGATTTGATACGAATTTTAAAATCTTGATTGAACTTTTTTATTTACAAAACCAAAATAGTTACTATCTTGTCTGCTAGATCCAGCGTGCTTATATCTGATGAATTCCCAACAGTTAACACTGTTTCTAGATCTTTACGATACTTAAGTACGTCGTTTTGAGGAGTAACTTTTAAATCACAAATATTCTATAAAAATTGGAAATAATTGCTGTAGGTACTGCTTAAATCAAACCTGGACTCAAGTACATTGATAGCTTTATGTAATGTGAAAAAATAAAACTGCCTTATATTTCAAACTAGGATCTTTTATTGGATCATTTCGTGCTCCATAGTTGAAATTAACATTCCTTCAAACTCTATGATGTGGCTGATCAAGTTCAAAATTAGTCAATTTTGTCTGTGAATTCTCAAGCATCACAAAACATTTCATTAAAGTCTGCGTCTAATCTAAGATTCTTGAAAAATCTTTATAATTTTTCAAGATATCGATAACAAATGGTCAATTACAGTTTTTATTACTATTATTGTTATCTGTCAGCAAGAGATTATTTATAGGATTGTTACAATTTAAGATTTTGTTCCAAATTACAATGTTGCGTTAGAACTTAAATTGTTTAACACAACTTAATAGTCCAGAAGCCTCATGTTAATGCATTTTATGGGAAAATTTTTAAAAAATTGGTGGCTACCAAATGTTTCTTTAGATATACCTGGAGTAGATTCAGTGAATATTCACGGAGTTGATTCCTTGTATGTTCCTGGGATAAGCTTCACTTGAGCAATATCAATATCTTGAATGGTAATGGCTTCATAATTAAGATTTGAAGCAGCTTCTCATATTCCTGGGTCGTCATCATTCCTTTTCTTGCTTTGTAGATAACAGATTTCCAGCTTGTTTTTGAATTTGATCTTGCTTTGCAACTCTTTTTCTTTTATACTGAGCACCTGATAATTTTTATGTCCATCAGACATTCTAAAAACAATTAAAATTAAAAGATATTTGATAAAAAAAAAATCATTGTGTTTTATTTAAATGAAACAGAGTATTTTAATGTTATAAGGCTAGATTTTGTTAGCTTTGCTTAAGGTAAAGTGTAAAAAAATTTCTTTATAATCCACAATTGGAGTTTCAGATTTAATCAAACCTTCATAAGAGCTTGAACGTTTGATTAAAACATAAGTGTTAGCCATAAACTAGAAACTATTTTTTTAACATTATACCCTAAATCAATGATGGGAAAAGTGCGGCCCGCGGGCCGGATTTGTCCTGTGAAAGTATTTAATCTGACCCACCAAGTGTTTATTGACATGGATAGTACCTGGCCCACTACAATTATATTTTGACAGCCGAGAAGTTTAAAGTGGATTTTACTTATAGTAGAATAATAGATGCATAGCCTATAGAAGAAGCTAAATTAGTCGTGTAGTTCATGTGTTGCATAATATGGGGTGCAAAGCGTGATTAAAATAATAGGTGCAGGTGAGTGAACTCGGTAACCACTCGCCAGCTGTCACTGTGACGTTCGTGAGCATGTTTCGTTCTAGTCGTCTATTTTATCTCTTGTTCTTGCTTGTTTGC
This sequence comes from Latrodectus elegans, assembly GCA_030067965.1. Lineage (NCBI taxonomy): Eukaryota > Metazoa > Arthropoda > Arachnida > Araneae > Theridiidae > Latrodectus > Latrodectus elegans. Next base: position 84,159,851 of record CM057822.1, on the reverse strand, counting down.
ATAATGTTTTACATTCCTAAATATATATATATATAACACTTTTAAGATAATGGAGTAAAAAAAAGAAAAGTTATTTGTTTAAAGAAGAGAGAACTAGGAAATTTTTTTTTACAGAATACAATGATTAACTAATATGTCTTATATGTTATGAACCAGTGGTGGTATTTAAAGATTTTAATTTTGCTTGCCATTTCAACACCAAACATTCAATAAATATGCTTTGATAAATGACGTGGAAAATAAATAAATGCAGAAATCTTATTAAAAAACATCTGCTAAACGTAATATGTTTATGAAGCAAAAGACTGCTAAAAGGCTTCTACACTGGTTGGATATATTGTGGCTTATAAAATAGCTAAACAAAACAAACCTTACTCAGAAGGAGAATTTGTGAAAGATTGTATGGTGAGTATGAGCAAAATTTTATGTCCAGAAAAAATTAGAGAGTTTGAATCTGTCAGCTTATCGCAAAAACAGAAACGCCAATTGACGCAATTGCATCTAACTTGTCCACTCAATTTAGGCAACGTATAGAAAACTTTAATAATTGTGCAGTGTCACTGAAAAATATTTAATCTTCATTAGAGGCGTTGATGATGAATTTAATGTTACTGAAGATCTAGCTTGTCTGCAATCAATGAAAGGGAAAACAACAAGGCAAATAATTTATGACAAATTTTCAGAAATCCTTCAAAATTTAAATGCGCTCATTTCAAAATTATGCAATATAACTGCAGATGGAGCCTCAAATATGGTTGGAAAAAACTTTGGGATTTTCAGATATTTTTCTGAACCAGAATTCTAAACCAGATAGTGTAATTTTACATTTTATAATTCCCCATGATGTCCTTTATAAAGCTGCAAAAGATATTACCCATGTACATAATGTGGTTTCAAAACTAATTAAACGATTCGATTTCGAGGCTTGGTTCACCAAAAATTCCAAGAATTTGCAATTGAAGTTGACACAGATTATTCTGACCTTTACCACACGAAAGTAAGATAATTAAATTATGGATATACATTTGAATGAATTTGGAAATTAACAGAGGAAATACAAGATTTCTTAAAGAATAAATCAGACAAATGATCTGATTTTTAAATTTTTGAAAATAATGACTGGTGTACTGATTTTACATGTTTTGCCAATTTGTTTGAACACTGTAACAAATTAAACAAAAAATTGCAAGGAAAGAACCTATTTATAAGTGAGACTTGGGGTTGTGTAAAATAATTTAAAAGTGAGCTTTTTCTATTTTATAACTGCATGGCGAAGAGGGATTTAACTCACTTTCTGCATTTAAAATCCATGTCACCTGTGAGTGAGAATAAACTAAAATATTTCAGTCAGGCGTTGAAAATCTTCATGCTGAATTTGAAACTAGGTTTTGAGATTATAAGAACATTCAATCATCGCTGGATGTTTTCTCAATGCCATTTAATGTAGATCTGGAAAATGTATCTCCAGAATTGCATTTGTAAATTACTGAAATGGAGTGTAGTACCCATTTAAAGCAATTGTTCTTGAATTCCACAAAACTAAACTTTTTAGAACTTTTATAGAGCATTGCTGAAAGCTGAATTTCCAAAGAGGATTGCTCACGCCCAGAAAATTCTGGCGATGTTTGCATCGTCTTTTCGACCATGAAATTGCGAAAAAACTCAATCGGAAACCGATTGACTAATAAATACCTTTTCACGCTGTCAAAAGTTGTTTCATCAAAGCTACAACTTGCTTTTAAAAATATTATGGAAAATCGAAAACAATTCCATATTTCTTGTGCGTCTTGCATTTCAGGGCTTTCGAATAAAAGTTAAATATTATTTAAAGTAAAAAGTAATTTGTCACTCTTGTGTGGTATGCAGTTTTTTATTATATTATGATTAAAAGCTTTAGCACAAAATTCATTTTTTCTATGATTCTGGCCCTTTAGAATTTCTTAAACTTTGTGGCCCTTTACTGCCCTAAACAAAGCCAAAAAATATATCAAACATATATAAATTAAAAAAAAAATTATATTCTATTATGTAAAAATATTAGAAAGAGCTTGGTTTATGCCAATGGATTAATGTATTCTCTATTGAACATTTTTCAAAAACCGATCTTAAAAAAAATAGAACCAACTTTTGAAAAAGCAGTTAAAAGTATAAAATTATTGTTAACTGATATCACTGAAGTTATGTAAAATAAATAAATGTATTTAATCGGAAAACTTTTAATTTTTCTGCACTTTAATACTAACTCCAAAAGAAAAATTTTATATATATATATATTGCATTTTATTTGGATTCTTACTGTCTTTACTCATATCAAATTTTAATTATTTTTGGAAACTTGTATTTTTTTCAGCCCCTAAATTTCATCCCTGAAATTAGGAGTTGGTATTTTAAACTACCTTTTTAACATTATGGTAACGTTACCCTATCACACAAAAAAGATCATTCAAATCAGAAATTTTAATTTTTTCCCACTCCTTAATATTAACTCTAAACACAAAGGGGATATCTTTTTGAAAGTTTTAGTTTTGCATTTTATTTGGATCCCTTATAGCTTTATGCATATTAAATTTTAATTATTTTTGGAAACTTTTATTTTTTATCAATCTCTAAATGTTACTTCCAAATTTAGGGGATGGTATTTTAAACCACCTTTTTTAACAATTTTACCAATCCAGTAGCAAACCCTATCCAACAAAAAAAATCATTCAAATCAATTGAGATGTGCAAAGTAATCGCTGAACAAACATAAAAAAGCAAAAAAAATTTTATCAAATTGATAGCCTTCTTTTTTTTTTTTTTTTTTTTTTTTTTTTTTTTTTTAAGTCGTTTAAAAATACATGAAAAGTTACTTTTAAAAAAAAAAATTATGTAGAAGCTATTTAAATATTTCTTGTGAAAAATGAATATTTTTTAATTATTCTGCTCACCTTAGTTTTATAACACAAGTTTAAAAAAGGCCAGGTAAATTGTAATTATATTATAACGCACTCTACTTCACTAGTAACCAATCTGCAAGGCAATTATTCTATAAATAAAACAATAGAACTGCCTTCTTTCATTTATAGTCTCAGTTAAAAGCATGTGAGAGCTTGCCATAGCTTGTTAGGACTGATTTTTCACACTCACTCACATTTTCATGCATGTTTTGACAAATTAGATATATGGTAAAAAAATTCTATTATAGCACTTTTTATGTGTATGTTTTAAATTGTAATGAAAAGAGTGATTTTGTTTGTTTTAAGCTATTTTTAAATGGGAATTCACCATATTTGTGAGCAGTTTTCTTGAACTTGAAATATTTTGACATTTAAAATAATTAAAATTTCATGAACATAAATATCTATTGAAAACCAAACTTGAATCAAAAATGAGATTCTTTTGAAATTACCTAACAATTGCAATCATTATCATTATCTTTTCACTTATTTGATGTGGTTTTTTAAAGAAAGGTATTAGAGCTAAATTATCATTCATATCATTTCACTTTGATTTACTTGTATTAATAGTTGCTTTTGCAGAACTTAACCCGTTAATCAATTAATAATGCAATGTTTTTTGTTGCAATTTTATTTGTAATCTTATAAATTTCTATTAGTTTTATTGTTAGTTATATAGGTTTTATAAATTATCTTTACTAATTCTTATGAATCTATATTGTTCTATGAATTAATTGAGCCAATTATTTTTCTTCATTAGATTTCACAGGTTTAGTATATTTTTAAAATGTTAATTATTAGAATTATACATTGCTGTTAATACATACAACTCTAATCAAGAAAAATAATTTCACCAGTTATTTTTCTTTATTAGAGTTTTATTGGTTTGTGGCTTACATTTACTATGTATAACAGTAATGATTATTATTTTGACAGTGTGTTCTTGAGCATGCACCATTGTCTTATGAAATTTTTACTGGTGAGAATGCATCTGATGTCAAAAATAAGTACTATTCAAAATCAATGTGGAGTCCTTCATCTTGGTTAACTGGACAAAAAACAAATATAGATTTCCCAGCATTTTCTCCTTATTGTGTTGGCATTGCGTCAAAAGAAAGTTATGTTCTTTTCCTTAAAGTTAGAGGTAATACTTTATATACATATATATGTATTATCATTAAAATATATTAGAGTAGTGATATGAAAATTAATCATATATTTTATTTATTCAGAATAAACTCAAAATTTCAAAAATATTATCAATTTTTAATAAATGTGCTTTATTTGGATTTATGCATTTATAGGTAATAATTGTAAAAATAATAGAATCCAAAAAAATATCTAATTCTCAACACCTCAAAATTATGCTAATTTTAAAACTTCCAAAATTAATATTTAGAAAGTTTTATGGATAGTTTATTTTTGAATTGTTGAGAATCTGATATTATTTTTATATATGTATACACATACTACTTAAAAAAGTAGAAAGATATGTAAGTACTTAAGATAAGTATAAGTACGAAAAAAAATGTCTTATTTGGTAAATTACTTTTCTTAATGTGACCAATATTGTTCGATTACTCAAGAAATCATTAATTTTTTATGTGACATGATATTTTTCTTTGGAAAGAAACAATAGTTTGGGATAACATTAAAATACGATTTTGCAGTTTTTCTGTTGCATAGAAGTGAAAAACTGGCTGTTTAAAAAATAAGCATCAGTTTCAAAAGTTTTTTTCATATTTAAGTATTTGTGCCTGTTTTGTTTTCTCTTAGTTTAATAAGTGAAAATTATCTAAATTTTCACTTTAATTAAGCTATATTATTCTCAGCCAGTAGTTAATTTTGAAAATGTTAATTATTGTCTTGCATTTCTGTTAAAAACATTTTCAATTAATTGTTATTAAATGTGTGCAGTATTATGTTACAAGACACATAATTGTTTCAAAATAAAAATAATAGGAATTGAAATAATCTAGGAAAATAATAAAGAGAAAGATATGTAAAATGTCATTAGGTTTTAATTTAATTCTACTCTGCGGTACTCAAATTCATATAATATAATAGTAAAATGAATAGGAATCACTGAAAGATTATTCTTAAATTGACTTTTTATATAATTAAAATAAAACTTTTTTTTATGAAGCAAAAAAGATTTTCATGTGAATGCTACTGCTTTAATTAATTATTGCTAAGATATGGCCTGATTTTTGTTTAGACTCCCTGTTGAATATTTAAAAAAATTTTTAATTTTCAATGCTCAAACATAAATAATATAAATTTCATTATTCTTTATGTGAAAGTATATAAATTTTATAAAATAAACAAAGTAATTAAATTAGCATTGATACTACCAGTTAAATTTATGTTGTTGTCTTGTACCCCCCTGCTAGCCTGGCAATTTTGAGTGTGCTTCTCTTCTTTTTCAAATTAATGTAATTTGGTATGGAGTTTGATTCTTCATTACACACATGCCATAAGTTAATGTTTATGGGGTAGGCAACCATTCTCAGCTTATTCATACAAGGAAAGAACAAAAACTAGAGAGAGAGAGAGAGAGAGACAGAAAGTATATCCATATCCACACACACACAAACCGGGATTCGAACCCAGGACCTCCTTATCTGTTGTCAGGCACACAAACCACTAGACAAGTGGGTGGCTAGTAATATTTATGAAACCTAAGTTTGACAAAAAAAAGTGTACTTAAAGTTCACACATATGTCAATCTTATCATTTGACAGGATTAAAAGATTTTGATATGATTTTTCACATTTTCTTTCATTGGATTAGACATAAGAGATGTTATATTTTGAAAAATCTTTTAGCAGAAAATAGGAAATTCTGTTAAAATTCAGTTTAGTTTTCAGATTGTGTAATTGAGATTGGGGAAATCTAAACATAACAATGCAAATGTACAGTTATTTTTTATAGAATATTACATGAGTAAAATTAATGTTTTTTAATTTAGTTCTTCTGATAAATCGATAATCAATATAGAATTGGTTTAAGAGATATGAGTACTATATTCTGATTTCTATAGTAATACAGTATAAAACATCAGAAGTTATTTCATCCTATACTTATACCAAATTCTCTACAAGTTCTGAGTGAGACTCAAAATTATGGAATAAAGTTAGATGTTCTATAGTATTTATTCCATTATCCAACCATTTTGTTGTTTGTTATAAACTGAGGAGTCTAATATTGCCTAGTTGCAAAGAAAAAATAAACACATTAGTTTGAAATGTTTCCATCAGAAAAGAGAGGGCTTTTCAGTAATATTAATATATGGATAAAATTACTGATCCTTTAATGACAATAAAATACATTTTACTTATGGAATATTGCTTGACAGACCACTAACTTAAAAGAATCTTTAAATGCATGTTAGGGCATTTGTCTTTGAACTATTAACTTTTTAAAATGCTAAATTATTATGCAATTAAAAAAGGCTTTCATGAGAAACTGAAGTTCAAATATTTTTCTTGTTTCTCCATAAGTTTTCATGTGCCCATTTAACTAAAAATCAGTCTTTTGGTAAGATGTTAAAAAAAGGACAAAATGAATGCCTCATCCTTTTAAACAAACAAACCTGCTTTTTCCAGACTTCAAGTAATAGTCTATTTGGATATAAGAAATCAACTGTTTTTAAGCAAAAATTTTGCCAATTGTTCAAAACTTCATTGATTATTTATTCATTCTAAGTCTGATATTTTGCACTTATTTACTGATAAAATGTAAGGTCTTTCAAAATTTTGTCATCTTTAAACTTTTTTTTAACAAAAAAATTATAGTTCTGTCTTTTCTAGCCATTTTTATTATGGGTATCATTAATAATTTCCTAATTAAATGAAATTTTAAAATAAGACATTTTTTATAAAAATAATTTCGATTTGTGTAGGTAATAAATATGTTTTGCAGTTTTCCTCATTTTGTATTTTTTAATTTAAAAAGCATAATTTTTTCCTCTTTATTGTATATTTATTAATATATTTTATGATCTTCGTATAGCAAAACATCCCATTTTAATGGTCAAGCAGTTTTATATTAAAATTATAAATAACTTATGTGAAGTAATTTTAAATAAAAGTCAGTTAATAAAAGTTTTTAATTTTGTAGCTTGAAATTTGAACTACTGGTATTAACTTTTTATTAAATTTTAAGCTTCATATAGAATTAATTTAAATAAAATCAATTCAAAATAATTTGCTTATTTCATTTCTATATTTTAAACAATACCTATATTGCATACTTATATTCATTAAAGAATATCTCATTTCTTTAGTTATTAACTATTGGAGAGTGTTACAAACTATTATTGGTGTTATTCTATTCCTAAGTGCTCCTTCACTAAGCAGGTAAGGATAATGCTTATTATATGAATAAATGCTTAATTTGCTTGTATTTTTATATCTACTTTTTGTTTTATTTTTATAGAAATTCTTTCTTCCACTATACATCAGGAGTTTCTGTTGGTGTTCTGGCATCATTGCTTATTCTGGTTTTCTTCCTAAGTAAATTCATTCCTCAGGTGCAGTATTTATTTGCTTTATTTATACTGTGTTAATTTTAAGAATTTATATTACAATATATCCAACATTTCATTGTATAACTAAATATATATATATATATATGTGTGTGTGTGTATATATTACAGCAGGTTATAATTTTTTACTAATGTGCTATAAATTCCAATGCTGGTAATATTTAGTATTTTTTAAGTAAATTTGCTTAATTTCATTTGATACATTATTTTGTTTTACAAAATAAAGTATCAGCTAAAAAAATCAATTTAAATTTAGAGTCTTTTGAAAATTCTTTTAAGTTATTAAACGTTGAATTTGGGACTTCTTTTATCCGCATTTCAATGCAATTCCAGTTGGTAGTATATTAAAAAAAAAGCATAAACTTTTCAAAAATAAAGAAATGGTTAATATTATTTATAATGTGGAAATGTAGGAGGAGAGATTTCAATACCCTGTATGTATTTTATATATAGGGTACCATGAATATATTCTTTTAACAACAGTTATATATAAATGCCAATTTTAAAATAAGAAAAAGTCCTCATATATATAAATGTTTTTTATGTAAGCAGTTTGAAAGTAAAATTAAGTACATCATCACATAAGAACTTTACAGCAAGCTCAAATCAGCATTAATTATTGTTCAAATTACTTAAAATCATTTCAAAATAAAACATGGCCTGTTTAATGAATGTTTTAGAAATGTTTTGAGCTAGTCAAAGATCATGATATATCAAGGTTGGAATTGGAAAAAAAAATTTAAAAGCCCTTGAAACTCCTTGAATTTTGACTTGGCTTGACTCCTTGGAAATTGTGAATTACTCCTGGAATTTTTACTAACATTGATGCATTTAATTTTTTGTTACAAAAAAAAATTTTTTTTTTAGCTTTTTTGTTTTAATATTTTAAAATTTTCATTAAAATTGTCTGAAAACCCGACTGAATATTAGCTCTTAATGTTATCACTAGATGATGGCAAGATTGATATTAGATAGTTGTATTTATAACTGTTGACTAAATTAACAATCCAATTCAGCCATAATAATTTTATGATAATTCAATATAGTTGAGACAGGATGTAATATTTAGATCTATGTGTTTTAAGTGAGTAAAGTAATCAGGAACAAGATCAACATGTTGCGCAATCAAATGGGCTATTTTAGTTATTTTTTATTTAATATTGTATTATAAAATTGACTGAATATTAATAACTAAATATAAACTTTTTTAATCAAAATATACTTTCCATGTTTTCTTTGGTGAAAATGTATATAATTTCAGTTAATTGGGATGAATTTGTTCATTGATGGAATAAGTCAAAGACCAGTGGACTCTGAATATGCATGCATGCATACATTTGTATACATAAATAACCAAAAAAAATGGAAATGTGAATGTCTGTTGAATGATTAAAGAAATAGAATATCAATGTAAACTTGTATAGTTTTAAAAGAGTTTGAAAGTTAGCAATAAAAAAATTTAAAAAAATAATAATTCACAAAGAATTACTTTTGTGAAATTATAATTGAGGAAAAAGTCTCCTGGAAACTTTATCTAGTTGTTGTATTTGCATCGAGTAAGTACATTTAAAAAGGAATTGTTATACACATCTCAAAATACTTGATAAATTAATAGATAGGAATCAATTGAAGGTGTTTAAAAACTCGAAAGTTACCCATTATTTTATAATGTATAATCCAGTAAAATAAAGAATATTGATTATTAAAATAAGTTTTTTCTGTTATTGCTGTAAATTCATTGAAGGGTTTTAAAGTAATTAAATATAATTCCAACTTAAATTTAAAAAATATTTATTTTTTGCAATTAGTTACTTATATTATTTACAAATATATTGAAAATGTTGCATATATATATAATCATATGCATATTTGGTTAAAAACAATTTTAAAAATAAAATAGAAAATTATTTAATATGAATGTTAATACCTCCTGGAAATGTTTGATTTTACTCATAGAAAACTCCTTAAAAATCTTGGAATTTGATTCTTGGAAATCTGTATAAACCTTGATATATGTTTTATTCCATTCCATGCAAGTGTGACCCTTGACAGAAATGGGACAAATAGAATAAGAATTTTGTGTGTGTGTTACAACAATGGCCAGTCAATTTTTATGAACATATAGTTCTTAAAAGTCCTAAAAGAGTTAACTGTTACATCTTATAACTCTTTTTTTTTTTTTTTTTTAAATTACACTGGTCTTTCTTTATAAAGTACTATTACTAGAAATTCGCATTATTATTTTATTGAGGAAAAAATAAAGTAATCGCACTTACTTTTTGATTTCAAAACAATGTTTTTAAAACCACATATTTTTTATGTAAAAAAGTATTTTGCTTTTTTTTTTTTTTTTTTTTTTTTTTTTTTTTGCCCCAAAAAAATTACATTGCTTTTGTTAGCTATTCATCTATTTTGTTGTAGCCCTAAATTATTTCCATCATATTTAATTTTTTTAAAAATTTACATTTATTTTCTTCTTAATTATTCAATTATGTAATAATTTTTATTAACAAATTACATCTTAATCCGGATTAAAAAAAATTGAAGGAGAATTTCAGAAAGCAAAAGATTTCTTTGTCAAAGCTCATCGATGAATAATTTATCTTTACTCAAGTCATCAGATAATTTTTTTTGTTTTTTCAGATACAGTGGGTTATTTAATAATCCATGCAAGTCAAAATGATTTTGATCTCTTTCTCTCTCTTTTTTTTCCAACATCATTTTAAACAATCATACGAGCATTGGCCTAAAATGTTAAATTTAAAAGGTGATTCCAAGGCATGATTTTTTTTATACTATATATTCATGATTTGATACAAGACTAAACTATCGCACAATATTTTCATTTGAAGCTGTTACTTGCACTCAAATGCATGTAAAGTTAGAAGTTGGGTTAAGCTGGAGAAATTCAACTCAGGTTGCTTCAAAAATAATCTGGGGTGAATGTTTTCTAAAGATCACACACACTAAGCCCAGACTCTTTGACATGTGAATACAGCCCAGTATGAAAGAATTTACACTGTGAGTATTAATAAGACCTGTCATCAATTGTGTAGTGTCAAAATTCCCAGTGAATAATGCATCTTGATATCATTTTACTTCTGCCTTCTGTGTCTATAGAAAAAATCAGCTGAACCAGCTGCTGAATAATTAGCATTAACTTTAATTGTTTATGAGTTTGAATCCTCTTTGAACTGTAGATCCTTGTTTAATTAGCCCTTGTGTGCAAAAAATGACCATTGCACAACACAAGCCTAGACTACAACAAAATTACTTCTCTCATCTTTCCAAGTGACCTTAAATAATGACAGCAATAAATTTTTGTAAACAAGACTGCTTTCCCAAGTATGATTTTTTGTGTTTTTGTGATTCAGAATTACCCTTAACCATGGTGATCACTGAATGAGTAGTTTTTTTTTTTTTTTTATCATTTATTACATTTATGACAATGTACCATAATGTTTCAAATAGTTATCTATTTGATCAACTTTCTTCACTGAGTTCTACATTGTGATTCTTTACAAAATTAAACAACTTTTTACAGTAGTGTGAAGTACTTAAGGATATTGTTATTTAAAATTTCATATATTAAAATGGTCACTAATTTCTAAATACTTGTACATTCTATTATTAGCTTGTTATGCAATTTGAATGCACATTGCACTAATTACTGTTGCCATTGTCTCTGAAGTTACTTATAACTTATCAAATCATATAAGTATGCTGAATTTTGTTAATTTAAGCTTTTTTTCTAGATGTTAATTGTAGTTGCATTTTTTCTTGATGCATGTAATTTTATAACATTGGAATGTAAAATATGCTTCAAGCTCCTATACTTTTATAAATATATTGTGTTATTATAATCATAAAAGTTTAACTTTGCTTTTCTAATTTTTCAGAAATCAGCATCTTATGCTATAATAGTTTTTGGTTATTCTATTGTTCTTTATGTGTTACAAGTCATTTGGCACCATCTAAATGATATTATTTCCAATTATATGGACATTGTACTGATTTACTGCTTCTGTTCTGCATTTATAAGCTTTCTAGTGTGTTACAGACTTGGTCCTGTACGAAATGTGAGGACATTTAATATAATACAGTGGTGTATGCAAGTAAGATAATATTTTTCTTTTATACGTTTACATAATATATTTAAAGTGTATTTATTTTAAAAAACTATTTGTAAATTGTTTAATTTACATTGTTATATTGTCTATTCCAGTAATTGATATTTTAATTAGTTGATTGACTTTTATGTGGACATATATATGTGAAGTTTAATCTCACGCTTTTAGATGTTGGTGTATAAGTTATACATGAGTAAAAATGGTAGTGAATAAAGAAAAATAATTACCCTTTTTAAAATTGACCTGCTTGCAGTGACTCTGAACAATAAAACATGAAAGTTAACAGTCATATTTCAAAAAATAAACAAGATATTCTGTGGAAAAATCACTTCTGAATACAAAGTCAAAAGAGTATTTAATCTTAAATAATAACTCCCATGTTACATGAAGGAATGCCTACAGTACCATGCTACTGTTAATAACAAAAATTTTAGAAAAATAACATAACAGAAACTAGCAGTTAATTGTCATTAGATATATTTACTGCCTTTACTCAGTCTAATTTTTTAAATTCTAAATTTTTTTCTTTTATCAAATTAACAAAGTTTTTATCACTTGTTAATTTGATAAATTTAACCATCCATTACATATATTAGAACTGACATCATTTGCAGAACATCCTGTCATTATAAAAATTAATTGAAACTATAGATACAAGATTTGTATTTCAGTTTTGTATTTTTGTTCTGAAGTAACAAAATTCTCTGCTTTTAAAATAATGATTGGAAAAAACTTCAAAATTTATGTATATTCTTTTGAATGACTAAATTGTGACTGCTCTAAAATGTAAAATTTTCTCCCAATTTTTATCATATCTTGTGGCTAAAAAAGGAAATTTATTGCTCTGAAAATTTTTATAGTCACGTTTAATAAACAACTGCAATTTGCTAATTTTTTATTTTACAAAAATATTTTATTTCTTTTTCATTGTAGAAAAGAAATATGTACTCTGAAAATGTATATTAGTTTATTTAATATTTATGTGAACAATAGTGTCGATTCGTTTAACTATACTGAGGACAAATGAAATATACTAAGGTAATGAATAAAACAAAGAAATTACTATCATGTGCATTGGAGTAAAAAGCTCCACAATAAAAAGTTGATCAATTTATGATCATATTAGAATTGAATAAAAGAATGTAAAAGTAAATCCCAGATGCTTCTATATTCTTTTATTCCTTCAAAGTTTTTTGACTAATATATATACTGTTAATTATTAACAGTTTATTCCTTGTATGTAAGAGCAACACAATCTCGCTCACTTCAAAATCACTGCTTTCTTCTCTCTTCTTGCCACCAATATCTTTCGTACCTCAAGGGTTAATGAATTTCCTCCTGTGATTACTTGAATTTTCTGTGCACACTGCCACAGGCTTTTTGTTTTCTTTCTTTGAACTCATTCAGATATAAATAATTTATAGTAATTTGTGTGACTGTAGGAACTTTTTACTCATCAGCAATATTTTGTTCTGTCGTATGCCAAGTATAAAATGCTTAACTGTGTTTGAAATGTGTGAAATAATTTCATTTTACCTTTTACAGAATCTATACTTTTATAGGTGTGATGTAAATTTTGGTTTTTGTCCAAGAGACTCTATAATTTTGTTTTCTGTACAGTTGGACATTTAACAATGTTATTTATTTTAACTTTGCAATTGAAATGACTTAATTGTAATTAAAAATTAATACAAATAAATTAAAGGAAATGTAATTATAAGGTTATAATATCTATGGCTTTTTGTTTACTAAATTTAGACATGTACAAGATTATATAAGTTGTATAATTTCAAAGAATTCCAATTCATAATATCACTTTAGTTTTAGTTTTGTGCATGACAATTTGCTCACACACATATATATGTAAATTGTACTTTTTTTAGGTCATTGCAATTATATTAATTTATCTTGGTTCTGAGTATCGAGAAGTATCTACAGCTGTCATAATTATTTTAATTATAGCACGACTGATTCCATCCAGTTGGATCTCCTATTCTCATCGCCTCTGGTAGGTAGTTCATGTTTTTAATAGGAATATAAGATTGTAAAAAATTAATTTTTGTAACAAAAAATCACTAAATTTAATATCAGTAAATTTTTCCAAAAATTTTATTTGATTCTTCTGGTTAACTGATTCTCTTAATTCAGTCAGTAATGTTTTATTTCAATTAGTGTCATTTTTTTCTTTTTCAGTAATTTAATAAATACAATAATTCATTGTATTTATTAAATTAAGAGTTGCTGTTGTCTCATAGGAATGTTGTTTTTCACTGTATATCAAAAATCTAAAACATAGTATATAGGATTGATGGTAGATGTTGTTTGGGAAAAAGTGAAATGCATCAAAAAATGAATGATGTTTAAGCTCTTATGCAATTCTAACATGCTAGTTTTTGAAACTGATTGCAATTCATTGCTCTGTAACATAATATTTTAGATGAATGCAATCGCATAGATAATGATTTTTACTTTCTGGAAGTTAATTCATTTATAAGTGTGCTGCTAAGTATGATAAATAAGACAAAAAAAAAACTAACATAAAGATTAATTTTTAAAAATCTGCTAACGTTTTTTTTTTTTTATAAGGAAATAGTATTTTTTTATTTCATGTATATAAATTAATGTGTAAAAATAAAAGGTTTTTTAAGATGTTTAGTAATAGAAATGCATTTTAACTGTCACAATTTGAGAATATATATGTATTGCATGATATACCTCAAACGAATGTTCAAGAAGTCATCTTGTTTAAATTTGTTGAAATACCATCATTTTTTAAATTTTATTCAATATAAACATGAATATGTTACATAATTGTGTCTGGAAAGAAAAAAACAATTTAACATGTGAACATATAATGGCCTGAAAATCCAAATGCTGATAAAGTACTTTTAGAATAAAAAATTTCATTTGGCAAAACAAATAAATTAATTTCATTAATATTTAATTTCCATAGAGAATTATTAACTTAAAAACACAGATATTATTAAAAAGTATTCCTAATTTGCCCTAGCTTCATCATTGATGATATCTTATGTTTCTTACCAGTCAAATTGCTCTTGATTATCAAACACTTTCTTGGCTGTATTTTCTTTCATTTTTAAAATTATTTTCCCATCATCTACTCGTTATTACAGTCATTTATTTTTTATATTAATAACATATCTAATTTTCTTAATTAATGAAAATTGATCAATAAAACTTTGTTTCAAATAATTTTTAAATGTGTTTATTAGCTGATAATAAAAAATTTAAACAATTTATTTGCTGTTGTTATAAAAATCTTTAATTCAGCCTTTTTTTATTTATTTTAAGTTAATTGTAATTTTTTTTCACTGTTGCTGGTAAATTCACACTTTATTGTATTAGATTTGAGACTCTGTACTTAAAATGATGAAACAAAACTTTTGTATTCATGTTTAAAAAATACTAATATCATCATGGGATATATATACTTTAAACATTTACTTTTAAGTTAAAATAATTTTCTTTAATATATATTCATTTTTGTCAATACTTAATTAATACATATAAAAAATCTATAATTAATACATATAATTATAGATTTCATTAAAAATTAATGATGAAACTAGGTAAGTAAAATTATTCTTTATCTGGGGTAAATGTTTTGTTTCTGGCACAATATTAAATATATAATTGTTCAAGTACAGTTTTAAATAAAAAAAATTAATTACAAATAAAAAAGCATATATTTAAAAATTAATTTTTTAATGAAAAATCCATTAACACATCATTGAATTGTAATAACAGGTTAAGTAAAAACAATTTTTGATATATATATATATTACTGAAAACATTTAATGACCTTCAGTAATCCTGATAATTTAAATATGCAAAAAAAGGATATTATTTATTTGAAAATATTTACTTAACTTATATAATTTGTCTATAAAAAATATTTTTACATTTTTTCTCATTTAATTATTTTTAAGCTATATATTAATTTGAAAAATGCTCACATTCGTGTTATAACAATGATATATTTGGAAAAGCTATGCATGTTACAACTTAGATCATTTGTTGTATAAGTTTTTAAAATCCATTTCTCTGAATTTTTTGTATCCTTTTGGAATTAAATGATACATCCTGGTAATAGGCATAATACTGTTGAGTAAAGAAAACTATCAAAAGGCTTCATAAGTAAGCACAAATATTTTAGCATTAGTAAAAGGATCCTAAAATTTTCATGGGCTTTTTTAAACTGTTCAATTTATATTGAGTTTATATATAATCATGGAAATAAGAGAACTCTATTAGAAAAAGGTTAATTGCAGTATCATATTTAATAATAATGCTTAAACTTGATGGAATTAATGGAAGTGCATTTGAAAAGTAGTAAATAAGCATCTTAAAACAATATTTTCTAAATTTATTGTTAACCAATTTTACAAAATATGTGTTCCTTTGTTTATAATATAACTGGCCTTTTTATTAATTCTTAAATGTAAGAGTCTATTTATATCAATGCTCAATTCCTAACTCATTGCTGTTTTTATTTTTTAATAATTAGTAACTATAATTTATATTAAAGGGGTACTGTCTAATGTTTATTTATATTAAACTGGTTATTTTATTTTTAAGTATATGTATTTTTTTTTATTTCAAAGAAATTTTTGTTAATTATTATCACTATTCATAATAATTATTATTATTAATTTAATTTTTTATGAGAATTACTTAGCTAAGATTTTTAAACTGAATAAATGATACTACAAAATTTTATGGTATATCCTTATTATGTCTAATATGTGTATGTGTTATATCTTTCCTACTTCCTCATTTTTATTGATAAATCTTTAATTCTTTGTTATAATAATACATTTTTAATAGAAACTTATTTTTTAATTAAGTATAATTTATAAGCAATTATTTTTTCATAGGTATCGATTTTTTCCTCCAAAGATAAGACTTCTTACAGAATTAGAATATATTGAACAAGGAAGTAGGGAAACTGCAAAAGCACTTGAGGAATTGAGAAAATTTTGCAGGAGTCCAGATTGTAATACGTGGAAAGTCGTTAGACAACTGAAAGACCCAATCAGGTTTGCTTTTCATCAATATAACTTTTTTACATGTATATGCATCCATTATTAATTTTATTAATATATATTTCCTAGCGATGGTGCTGTGTCCAAAAATGATAGCAATTTCTTTAAATTATAGTCAATTTTTGCTACCAAACTAATTGATCACTTTGAATGTGCAAAATAATCTTTAGATTCATTTAAAGTTCCTACTAAAATGTGATAAAAGTTATCAGGGAAAAAATTTTATATATATATATGCGTATAATTTGTTACCACCATTTTCCTCCAAAGTTGTTACTCTTTTCTTTTCAATATCATAACACCTGATAATAAATAGTCATAGTAGTCCTAGGTGTTGTTTACTAGAACTTTAACATCAAATAATCACTCAACCTAAAAATTCTATCTATTCAGAAGTTTTGCTGCCAACTTGTACAGAGCTGCAGTAGCTCAGTAGCAGTTGCTTTCCATCAAAAATCAGCAAAATGAAGCCTAATTTGCTTATCTCAAAAGCAGTGATTGGGAGGATGGCCAAGTACTCTCCCTCGCTGTGTTTTTGGAGCTCTATGGTTTGGGCATGTGTCCACATTAATATGAGGTGTCCAAACTCCTTCCTCTTGTGTTGCGTGGATATGGAGATGAGAGTAAAAGCTCAGGTGATCTTGTCACCTGGCTATGCTTCAGAGTTATGTGGCACTTGGTAATTGGCAAATATTCCAAACCTGTTAACCTAAAAGTAAAGTCTGGGGCTCGTCTGCACCGCTATGGATGTATGTCAACTTGTTCAGTTAAATTATAAAATGCACGTTTGTAGTCACATTTTTCTGCAGTAAATAAGATGTATATATAATTATAAGAAAGAAAAAGATTTATGTTTTGTAATATATTTCTTTTTACGTAAACCTTTACTATCAAAACTTAAAGAACTAATTTCTTTGATTTTTAAAGTCTATTTCCATTTGCCTTTAATTTAGTTTGATTTTATCTGCAATAAGTATTGAGCTATCAATTTAGGTTTATGAAAACTGAGAAGAGATTATTTAAAGTAAATCTTAAAATAACTTTAAATAAATGTGACTTGAGACGGTGGAGATAGCCATGAATGTTTGAAATGCAATACATTTGCACCCACTTTGTTTCTGCTCCTAAAGTTTCTTTTTGTTGAAAATAATGTGAGATAAAAACTTTTAAAGTTGAACTTCATTTATCAAATTGAATATTCATAAAAGGAATTAGAATTTATGCATATTTGTAATTTAAAAGTGAAATTTGTAATAATATTGAAAGATAATTCTAGATTTTTCAACACTTACCTTATTCTTAATTAGATTTTTTTATTTTACAAATAAAAACAATATACATTTGCTAACTTTATAAAATTATTATGTTTTATGGACTTTAATTATAGAATTAGCATTGCTAGTTTTTTACTATAGTAATCATTTTATGATTATTTGAATTATGATCAATATTTAATTGTAACTTATATGCTTAAATATAGAGGATAATTTTGCATCTTTATCTAATGCAAATTCAAATGTATTTTATCTTAAAAGCATTGAGAAAATATATTAGTACAAAATAAAATTTATTTATAACAAGTTTTTTATTGTGATTATATCAGCCACTGCTAATGATTTAAAAATTAAATTGAAAAAACTTTGTATAGCTTTTCTAAATGTTTTATAGAAAATACTTATGGTATTAATTTAAAGAAAAAATTGAATTTAGTTTCTTTAAATTAATACCATGAATATTTTTCTCTCTGGCACCTATTTTCTTTCTGCCGCATTTCTGTGTCATACTTTTGTTGAATAATTAAATATGGTATGTCAATTTTCTTTTTGTACAAAAATTTATGGGTTGAAATAAATACCTGAATGTTTTTTATTTAGTATGGAGAACCAATTTATATTAGTGTATGCTTTTCTTGCATTGTATGTATTATGCTTCATATTCATTACTAACAAAATGCAACAGAATATATTAATTACTAAATAAAGTTTTACTGTAAATTTGTTTTGGGCTTTGGTAAGAAAAATAAGAGAGAATCTTGATTCTATAAAGTTTACCAACACTAATTATGTGTGTGAGGAAAGATATAAAATGTTGAACTTAAAACATTTCAAGATAATAAAATTAGAGGTTGCAAAGCATGATTTTGTTTGTTATTTGATCTATTTTAAAACTTGTAAAGGAATGCATGGGGGACTAATTAATTTCCAGCATTTATAGCCTTCTAAAGAATATTGATGAAAACTATATAAAAATTATAATATTAAAATAGGGAACATAATACATTTTAGCCACTTACTTCATGACATCTGGAGTTCATCTACTTTTGTTCTGTAATATGATTCCATATTGTAAAACTGATAAAGATTATTACATTTAATGATTTTATATTAATAAATGTAACTACAGTATTTGTACATCTGTTACAAACATAAATTTTGCAATATCTTGTAGTAGAAAGGTATATAGAAATGCTGATTTTATTTAAAGGTTAATGTAAAACTTTAAACCTTTTATACATTTATCCTCTTAGTCATCAATAAATATATTTTTAACCCTGTATATTTGATTTACAACTTTGCAAAATTCATGGCATCAAATTTAATTTTAATTAATTTTCAATTCTTTTGTTGTTTCTCTAAATGTTTTATCAGAATCATGAAAAAATAATTTGCAAGCTCAATACATTTTAAGTAAATTTGAAATTCTAAAAGAATTGAGCATTTTCTGATATTTATATAAATGTATTGGATATTTTAATGTTCAAACATTTTGTACAATGATTAAATCTCAATTTAAATAAAATTAATTCTAAAAAATTGTTATTAATATTTTGGGCAAATATTATAAATACATGTTTTGTATCTTATATTTTATATGCTTTAATAATCTATGTATGTACAAATAATGTATATAGTGTGTATTATATGCAATAAAGCTCTCATTTTAATATTGCATATTTAATATTCATAATGAACTTAATCATTTTAGATACTTATTTCATTCATGTCTGCAGGATATATATATATATATATATATATATATATATATATATATATATATATATATATATATATATATATTCTTTTTTAATTAAGGCAAAAGGTTATTGGAATACTTTTTGCCTTAATTTAGAAAAAAAAATGTTGCCAAGCTGATATAATAAGTTTTCTCTTTTTTGTCGTACAAAAGTTAAATATCTTAGTTTTTATACAATTTTAGGGTTTTTATTCATATGCAAATCACTATATCATTAACATTTTAATTTGTCAAAAATATACAAATATTTTAATATTTAAATACATCTTTTTATATATTATATTAATATATTTGTTTTGTAACTGAATTGTAAAAAATAATAATCTTTTAGCTAAATTAATATTATCCAATATATTAAAGTAATATCCAGTAAAAGTAGATAATATTTATACCCAAACTAAACTTTCAAATATTATGTATTTAGAATTATTTAGTATTTTGATGTTTTTTATATATTGTTTTAATAGGTTTTCAAATTTCATTGAAACTGGCAGCCATTACACAGATGACGAATTGCTAAGGTACAATTCTGAAGGATTTGATGAAGATGATATAGAGAATGAAACAGAAAACTCCAGTAGTACAAGTAATGGATATGCAACACCTGTCAGAAGTTATTGGAATCATAAATAATTTTTGATGTTTTGTTGTTATTTATTCATGTATATATCTTATAGTCATCAGGAATTAAAAACATTTTTTATGTACTTAATTTCATATTTGTCAAAAATAAATGTGCCTTTCTAAACTATACAGACCATTGCAAACTTTGTATAATTCTATCCTATAATTCTTCATTTTAAGTTTGACATCTGTTGTGTTTTGTACTTTCTGTTTCAATTTATCATTACTTTTATTAAAATTTTGTAAATAATCATTTATAATAATTTTGTGAATTTCCACTTTTTATACTAATTTCTTCTACTATTGACATTTGTTATATAATATGAAAGCATCATTTTCTTTATAATCTCTATTTCATTATAAAATTTAATAAATTTGAAATGGTTGTTCAATTTAAATCCCAAAACTCAAATTTTTTTTACAATAATTATCAATTGTTTAAAATTTTAACCTTTCTAAATTTTTTACACTAACACAAATATTTTCTACAAAAGTATTGTATATATTAATATATCTGCATTGTTTGCCAAAGAATTCTCTGTAAATATTTTGTAAATAAAATTAAATTTTACGTATGTCAGTTTAATCATTTAAAAAGCAAATATTTTTCATTTCTCATCTTAGCAGGAAGGGCTTTCTAGTTTATATTGAAATTATAATCTTAAATATATATTTATTGGCAAAATTATTATTTTAACTTAAAAATCTTCAAAAAAATATTTTTACTATATTCATGCATATGTACATTTAGAGAGAATAATAATTTCAACACCCATTTTCTGTTGTTCAATAGTGGCCTAGATGAAATACATGACTTCTTACTCTTTAAATATTACCTTCCTACAGGGCTCAGAGTTCTCCTAAAATTCCTGATTTTTAAAAAACGTCCTGAAATGTCCTTATTTTTCAAAATGAATCCTGGAATTCCTTACTTTTTTCTTACATTCTTTTGAAAATTTAATTTTAATTGATAATTTTATATTTTTCAATAGTAAATTTTTCTTCCAGTGGAATATGTTTTTTCTTTCAACTGTTTTCTATGCAAGAAGAAAAAGAAAATTTTCCCCCTTTTTTGTTCTCTTTCAAACTGGAAACAGGGTTGCCATACATTAAGTTTTATTCAAAATAATGGTTTGAATTAAGAAAAATTAATGCAGTTGTCAATGGATGGACCAAGAGTTAATTTAGCTGTTTTAAAGCAAATAAATAGTGAACTGAGTAAGCAAAGTTTACCACTACTAATTGATTTGGGTACATGTTGCTTACACATAATCCATGGAGTACTACATAAGGGTATTGATAAAATTGATTGTAATATTGATGGATTTGCTATAGATATTCATCAATTTTTCAAACTCACCTGCAAGAAGGGAAGATTATCACCCCTTACAGTTAGAAAAATTGGAAGAAACTTTAATTAGACATAGTTTCTTTCATCATGTTGAGAACCGTTGGTTAACTTTGGGCTCAGTTTGTGAGAGAATTGTTGAGCAATATGATTTTCTAAATATATGTTGATTTTCTAAATAATATTTCATTGTTAAAGTACCTAAAGAGTCAAAATCTCCTCTTTCTGATAGACATCT
Organism: Latrodectus elegans; assembly: GCA_030067965.1. NCBI lineage: Eukaryota > Metazoa > Arthropoda > Arachnida > Araneae > Theridiidae > Latrodectus > Latrodectus elegans. The sequence goes on along the minus strand of CM057822.1, from coordinate 84,137,927 downwards.
TCAGATTATAAAACATTTGAAAGACTCTGGCATATCTGCATTTTGTTTCATTTTTTTGTAAAACTTTTGAACCGTATTTACTTTTTATATAAAAAGTTGAACCTTTAGTATACATGTGATGTATAGTAAGCTAAATGAACTTGTTCGCAGTATTATGTTTAAATTTTTAAATCCAGAAGAAATCTGTAAAAAAAAATGGAGTAAAGTTGCTATAAATTAATGTTGATTCAGGAAAAAATTGGTTAAATTTAAACAAGATTGAAATAGGTCATGGTGCAACAGCAATGCTGGAAGAGTTTACTGATAAAACAACATTTCTACAAAGTGTCAGAAGCTGCTACATAGCAACTTCAAAGTATTTGTTTCAAAAACCTCCTGTAACAAATCCTTTACTCAAAAATCTCCAGTGTTTGTCTCCTTATAATAGAAAATTGTAGAGTCTAGGAGTTCATTTAGCAGATTAATTCAACATATTCCTCATGTGAATAAAACTTCTTCAGATTTTGATAAGATGAATGAAGAGTGGATTCTGTACATGTGTGAAGATGTGACTTTGATTGTGAATGATTATGATAATGATCAAAATATCTAAATATTGGAATGCGGTTTTCAATATAAAAGATGCTGGTAGTTATATAAAATATCCTACTCTTTCTAGAGTGGTTAAAGCATGTTTGTCGTTATTGAATGTAAATTCCCAACCAGAAAGGTTTTTCAACTTAAAATTCTGTTGTGACAAAGGAGAGAGCTTTATCGGAATTAACAGTTCAAAGTTTACGGATTTGTCATGATGTTATTCGAATGCATGGCAATTCTGTTTCCTCCATTCCATATACCAAAGAAATGATGCATTATATTCAGAAATCTCATGCAGAATATGCATCATATATGGAAAAATCAAAAGATGTAACACAATTAGAGAAAAAAAGAAAGGATGAAGATTTAGAAGCTACTTGTGAAAAAAAGTTTAAACAATCGCACCTATTAGAAAATTCAATGAACTAGAGAAAGAAAAAAAAAAAACTTGCTTGATAATCAGTGTGTAGCTCAAAAACTTTTGAATGATGCAACTAAAAAATAGCATGTGCTATCAGTGATGATAATATGAGTGATGTGAAAGATGGACAAATGATGCTGTCTGCTGCTAACGCAGAGATTTCATCTGTGAATGATAAGTTAAAAAAGTGCAGTATTAAGTTATCAGAATTAAATGATAATGCATCCAGTTCAAAATGAACATTATTCTATTATACATAAATTAATTGTTAATTTAAAGCATTTATCATGTAACTTATTAATTTTCAAAAAATGTTCAGTATAGAAAGTTTAAATTTCTGTATCATTTTTCATATTGTATTAAAAAACTCAGAATTTATTAATAGTTTATTCCTTTCTAAAATGTGTTTTATGCATAAAACAAATTAATATGTAAAAGTAACATTGGTTGTGTTTAATTATTGAAAAATGTCCTGATATTTCTTGAAAATAGTGTCCTGAAAAAAAAAATTCTGTACTCCTACCCCTGCCTTCCTATCAATAGGCTATGATATTCTCTAACATAAAATCTATAATGTTGATAACAAATAACATGAAATCAACTTCAGTTTATAATTATTTGTATTTTAAGTTAGTATGCAAATGATAATGGTAGCAGATAGTTTTGCTACCTCCCACAATATGATGGTATGAAGTACGATGTTTTAACATAACAATATCCATAAAATAACAAGTAAATCTGCTGATAAACTATTGCAGCCAAACTGACCAAATGATGATTCATTCTAATCACTTCTTTGATCATGTGCAAATTTATGGGAAAGTTTTCTTTAGTTTTAAGTGCAAGAAAGTATGTCTAAGATTTAACTGTGGGAAGCTATTTTAAAAGATTGAAAAGCAACTGTCAAATGAACTGAAGGAAAATATCAACTAAATTAATAAAACTAACTGCAGGTGAAGGGATTGAAAAATGATAACTTAAGTAAGAATTCCATGCTATCAGCAAGTGACATACTGATTAAAAAGGAAAAAAGTAAGGAAGATTTACTTGGTTTAATGAGTAGGATTGCTAATAAAAATAAAAAATGAAGTGTATAAAACTGCTGAATAAAAAATTAAATACTGTTTCCGCGATTTTAAACTGCACACAAAGAGAATGCATTAAAGAAAAAGAATTTACAGAGCGAACTAATTTAAAGTCAAATTCTTTTGGTCCAACTATGAAAGACAACCTTCTTCCTGGTCATTAATGAAAGGCGTATTTACTTTAATCCTAGGGTAACTCTAAAATTAAGGATAAAATAATCAGTAAGATATATAAACTTCTAAATAAATTGGTTGAATATTTCAGTAACTTGCTTAATCTGATGTGTCCAATGTTTTTGACTTTACTGTTTTTGAGACTGAGGTTCAATCTTGATTTTCCATCAATTGAAAGTTTTTACTCTGTTATTAATAAACTGAAAAATAATAAAGTACCAACACCAGATATCATCAATGTTATCCTTATTAACTGGTAGAACTGATATGCAAGATGTATCTGGGAAATTATATGATCAGTTTGGAAAAAGATATTCTCTCTTATAATTTAATATTACAATAAAGTTAGTTAAGTTTGTGAAGCTATCTCATATCAAGACATTCTCTATAATGCAAGTGTAGGAAGAATTATTTAAAATTTTTTATATTTGCTGTGAAGTAAAGCCAGTGGCTGCACTTGCATGCCTCCTTTTTTTTTAATTTTATATTAAAGAAAATGATGAGAGATACTGGTATTGATATATTTAATTCACCAGTACATATTCTTGCATATACTAAAGATGAAGATATCATGTTCTGTAGTTGAGTTATGAAAAAAGCTTTTATAAGATTGGGAAAGTCAGCTAAGACATTTGGAAGGAAAATATTTAGTGTAGGGAAAAAAATCCGTGTTTTTTTTTTTTTTTTTTTTGTCTCTTTTAAATTCGAATCAATGAAAAATTATACCTATGTCAGTTTTGAGATCAGCAATCGAAATACTTAATTCTGAAACTAGAAAAAAGATTGCTGGAAATCGATGTTTTTTTCAATTTTACACCTTTTGAAATCCTTTTTAATAAAGAGAAAAAAATTCCCTGTCACAAGATGTCTTAACGATGATGGTAAAAAAAACACAAATAATCTGAATATCAAAAGGAAGGTTCTAAGAACTATTTTTGGTATTGTTTTAGAAAATACCTTGAAATTAATAATGGCATTAAGTACATGAAACTGAGGTTTAAATGAGGTTGACCTTTTGAGAATATGTTGAGAGAACAGTTCTTTTTGTCCTTAATGTAGCTCTTTATTGTGGAAGACCTAAGGAAAGATGGAGGGACTGTCTGAATGAGAGGATTTTGCTAAACTGAAAATAAGAAATTGGAGGTACGAAAATAGCAGATCATCTTTTTTTGAAAAGGATTGCTTCGTAAGTAGCCGCAAATTCCTTTCTGTAAATTTAGTGTTATGAAACCGGTGCCTAAGATGAATAGCATCAAGTTAAGATCCTAGTATAACCTCTAATATGTCTGGAGCACAAACAATGATTGATGGATTTTATTTTATTTTATTTATTTTTTTATTTATTTATGAGATTTAAAACACTGCTCATGATGATAAAACTTAAATTGACTTTCCTTTACAAGATAAGAAAAATCTAGAGTAAATCAAGCGAAGTTGTAAAAAATGACTCCTTCAATATCAGGTAGAAAATGTTACAAAATCGAAATAAACGTTGCATCATATTGCATATGAATTCGATCCCCTTCCCATTATCCTATTGATTACTTCAAGCATTCTTGATATTAAATTACACTTCAACTCTATAAAGAGTCTCTGGTTTCATAAACTAAGTGGTATATCCTAACAGATGGAGCTTTGTGCAAATTGATTTTTGCAGAAGTGCCTTCAGTGCGAAATCCAATTTTGTAGAAAAACTACATTTAAAAAGCTGTTAATTTAAAAGTAAAATCAGAACTAGCAAGAGGAAAGTTTAGTTTTCATTATAAAGTAAGTGTTGAGCTAAAAAATAAAATATTATAAATAATAAAATATCACTATAGATTCATTTAAAATCAAAAAGTTTTAATAATGTATTATTTATGTTATTTATTTTTTTCCACGAACAAGAGAAACGACAGCATTAATATAATTTGTAAGTTAATAAGCAAATTGTTTAATGAACAAATATTTAAAGTTTTGAAACTCATTATTTTTAATGCATGAAAAGATGTTTACCCTATTATCTGGTGATAGTAAACTTTGTTTTTATTCCAAGAAAGAAAAGCTTAAGCACTAAAGTAATAGAAAATAATTGACTGAATAAAAAAAAATGATAAATTTATATTTTTTGCTTTAGTGGAATTTTCGACAGAAGCAAAAATTTTTATACTTAATGATGTCACTTCTGTATTATTTTATTTAAAAACTAATGCAAACTTTTTGGAAAATCAAAATGTTACAATTAAATTAAAATTGGCTGCAGTTCAAATATTGTTGTCTTGTAAATATTTTCTGAAGACAATGCATAAATCTCAAGTTTTATAAAACTGTTATGTGTTTGTACGAAGGTACACTGCTGGCCACCCAGATTGCAACACCAAGAAAAACAAGAAGAGATATCACAACAGAATTTATTTTGTAGATAGAATGTTGAGACCAAGTATCAAATGATTAAATTTACAGACTTCTGTGAAGAGTTGTTCTTGCCAAAATCTGTAGCCGATGTTGTTGGACATCACTTTTGACACACACTTCAGTATTGATTCAAAGAGACTGGGTGTGTTCTTGGGGTGCAGCGGACAAAGTAGCTTCCACATGTTGCCAAAGTTGATCTGGTATGACAGCTTATAATATAACCTTTGTCAATCGTTGAGCAACCATGGACCACATGTTCTCTATCAGTGAAAGCTCTGGAGAGCAAGCCGGCCAGAGAGCAATTCTGGCTGGCGATTGACGACGAACCCTTGGACAATGCATGATACGTGTGGTCTTGCACTATCCTGTAGAAATATGGCTGGGGGCAAGCCCTGTAGGAAAGGAAGAATAACTGGCTCCAACACCTGGAAGAAGTAGCGCAGGCTGTTTAAAGTACAGCCGATGCGTACTAGAAAAGTGATACTCAGTGCTGTCCCATACCATAATACCCGGTGCAGTACCAGTGGGGTAGTGCAAAAAACGCATCTGTTCAGCATCCCCTCTCCACGGTGTATTCCAGACTCAAATGGGACTATCGTGGTGTCGCAGACAGAAGCGTGACTCGTAAGTAAAGGTAGTTTCATTCCATTCTGCTGTCCATATCCTTATTTTATCGCACCTTGGGCGGCGGAGAAGTCTTGATTCTGCATCAAGGGCAGACGAAGCAATGGATGTCTTGCGGACAGATCACTCTGCTGTAAACGGTGTCTAATGGAACGCGCCGATACTGGATGATACGTTGCACACTGAATATGCTGTGCTATAGTTCGTGATGTGGCGGAGCGATCCGTCACACTACCATACGTACAATTTGCCTCTCCTTACTTGAAGTGGTCCATTGAGAGGATGCGATCGTACACGTTGGTCCATCGTACCATCTTGCTTCCAACTATCTTATATTCGCATTACAGTTGTTTGGTTCCGTCCAACACGACTACCGATTTCCCTGAAAATTTCGGTAAGCCACTATCCTTCCTCTGTCGTATTCGGATACTTGGTTAAAAAACGATCGTTGTTTTCTACGAGATATTATTGATAGTATTTTTTGAAAAATCCACAAGAAAAACTCAGTTGCTGAACTTGAATAGCGCTTTTAAATGACGGCACAAGGACGGGTGCTGTGAGTCTGCGCTGAATTCTAATCATTTGCGTACCTCACCTCCGCTATTGTATGCAGTGAATTTCATGTCATTTGCATGCTTTCTTTAAGTTGTTGCATTTACGGTGACCAGCTGTGATTAAAAAATCTGCATAAGAAAGAATTTACGTTATTATTAATTCAATAATATATTTTGAGTTCTTATCATTGTGCTCGTAATTTTTAATATGTATTGTAATAAAATTGCCTCGTAAATTAAAATTGAAATATGATACAAGCAAGGAATCTTGATTATTAATATATATATATATATATATATATATATATATATATATATATATATATATATATATATATATATATATATATATATATATATATATATACATTACCTTTTTCTGATGTCAAATTTAAATTATTTCTTTTTGCATGAAATTTTGAAAATCGCAAAAGCAAAGATTTACTATTTGTAAAATCAATACTGTAAGACAGTTATCTCAGGTTTCTTAGATTTTCCCTTTGAAAATGATGCAATTTTAAAAATAAATAATGATTGGCACTTTTGTATTGTATATAAAATATCTAAGTTTTTTTACCAACTAGCTGATGATTAAAGCCCTCTATTATTTCATTGAAGACAGACGTAGCGACTGGGGGGGCTATCATGCCCTGGGAGTAGCTTGCGGAAGGCCACCAAATCATTTCAAAGCTAAAAAAAATTTTTCAGAAAATTTCAATCTTAGTTTTATTATAATATCGATTTTACTCGGATAAATAAACTTTGCATTTTATATTTGTTCTGTAATATCTAGGGGAAAATTTTAAAAAATGCTCCAGGGAGGAATCAGATTTGGAAAAAAGAGGTTGATGAAAAATGAGGAAGAGCTGCTGGAGCTTGCCATAAGCGAAACTCTTACTTTTATATTTCTTTATTAATAATAATTTTGCATGGCTTAGCTCCTTTTAAAAATTGTGTGCTTTTAAACATGCTTTCGATTTTCTTTTCTTAATTAGTTAGATTATCGGTTTTTATTGTTTTAATCCGTTCCTGTTTTGTACTACAAATCTTGTAAATGTGTAAATAACAAAAATATCTTATTTTTTTTTCTTATAAACTTTCTGGAATATTAGATTGGTCAGTTCCATTTTAATGCATATGAGAGTTTTGCATTTTAGTATAAAGTTAATTACTAAATTATTTGTTTCAATGTTATATGGTAATTTTCGGATCTATTAGCTTATGGAGATTACGGAAGACTAAACTCATGAAAATTTTGTGAATACACCAATATTCTCAGTGGCCTTTATGACTCAATTGTTATACAGGTTATCTAAGTCTAATTATATACTAAAAGAAGTCATAACAATAATATTAACAAAACAAATAAGTTTGTTTTACTCAATATAATAAAAAAACGTTCAATGAATATTATTTCCACTGGACCCTTCTGAATGTTATAATTATTCAAAAATTCAAAACGTGCGTAAAAATTTTTTTGTCGAAATTTCAGTGTTTTGAAATATTATTTGTGACGTGCTATTTTTAATTTCTTATAGCAGATTAAATCATTTTATTTAACAAGCAGTACTTCATTAATATTTTTGATTTCCTTTTATGATAAAAATGGGAAAATTTAATCTTATTTTGATTATAATTACGTAATAAAAATTTCATATATATATATATATATATATATATATATATATATATATATATATATATATATATATATATATATATATATATATATATAGAAAAGAAAATTTCATTTATATATATATATATATAACTGAAATATTATTAATGGAAACTTGTAAGAATTTAAGTGTGCTAATAATAACAGAAAAGTCAGATTTTACTTAAGTTATCAAGAAGCTATATGGAAAGATCAGTTTCAATAGTTGAGACTTTGTGAAATCGTATCATCCATAATCCCAAAATAAAAATAGAACCCTTGTATTTTTTTTTATCTCAGGCTTTAACTGTTGTAGCCTTTCAGTTTAATGTCGCATTACACTCATGAGAAAATTCCAGCTGAAACGTGATTCATATTAGCGGTTCCCTTTGTCAAAAATATTATGTCTGGCACACAAATCATTGGAATGTCAGTCAGAGCCAGACATAATATTTTTTTCTGGGACCAAAAATATTATGTCAGGCACTGACTGACATTTAAAGAAAGGGGGGGGGGGATTTTTCATACAATAGCACTACAGTATGCCGCGTAAGGAATTGTCTTCCTGGAATCAAAATAGAAAGGATCGAGTACTAATTACCTTCAAATTCTAGGAAAACACAATGTCCTAGACACATTTTACTGGATATCGTTTTGTCTCCGAAATGTCACAACGATATCCAAATATCTACGGCATATCCAGTTATCCAAAGGGTCGCAGCAAATAGATGTCAGGTGGATATTCGTATATCGCGATATCTAGTGGATGTCGCTCCAAAATTTTGGATAACCCTTGGATATACGTTAGATATTCATTAAATATCTCAGAGATGTTTTGATATCCATGGGATATCCATTTGGAATTAAATACGATCTCAATGAGATATCTAAATGAAATCTGATTGGTTGTTATTTGGATATCTTTGTGTGTTTAATTTTCAAAACTTTTAAATTTTCCATATAATGTTAGAAAAGTGAAAAAGAGTTGTATTACTTATAAATTTTTTTTCTTTCAAATAAATAGGATCGTTTTTTAAACAAAATACTCCAATATGTAAATTTTAGAAAACTCATACAAAATTTAATGATTGAATATATATTTTTGCCCAGAATGAAAAAATATAAAGTTTACGATGTTTTGACTATTTTTTTTATAATTAATTTTATATACAAGTTTTTTCTCTAACACTTTATTAAACCCAAGTAAAATTAATTTTTTGTAAATATTGCTTGTATTTTTTTTACAAGTAGACGGTCTTTATATAACATTATTTACTTACTCTTCTAGTGCTCTGAATATATTCTTTTTCAATTCCTAATGGAAATATTTTTGATGTCTAAAGAAGGAAATTTTTGTTTTTGAAACTAAAAATCATTTTATTTACTAGTTTACACATGGTAATAAATTTATATCTAAAACCAGAACATCAAATATTTGAATTTCTTAAACTATATTTTAAAAAAAATGCAGAAATGATTGTATTTGAATTCATTTTTCTAAACTTAACTATAATAATTTTTACAAAGAAAAGCAAATTCTCTCTTACAAACTCAGTGACTAAATATATATATATATATGCTGAGTTTTTTATATAGTTTTTCAATTTTTGGTTAGAACACATTTGTCTTTGAATGTACACTACTGACCATTAAAATTGCTACACCAAGAAGGCGACATGCTACAGACGCGAAATTTATACGAAAGGAAGAAGGTGCTGTGATATGCAAATGATTAGCTTTTCAGCGCTTTCAGACAAAGCAGGCGCCAGTAGCGACAACTACATTGTGTTTAAATGAGGAAATTGTTCAGCCGGTTCCTCATACACCAATTGCATTTCAACGTTGCTGCCTGGTGAAAAATTGTGATGCCTCGTGTAAGAAGGAGAAATGCGTACCAGCACGTTTCTGACTTTGATAAAGGTCGAATTGTAGCGTACCGGAATTGCGGTTTATCTTATCGCAGTATTGCTGCTCGCGTCGGTCGAGATCCAATGACTGTTAGCAGAATATGGAATCGATGGGTTCAGGTCGGTAATACGGAACGCCATGCGGGATCTTAACGGCCATTTATCACTAGCAGCCGAGAAGACAGGCATATTATCCGCATGGCCTTAATGGATCGTGCAACCACGTCACGAGCCGTGAGTCAAGAAACGGGGTCGTTTGGAAGACAACAAGTGCCTGCACGAACAGTTCGACGACGTTTGCAGCATCATGGCTGCGGATGTTTGCAGCATCTCAGCTCGGAGACCATGGCTGCGGCTTCCCTTGACGCTGCGTCATAGACTAGAGCGCCTTCAATGGTGTGATCAACGACGAACCTTGGCGCACGAATGGTGAGACGTCATCTTTTCAGATGAATCCAGGATCTGTGTACAGCATCATGATGGTCGCATCCGTGTTTGGCAGCATCGTGGTGAACGCACACTGGCAGTGTGCATTCGTCATCGTCATACTGGCCCATCACCTGGCGTGATGGTATGGGGTGCCATTGGATACACGTCTCGGTCACCTCTTGTTCGCATTGACGGTGCTTTGAACAGTGCGCGTTAAATTTCTGATGTGTTACGACTCGTGGCTCTACCCTTTATTCGAGCCCTGCGAAACCCTACGTTTCAGCAGGATAATGCCCGACCGCATGTTGCCGGTATTGTACGGACCTTCCTTGATACGGAACATGTTCGGCTGTTGCCCTGGCCAGCACGCTCTCCAGATCTTTCACCAATAGAAAACGTCTGGTTTCACCAATAGAAAACGTCTGGTTCACAATAGAAAACGGTTGCCGAGCAACTGGCTCGTCACCAAACGCCAGTCACTACGGTTGAACTGTGGCATCGTTTTGAAGCTGCATGGGCATCTGTACCAGTACATGCAATCCAATCTCTGTTTGACTCAATGCCCAGGCGCATAACTGCTGTTATTACTGCCAGAAGTGGTTGTTCTGGGTACTGATTTCTCAGGATCTATATATATATATATATATATATATATATATATATATATATATATATATATATATATATATATATATATATATATATATATATATCCAGCCAAATTTTTTCAAAATTTAATCACTTGTTATTTCTAGTATAATATATTTGTCCAATAAATATCATTTTGTTTTCTGCTTTTCTTCCAGGTGTAGCAATTTTAATGGCCAGTAGTGTATTTTAAGTGTTTACTTTCAACCTGAGAGAGAGAAAGGTGTTAAAATGAAAATTTAATTAATCTTAAATAAAGCTTAACTTTTACCTTTAAAAGTAACACAACTAAGTATAATGACTCGATATTTTTGTATTACTTATTTTACAATTGTGGTTTGTTTTGCCTAGTGCAACAAAATTATTTATTTTTCTGTCTTTAAGAAAGCTGCTACTAAGCATTTTAAACTTTTGACACCTTAATTTTTTTTTTTAATCTTGATTGATGAATCTTTAGTTTTATAAACTTTCATTTCTTATTGAAGCTCTTTTAATAGATATCTGAAGCTTGATAAATAGAATATTGCATAATAAGAATAAGTTCATAGAGAAAAATACAGAATAATTTATTATAAAATTTATGATTATCTGTTTTTCCATGCACACATTGTGTGACAAATAATGTCTTCACTTTAAATAAATAAAAAAACTTAATGCAATTCATCTAGGAATGCCAAAAGCTGCTGGCTTTTTTTCTCATTTTTACTTTTATCTATTATTTCTGTCCATTAAATGATGTAATGTTTATTATACCAGATAAAGCTAGTTAGTAGAGTCCAAAGTAAATATTTAAGCTGTATATGAAGATTGGTTGGTTATGTTTTTTGTCACAAGGTCCTAGAAAGGACATGTTGTGTCAGATCTGTATGAAGAATAAACTTATCAAATACTTTTAAAGAAACTATTCACGTGAACAAATTTTGAATACTTAAAAAATTATGCTTCATTAATATTTGATGAAATACTAAGCTGCTTACATTATTAAAAAAAATAACCCATATTAATATGCTGCATTAGAATCAATGAACAAGAAAGGAAGTATAGATAAACAGCAATGTTTATTTTTACAACAATTAAACAAGTGATTGAGAATTTTTCTTGTATGCAAAAATGTTTGCTGCCTCTCGCTTTGGCATGTCTAAGCCAACTTTTAGTTGCCAACTCTATATCTGCATCAGTGGCGGGTCCATCAAAAAAGGATTTTTTTTTTTTTTTTTTTTTTTTTTGGCGGCAGCTGTGAAATAGAAGAAAATATTTATTAATTTAAAAATAATTAAAATATGTACTAAATTTTCATAATTTAAGTTCACTTTGTCGGCTGCACTCCATGATATGCAGAAGAAAGCAAAGGAGCAATGCTATAGAATGGAGTCTCTAAGCCTAAGTTATTAAGAATCATTAAGCCTAAGTTAACAGAGGTACTAAGTAACAGAAAAAAATTAAAATATGTTTTTAGCCTTGATGTCATAATTTTTGATACTATGTTAGATGATCAAATTCTGTCATACATTAAAATTAATTTTGAATAGTTTTCCTTTAAGTATTTTCAATATATACATATAAGAATACTGTATCTTTATAAATTTATTTTAAAATATTTAAATTATTTTAAAAATTTAAAAACAAAGCACATTAATTTCCAAACTAATGAGAGATGAATACTAGATCAAATGAAATTTATAATAAGATTAATATTGATAATCTTAGAAAACACAGAAAACTTTTTCCTGGGTTGCACGTCAGAATTACTTCCTGGCTCCTTATACACATGAATATTCACTGTCATTCACATAAATAATTCATTAATCAAACATTTTCATCCTCTGATAAATGTTTTTTCCAATAATAGTTTTACATCAAAGTTTTTATAAATAATCATCAAAATATTTCAAAATATATCAAAGAAAAAAGTACAATATATCACAGTATATATAATTTAAATTAAAACAAACTGACATTAAAACTCTAAAAGATTTGAAATAGTAACCAAATTAAAAAGTAAGTGACAACAATACTGAACAAATTACATTTATCAAATATGTGAACCGATCTTTCATTGTTACGATTTTCCATCTACCCAAATGAAAAACTAATTCTAAAATTATGTTCAATACACAGTTCAAATAAGCATTACTCGTCTTAGCAATGATTTATAGTCCAAATAAAAAACAGTCATTTAATTCAATTCAAATATCGAGAGAATGATATTGAGAAGATATTGACATATACCAAATACAATTTCACACATTCCGAGACTAGAAAAACTTCCTTTCCTTTTGCACCCAGCCAGCTATAATTTTGGGCAAAAAAAAATCAGTCATTAATTTCTTCATAATGCGTTTCACAGTTGAATCAACTGTGTGTTAACCGCAATCAGAAAGTTTAAGAATCTAAAAGAAAATTTAATCACAAATTTGATTTTTGAATATAATAAACATTTACTCAGCATGGAAAAAATATTACCAAACAATCTTTTATAGCTTCATCTTTTAAAGAACTTTCGATTTTCTACAAATATTCACGTGAATTAATTGGAAGCTTTACTGGTAGCTCAATAGGTTGAGGCTCAAAAAGATTCTGATGGTAGACTGTGTTTGCTAACATAAAATAATTTTTGAAACAAAGAAATATAAGCACATACAGTTTATGCAGTATAGTATCAACAGAAAATGCAGAAAATAAAGCTTATAATTAATACATACCACACAATTTATTTAAGATTTCTTCCTGATTCTGGAGAATGAATTTTTGATTAGATTTAAGAATTAATATTTCTTTTGCTAAAAGATGCAAAGCTAAAAGAAAAGAAATTTTAATATATCAAAACGATGTTTCAAGAAAATTTCAATATTTTTACTGCAATAATGCATTTATACTTTGTTTACCAATACTTTAAATTGAGTATTAAATACATTAAAAAATATATTACATTTTATTTTATTTTAATCCGGCAAAAACTTATCTTATAAAAGTTTGCAATATATAAAAACAGTGAATGAAATTCCAAAACATTAAAAAAATCATTAAATGAGCCATAAAAGTTCTAGAATATTATTGCCGTAAGTTATTTTTTCTGTCTACAATGTATTTTTCCAATTTGAATATTTATTTCATATTTTTGCTGGTATAAACATTTACTAACATAGGCTTGCAGAGTTTTGAAAATTAAATATTAAATTACTTATTCGTTAAAACTATTCATTTAAAAAAAATTGTTTAATGTTTAAATATTTTTGTTTGGGGAAATAATTTCTTATCTGGCTCGTAATTTTGTTGGCTTCATATTAAATTCGCAACTTATATTGAAAAATTCTTTTTTCAAATGGTAGAATTTAAAAATATATGAATGTTTCTCTCTCTCTCTTTAAATGTTTTTTTCCTCTATGTTCAAACATACAGAATCTTCTATAACAGGTCTTAGATGTTTCTACAGCACGCCTTAAACATACAGAATATATATTTTTTTAAATTAATTTGTTCAGTTTATATAAAAAACAAATCTTTCAACTTGAAAATTTCATTCAAGAAATTTATAAAGAAATCGCACATATTTTTCATTCTGTACAATAAAATTTTAAAAATAAGATATTCTTTAAATGTCATAAATTTATTGAAAGAAAATCGCTTTATGCCATTACATGAACAGATCTTTCAAAACGATTCTTAATAGAAATAAAATTTGATTTTAATAAAAATTAGCCCCTATTTTAATAGTGAAATATATTTTAATATCGTTAAAAAAAGAACAGTTTTATTAAATGCCTTAAAAATACGAAGAAAAAATTTTCACTACTATCATAAGTGATTGAGAAAATTTCTTTAAATAAAATTAGAGGTGATATAACCGTTAAAATATATTTTTTATCTCAGCACTTGTAATTCTTGATAATAATTTGAATCAATGAAAAACTTGAAAGAAGAATATAAAGTGCATCACTATATATATATATATATATATATATATATATATATATATATATATATATATATATATATATATATATATATATATATATATATATATATATATATTGTTTGGCTGAAAATTTCTGATTATGTTAAATATAAATAAGTTTGCTTGAATTTATGTGTTTTGATTTTTGATTTACAAAATTTGCAAATGTTTTTGTTGTCTGTATTAGCGTTCCGCTGCTCATCAGATATTTGCATTGATAATGCTATGACATAATTTAGTTATCTAAACTGAAATCAGATGAATCGAGGTAGACTTATTAACAAAGGTCTTCTAATTTTAGAATCAGAAGAATGAATTTTATGATAAAAAAAGAAATATTATAAACTATCAATACGTTTTGTGATTTAAATCGTTTACAATAAAAATAATTTTGGTTTTCATTGATGGTCTGAATGATATAATTTAAAAAGCAATTTTAAATGCGAAATTTTCCATAAAGTTAAAATTGTTTTTTACTCGAATTTTTCTGAAATAAAAAAAAATGAAATAAAATTTTCTGATTAATCAGTGGTAAATAAAATGTGTTTAAAAATATATCATTGTGAAAAATCAGGCGAGTTGATTCAAAATTAGGGGTGTAAATTCGTACACAATCATTATTTTGCAATAAATAGTTGAAGTTTGTAAATTTAGTAGATTATAAAATTTTTGAAAATTTGTTAAGATAATTTAGAGCATACGTTCAACATTTAATAATCAACAGTTTGTAGAATCTTTCTTAAATAAGGTAATGCACAATTAATAGGGAATAAAAGTATTTAATTGCTTCAATTGGTTAACAAGGTAGAAAAAAAATACATTTAAAAATTTTAAGACATTGTTATGGAAATGTTAAATCATTAAAATCAATTTTCTTAAAATTTTATTGATAAATAAATATCCCGACTTCAAAATTGTAATATCCGGATCAAGGCCTACAAAGCCCATATCTGTTTTCCTAATCGAAGGGCCTGGGGTGCGAAGCATATGTCCGGACTAGGTAGTTGGCCTGA
Source organism: Latrodectus elegans (assembly GCA_030067965.1). NCBI lineage: Eukaryota > Metazoa > Arthropoda > Arachnida > Araneae > Theridiidae > Latrodectus > Latrodectus elegans. Next base: position 84,122,490 of record CM057822.1, on the reverse strand, counting down.
GGCTAAATCCCCGGTGTTTAGTTCCCAAGCATGATTGGTATTCAGTTAATCGATCCACTCGAAGGATGAAAGGTTGAGGTGACATAGCCTGAGAATCGGACCTGTGCCTTGGGGGCGCTATGTCACCGTGCTTAACAAATGTAAAAGTTTGGGTAAATTTTGTCATACAGATTTCCTTGGAACAGAAGTCTGTAGAGAAATGTGGGAATGAGAGATGTTACTCAGTAGTAGAAAAGAAATTAAACCAAAAACTCTATTAGAATTTCCGACATGCCTTATCTCAAACGGTGAAGATAGCGAGAAGAAGAGGTTGTCATTCAAATATTTTTTACCATTTCTGCATAAATTGCAAGTTGTGAGGGTTTATTCAGCAAAATAAAATTAATTTTGATTTATTTATGATTCACCATGAGACAAAACCATCTAAGTGATTTAACAATTTTAAGTATAGAAAAAGAAAAATTTGAAATGATCAACTTTGATAAAGTAATTGATTAATTCGCTTCAGCGAAGGCACGAAAAATGTGAATAGTGTAATATATTAGATTGCAAATAATAACATCTGCTTATATCTTTAGTATGTAAGGAATTATTTCATGTTTAAATTATTTTTATGTTTTTTTCAAATAATTGTATTAGTATATAAAACCAATAATATCTTTTTATAATTAATTCTAAATTACATAAGTTGGATTATTCTAATAATACTTTTCCACGCGAATTCAGTATAATTTTTTTTAGAATTGAATTGTGTTTAAAGTTAAAGCTGAGCTTGAGACTTTAAATTAATATATTTTTGATTTTTTTTTATAGTAAGTACAATATTCTGTTATTATTTACATTGTATTTTAATTACAATAATAATATATTTATTATAATGTATTATATATCGTTATATTATTAGATATTTTTTATTACTTAATACATTTTATTTCCATATTTATACTGTATTACTATTTTTTTCAAGGGGACGCCAAAAAAGGAATCACACCCGGGCACCTATTATGCTCACTGCACCACTGATTGCAGAATTCTTTAGTAGAAATAAAATCAAGTCACAAATATTGGCGGCTAACGTCCCATGTTCTCTAACTTTATTATTATTGTGTGTAATTAAATTAAAGATATATATGTTTGTAATTTAATTTTTTTGTATCTTGAAATTGTGTTTTTGGTAATTCTAAATAAAAATTTCCCCACTCTGATTTTTGTCAGCTTTTTTTATAGCCAGTCCCCATATAAAATTGTAGCCACACATAATTTTAACAATATAAATGTAATTCTATTTTCTTTCTGTGTCCAAAAATAAAGTGTTGGCTTTTACATGGTTTCCCGAAATCCTATGCTTGATTGTTTCTTTACGTAGCATCTCCTACATATAAGCCTTTGAGGGATTATTGATATTTTTTTATTCTTACGTTTCAATGAAAAGCATTTAAATACGAAAGAGTAATTTTAAATTAATTTCTGTGCAATATTGTACAATATTGAACCGAAAATTGAATTATTAAAAATATTTCACAATTGAATTAAATTGGAGCGTTTATTCTTGAAATAAATCAATCCTAAGTGTGTAGGATTGATTTAAAAGAATAATTGAATGAAATATATATTATGATAAAATTCACTAATATAAAAAATGGGACAAAGTGTTTATCTGAAAAACATTTAAAAGAAAACCATAGTTTCTATAATTAAATTTTCCAAACTTAAAGAATATTGCAAGATAGTAACGTAAAATTTATGATATTTCGTATGCTCATAATTTACGAAAAAGCATACAAAATTTGTTGATTTTTGGGGCTGTATATTGATATACACACATACATATCAGAACTTATATGTATGTGTGTGATTGGGTTACCACATTAATTCCGATACGAAAAAAAAATTTCAATGCATAATAATCATTAACTACACAAATATTTTGAATACAGCTTTTCAGATAGGCGAATACTTTCGACAGAAATTATACTTGTAATTAAACAATGTCCTGAAATGGCTCAGGCACGAGTAATTACTCGTGCCTTGGCATCATAGAGCTACAGATAGCTCTATGATAAGCATACATTATTGGAAAACAAAGGTTGCGATTTAGTTGTAAGTATATAAATGTGGTGAATGCTTTGATAAACATGGGAAGATGTATGATCATGAATAAAGATCGAATCTAGAAACTTGCAGCTTTTATATCAATATGAATATTATGGATCAGACACTAAACTGACTCTGTGGTAAAATATCTGAGTAATTCTTCCGTTTCTCAAAAATACTTATTTCTGTCGATCGAAGGTGCTAAATGCAGCATTCTGCCTTAGTATTTTGAACCATAATCAAGCAAGAAAACTGATTCTTGAAATTTTCAAATGCATGCCTTATCTGAAAAGCGATACTATCCTGCGAATAATAAGGATTTAAATTTTTTTTATTTGAATAAAAAGCCGTCAACAAGATAAATGTGCAGTTTTTTGTTTTTAACATTAACACAATACATAAAATGCAAGTTACATAAATCAGTTACATAAATCATTATGGCTAATGATAGTCTTTCCTACCATCGTTTATTGAATTCATTAGTTTTTTGGTTCAAAACCCACTTTTTTTCACATTAGGATATCACTAATCAATTTTTACATCCAAAAAGTATATAATTCCAAAGACACGAAAGTGCACTAAAAATGGGTTTAAAAGATATAATTAAATCTATCTTGCTATAAATAAAAACACCAATTAACTATTGAGAGAATCATTTTTAGATAATGTTAGGTTGGACGCTAATTTGGAAGAATTCGCCAGAGAACTGACGCCGGCAAAACTCCGGAGAACAAGTGACGCCCGAAAACATCACATAATGGGCGTTCCGAGAGAACTTTTAAGTTTTCCAGCTAGTTAGAAGTATTTGGCAGGGCACCGGCGACACGACGGATTTCATTTGTGTTTTTACCTCGTTTTTAATGCAACACCTGATAATCTAGTTCGGTCTAGTTTTGATTTGAGGTGTGTAGCCTACTCAGCCATGTATCTCTTTTGGAATAACCTGGAATTAAGCCTAACATTTCTTCATAATATTTTATTTTTTTCAAGTGGAGTCACTATTGCTGTCTAGTTGCCTGCCCTACAAGCTGTTCCTCTAACCAAGAATCTTTCTGCTGTACATAACAAAATTTTTACATATTCTTGCAATTTGAAAGTGAAGTTACATAAGCAATTTACATTGTTAGTACATATTACATTAGCAGTTACAACTTTCTTCTATATACAATTATAAATTTCCTTGGCTAGTTACAATCTTTCAATTACAAAAATAAATTTTCTTGGTTACCATACAATTGACAATTAAAATTTATTTACGTAAATGGGTTTGCACCCCCAATTGGGAATTGTTCACATGATGCTGCTAGACAGAAATAAAAAATTTATATTTACTCATCCATATAAAGAATTAGTAAAGAAAATTTTATAAATAGTTTATTTATGATTTTAGTTTTTATTTATTATTTTTCATAATGGTTGATAAATGTTGATTATGAATCTCACATTTAGTGGTCACCCACCAAAGTATTGTACACTCGTGAAAATCCGCATTTTGGGTTCGCATTTAGAAAGGGGGAGGGATTGTTTACAAATTGCGCAGCTTACATTTCAAATTTTATCATTCCTTACTTTAATTTGGCTCACTTTTCTACCGTTGGTTTTAATCTTAATACCGACCTCGGTCTATGGAAATTATTTAATTCATAAGGACTATATCTTTCTATTTTTTTTTGCTTCTAAATTGGGTAGTTTTTCCATATTTTTGTAGAATTTTAGCGCATTATTCTTTATAAAGTTAGTGAGCGTAAGCATGCCAATACTTTTTCTTATTAGGGTATTTTTGTAATAATATTCAGCATTTGTTACAAGTCTTAATATTTTGTTTTGTTAAGATTCGAGCAATTTCATTGTGGAGTCACAAGTGCCCCCCCCCAAAAAAAGATCCAGCATATGTCATCATCGGTCTTATATATGATTTGTACACTAAAAATTTATTTTTAATATTTAATTTTGAGTTTCTTGCCAGGAGTGGGTATAATTTTTGGATTGGTCCCGATGATTTACGCTTGATATTAGTAACATGGGGTTTCCATGTTAGCATTTTATCCAATATTACTCCTAAGTAGATTATCTAAGAGCTCCAGGGTATTTCACAATCATGTATTTTAAAAGTTTTACACGGTGCTCTCCTATTAGTAAATAGCACCGCAGTTGATTTTCTGGGATTTATTTTTATTTTCCATAGTTTTAACCAGCTTTCAATTTGGTTAATATGGTTAGAAAGGTTTTTAACAATTATGTCATGATTTCTATCCGTTGTAAGGATAGCTGTGTCATCAGCAAATAAACTTAGCATATTGTTTGGATTTTGAGGGATGTCATTTATATATAGATTAAGGAGAAATGGGCCGAGAATAGACCCTTGCGGGACTCCAGCTTCTATACCTTTGGAGGATGAGAACTCGTTATTTATTTTTACTTTAAATGATCTAAATCTTAAATAATTTTTGAGAAGTTTTACTAAGGAAGGGGGGGGAATTTTTCATTAATCATCTTACTAACAAGGCCTGTATGCCAGACCCTGTCAAAAACTTTTTCAATATCTAAGAAAATAGCACCTGTAGACTGTTTCCAATACCCATGACAATTTTTTCAGATACTCTGAGGAGCTGGTGGCAGGTAGAAAGCCCTTCCCTAAACCCATATTGCTATGGAATGATGATTTGTTTTGCTGTATCATGCTCTTGAAGATGTTGCAAGATAAATTTTTCTGCCAATTTGGCTAATGTGGGCAGAATTGAGATTGACCTATAGCTGGTTACTTCTCTGGGATTTTTCCCAAGTTTCCTAATTGGGACAATTATCGCTTCTTTTCACCTTTTGGGGAAATATGATAATCTAAGGATGTCATTTATAATTTCCGTTATATAGCAAATTGCTATAACTGGTAGTTGTTTCACTATTTTATTAATAATTCGATCATTACCTGGATTTTTTTAAATTGAAGTTGTGAAATTCCAAGTTCTAAGAGTGCGGCATTAATTTGTTTTATTTCTTGGTTACTATGTTCAATGTTTTCAATGTAGGTGTTTACACACATTTCAATTTTTTCTTCGTGCTCCTTGTTTATAAAGTTGTTTAACTTGAATTGGTTTCATAAGCTATTTGCTATTAGCTCAGTTCTCTTTGCATTTTCATATTCCTGTGGAACCTCGTTTTTGTGCGTACCTCGTGTAAATGGCTTCAAATCAATTTATTAAATTTTCATTCGATGAAGAAGAATTTTTAATAGATCAATACAGGAATAAGTATATGTAATAATGAATTTAAAAGAATCTACAATCTTTTTCTAAATTAATTAATTTTAATTTATTAATTAATTTTATAAATCATGCAAAGATGTCTATGGGACCAACAGATAGCAGTTATTTTGATAAGCATAAAAAAGCACCATCATGAAAGATATTCAACATTTGTTTTATGAATCTGTAACAGGTAATTATATTGATTATTAAAGATTGAATTTTTATGCAAATGAAATAAATTAAAATCGCGCTTATTTTCTTATACTTAATTTGCCTTTATATTGATTTAGATATAATGCTAAGCAAAATTAATTCCAAAATTGAATATATTTTATCTAACGTAATTAAAATAACTTAACCTTTTATTTAAATAAAATAGAACCAGATTTTTATATAATCAAGAAACTTTTAAATTTTTTTACAAATTTATATTGTTGATGTTGTTTAGGTGTTATAATTTTCTATAATAAGTTTTATTTCTATTTTATTAAAGAAACATTATTGAAATATTCTATTAAAAATTATATTACTAAATAATATATTTTACATATATAATAAAATATGAATGTCCATATTTCCTGGAAATTTTTAATTTGATTCTTAGAACTCTGTATGAAGCCCGCTTAATTGCTTATAATTGATAAATCATTTTCTTCTGTAAAACATGAATATTTTAATTTAATTTATGGAATACACTGAATTGAATTAATAAAGAGAAATTGTATAATTATTTAATTATTTGTGTATGCAAAACAAATTTTAAATAATTAAAATTTTAAATATTCTGGAATGCATTACAATTTTCAGTTATTCAAAGAAATAAATTATACTATACTTGTGGAATTATGCTGAGTATTATTTAAAATACATTACATTAAAAGGTATGTTATGATTCAGTGTGTTTGACCAAATTCAATACAGGAATTTTTATGAAATTTAAGCTAGTTTAGTTAAATAATTATAAGTTAATTAAGTTAAAAATTATTAAAAAATTATCAAAGCAGAGAGAGTAAAGTGCATGCACAATTACGTATTTTAAAATTTTATACAAATAAATTAAAAAATATATACATAAAAAAGCAGTTGTAATTTCACAATACTCATATTCTGCTTCAAAAAAATTTATTTAATCTTTCAATATAATTGTAATTATAGAAAAATGTCAAATAGAAAAATAACGTCATATGACATGACGTCATTTCTCTGTCTCCGTGAGTTCAGGAGGAATTCTCCCAGCACCGAATTCTAGGAATTTCACTAGTTGCAAGTATTTACTTCAGAGATGGTTGGCAGAGTTTATCAGTTTTTGTTTTTGGCAACAAGAGTATCATCTGAGTGTTATTTGTGTTGTGTTTGTTATTCTTTTTACCCAGAGCGCTGACGAAACGTGGTTTGAAAGTTTCATTTCTTTATATACTTAAAATTCGGTAATTATATATGTTCTTATATAATATTAATCTAAAATTATAATCAGATTTTACTTTAGGAACTTATTTTCTTTTTATAAAATCAGTAAATATAGAATTAGGCTACAAATATTTTTGTATAATTTGGATGATGACAGATTTATTATTCTTAATTAAAAAATATTGAATTTGTTTTAGTTATTAAGCAAAGGTTTATTTTAACTTAAATTTTATCAAATATTGAATCAAACATTTTTTTTATTTGTTACTGGATTATTCCGACTCTTGGTGTAAATTTTTGTCAAATTGAAATGTTTCTCCCTAAATCTTAACTTAATCATCAATTATTACCTAGCTAATGAATGGGTTGTAGACATTGTCGTTTGGTTCATAAGTATATGGGTACGACTTCAACCTTCTGCTTGTTTATTTGTTGCAGTTCAGAATCTACTTTCAAACTCTATATTCTTACCCATAAAATATGGAGCTATATAAAAACCAATCCGTAAATTTGATGATACTTTCTTGGAGCAAATAATTTCAATATTAAGGTTACTAAATATGTAATGCTGATGGTCAGGAAAATTCTCATATTGCCTGTTATATCTAATTGCTCTTTATATAAAGTAATATAAATAATAAGCGTTCCATTTAATGAGAAATTATTACATATTTTCGGCTGAATTATAATTTTGTTTTCAATCAACACCAGTCAAAACAATAAAAAAACATGAGCTTCAAGTGCTTAAGAAATATTAAACAAAGTAAGGGTAAGTTTCATCCATAATTGCGTTGTTCTAAATGGCATAGTACAAAATGCTATTTAAATTGTATCATGTTTTAGTATGATTTCACATTGAAAGCAATCGCTGAGATATTGAAACCACAAATTATGTGTGAGTGATTATAGCTTGGTGATAATCTTGACATTGTTTTCATCCCAGACACTGTGGAAATCAAGATATACCTCAAATTGCAGCATCTGTGCCATTTAATCCATGATTTCAAATTCTGAATTTTTTTAATGAAGAAATGTTGCCAAGATGATGTATTGTGACATGTGAGTTGACATAAATACTAGGGTTATCAAAATAGAATTTTCTGCATAATTCTTATAGGTCTTCATATGTATGATGTAATAAAAACATGGTTGCCAGATACATTAGAAAATCCGCCAAAAATCACTAATCTCAGAATTTGGTGCATGGATTATATGGCACCTGTGCCCAAATTGCATCATGTTATAATATGAAATAATATATGATTGATTTATAAGCTTTAATCATTAGAAATTGTGTGGGAAATCTTTGTTTCTGGGCAAGAGAAGGAAATCATTGTATATAATATGCATCAGTTGTTCAAATAGATTTATAAAGAACATTCTTTTTATTAGATAACTATTACAATTTGTGAGTGATTATTGGTTGTAAACTTGCTCTTTAAGTTATTCCAAATTTTTTTTGTGTCATAATGAATAGTCATAAAGTAATTCAGGTAACATAAAATTCATTAAATTATGAGTATTAAATATAAAAGAAAATCTACAAAAAATTTGATACTGAATTATTTTAAGTGATAGACAAACTATCGTATTTCAGAATACTTACATAAAGTAAAGGTGCAATGTATTTTGATACATTCGATTACAAAATATCTTTTTTGTCTAGAGGTATGCAGTCCTGAATACGATGCATTTTCTTTTGTTTATTATTTCTGTTTACAGATATTAGCTTTTTATTATTATAAAGAAAATGTATGAAATATTGATATTTTTTAGAAGTAACAACATTGGATAAAGTTTCCCTAATACTGAGGAAATTTTTTATTTTTATTTTAATAGTTATAATAACCTTAAATAATAATAAATGAAGTGTTATTTTAGAACTGCTCTATTTTGTTATTTAAAATTTATATTTTCTATAAATTTTGTGTTTGTCACTTCTTTTGATTAGATCTTTTTTTTATAAAAATAACCTCACATATATTGACATTTATAGCTGGATAGTATATAGTTGACATTTATAGTATATAGTTGGACCTCTAAAATTTAAAGTTTGACTGCATAAAAAATGGTGCTCTTATTGAAAATATCCTACAAAATATTCTAGTGTTTTGTTTTAACTATTAAAAAGCTTGATATATATTTAAATAGAAGGACAAAAATGTATTAAACATTTTTATAATTTGTTTCATTTTGTCATATTTATTAATTATTACATATTTTATATTAAGCTAATATTACTTTATTTTGTAACTTATTTATGTCAAATAATATGAAACTGTAATAAGATGGCACTATATTTTTATTTGTTTTAGAAAAGTCTCAAAATGCCACTATCGTGTCGATTTTATAATCAAAAATATCCAGAAATTGAGGATGTTGTAATGGTAAAAGTACGCTCTATTGCTGAAATGGGTGCATATGTGTCTTTACTGGAATACAATAATATTGAAGGAATGATCTTACTTTCTGAACTTTCAAGGCGACGTATTAGATCAATCAATAAGCTTATTCGTGTTGGTCGAGATGAATGTGTTGTTGTAATAAGAGTGGATAAAGAAAAAGGTATTAGTAATCATTTAATAACTACCTAAGATGCTTTTTAATATGCTTTGAAAGCATATATAAATATAGTAGCATGAATTTTGTTAAACATTAAAAATTTTAAATAACTGACATTGACAATATATACATTCTGTATGTAATTGACATTGATAATATATACATACAAGTATTTTTTAATGTAATTTTTTTTATATTAAACACTGTTTTTCAAATATTTATATTTATTTTAGTATTTAAATTTATTAATATCAACTATAGGCAAATTGTTTCATTTCTAAGCAAAAACTTGACTGTAAATTGATATTTTGATCATAATGGTGCATGGGTTATCAATTGTAAGATTTGTACCAAGCTACTGGCTGAATGATTAGCGCTCTTGTCTTTGATTAAACAGCTCATAGGTTCGAATCCCACGTTCAACTTGGATGTTTGTAGTGGTTTGAAATCTACTTTAATCATTAGATCTCAGTCCCTTTATGTGCAAAAATTGACCATTAAGCGATAACATTACAGTAGAAATTGAAAAAAATTATCTCTTTTAATATGAATCTAATTTATTTCCCTTTGCTCTGTTAGTTATAGTATTTAATTTTTGTAACATAAAAAAATGAATAAGTGAAACAATTAGAGCCAGTTTTCTAAAAGAATTATGTGTTGCCATTAATAACGCGGTATCAGGTATTCATAATTTAATTTATAAATATTATGTTCAAAGGAATATTTTTTGTTTAGAATAAAATTATATTAACTTTCAATTGTAAATGGTATAAAAAAATCATTTTGATTTCTCATTATCTAATATCTTCCATTGTGTGATTTACAAGTTTGAAGATGAAAGTGCCAAATCAAATAATGACTTTGTCACTTTATAGATAAAAGTATCAAGATGGTTAGTTATTTTAGTAAGTTTTTTTTTAAAAATAATAGCTAAAAATGTAATTTGTTAAGTAATGGATAAAATCTTCCATTTTTAATTATATTTTAAAATGTTCCCAAAATTTATCATTATCAGTGTTTTTAATTTGCTGAAAACTTTAGAAAGGCTTTAGTAGCAATTTTATAAATTTCATCTCTAAATTTAATGTAATGTACCAAATATTTGTAATTTTGAATTTGAATTATTTATCTCCATTAAAATTTTAACAATACTTATAAATTTCACCTTGCTTAAGATCTTATCAAAAGTATTTTTAAATGTTAGTTTTTATAAATGTTTATATTGGGATTGATTTTGTGCTTATAACTACAAATAAATCTGCTGTAATACATGCTTATATAATTTAATTGTGTAAATAATTTAGCTTAATTTATGTAATTTAAAATTTAGCATCATTAAAAATAAATGAAAAATCTACTTTATTTTCATTTAGGTTATATTGATTTATCTAAGAGAAGAGTGTCACCTGAAGATATAGAAAAATGTGAAGAAAAATTTGCCAAAGCAAAAGCAGTATGGGAAATTCATTACTATTTTTTTTCAAACAGCTCAAATATTAGTCCTTATTTAGTAATTTTTTTATTTTATGATAGAAATTTATCTATTGAAAGATTATCAAATTACCATATTTTCCTGTTTATAATGTGCAGTGGTGGATTACCCTCAAGATTGTGTCACATTTTTTTTATTATTTTACTTAAAAACATAGTCTGGAGAGACATATAATCTTCAATAATTTTTGCAGCAAATAGTCTAAAATGTACACAGCCATTGATGTGGTGTTATATAAAATAAAAAATATTGAGTATGGTAACAAATATAGTAAATTGTACAGAAAAAAAATCTGTTTAGATCCACCTCATCACAAAATTCTATGAACAGTAATGCAAACAAACACCATATTGATCATCAAGAACATTATTTCAGGAAATATTCTAATAATGTTTATTGGTTTTTAATTTTTTATAACTTTAAAAACAAGGTTTGATATATTATAAAAATAAAATATATTTGTTAACAATTAAATTAAATGGCACAGGTGGTGTATAATCCAGGGTCTTAAATTTTGAATTTTTTGTGACTAAGAAATGTTGCTAATAATCTAATTGTAATGTAGTAAATTTTTTTTGAAAAACCTTACATATCTAAATATTAAATTTAAGCCTGATAAATAAAGAGCGTAAATATATATATTTGAAATATAATAAGATTTTTAATGAAACATTAGAAAATATGAATATTTTCCTTATTTATATTTGTTTTCAAAATTATTTCAGAACTAAGAATGCCTAGGTATTTTAAAACGATATTTTGAGCTACAGACAATTAATTGTAACAGTTTTGACAAAGGCTGAAAAAGATAAGTGCAGAACAAAGAAATGATTATTTAAAGTAATGAAAAAGAGCAATAGAACCTGCAATTTAAGTACCCAAAATGTCAAGGAAATTCTAAAACACATTAAAAGATTTGTTACGAAGTTTCGTCACAAAAATTTCTAATAAAATGTGAAAAAGGAACACAATGTTATAAATCTTGTCACAGTGACATAAACACTAGGGTTGTCGAAATTGAATTTTCAACATAATTCTTGTTAGTCTTCATTTGTATGATGTAATAAAAATCAGGTAGCCAGATAAAAAGAAAATCTGCCAAAAAATCACCAAACTCAGAATTTGTTATTCTGGATTATACAGCACCTGTGCCAATTAAAGAAATTATTTTCCATCTGTTTATGGGATATATTTTTTCTTTGATACTGCACATGCTTTGTTTTTCTCTATATATTGACATGTTTGTCTCCATTTTTTATTTACCTTCTCTATAGCATTTAGTTTTAGTTCTGTTATGTAGTTAATGCATTTTTATTTGCACTGAACAATATACAAATTTGAATATTTTCATAACAAAAAGTTCAGGCTAATATAACATTTGAAATAAGGATAGCCAATAGTAACTGTCGTATCTTTACAAGGAACTAATTCATCCTTCAATGAAATTGGCAAAATTGATAACTGATATAAATTAGCCAAGTTGTAGTGATATTTATTACTTATTTTATTAAACATAAATGACATTTCTTTTAAAATTTTATAAGCTTTTTGGATTTTTTTTTTTATCAGATTATCCACTACTATGTATGATACCCATAAAAAAATTTTTTTTAATTTTTTAGCATACAATCTGCAGATTATATGCAGAAAAATATGGTAATTAGAAATTAATTTAAATCTGATATTATTAAGACGAGAAACTTATGAGGGTAGTATTTGAAAGTTGTACAATTTGCCAATTAGGTCCAATACTTTAGTTATGTCATGTTTTATTTCTTTTAAATCATATCAATATTTACCTCAATTTAGGTAAACAGTATTCTTCGTCATGTAGCAGAAATTTTAAAATATGAATCAGATGAGGAATTGGAAGAATTGTATAAAAAGACTGCTTGGCATTTTGATGAAAAATTGAAAAAGCAAGCTAGCTCTTATGACATTTTTAAACATGCTGTAAAGTAAGGCACTATTTTTCTTTATTAAGATGGAACAGATTAAAACATATTTCATATTAGGTAAAATTTAAATTATATTTTTAAATATGTGTTTCCTATGATCATATTTTAGTGATCCTTCTATTTTGGATGAATGTGGTTTAGATGATAATACCAAAGATGTTTTATTATCTAACATAAAACGTAGGCTAACTCCACAGGCTGTAAGGATTAGAGCTGGTAAAGAAATTTTAAGTTTTATAATTTTAAACTTTCTTCTTTTAATTTATACTATAAAGATATATTTTCTTTTATGAATTTTTAGATATTGAAGTTGCTTGTTATGGTTATGAAGGAATTGATGCAGTAAAAAATGCTCTAAGAGCTGGAATTAATCGCTCAACAGAAGAAATGCCCATTAAGGTAATATATAGATGCTAAAAACTAAAATATGATTTTAATGCTTGTTTGTAATATCAGCTTACAAGTCATTATTATAAAAGTTATTGAATTATTTTTATTAAATGTGTTGCTCATGAATGCTCACGTTCACACAAACTGACAAAATCTGGAGAATGTGTCTAATCAATGATCACAAATAATGTGCAGCTGTGCTATTTAAGATGATTTAAAATGTATATTTGTCATGTAAATTAGTGCTATAAAAAGCGAACATAGCTGTCAACTCTGATTTCATCAGGAAACTACTGATTTTTGGCGATTTCAGTGAAAAACCTAAAAACAATTGAAATTTTGCGGGAAAAAAATCTATTGAGTTGTAGATCAATTTTAATTATTTCAAATTCTAATCCAAATTGTGAATGGGTGTTCAGTCATATAAAAAATAATAAAAAATGAATTCAGATTTTCATTTTCTGCTGAAGATTTAGAAAGTTTAATTATAGCTAAATATTCTCAAAATGAGAAAAAAATGTTTTTAAGAGTATTTTACAAATTTATTTCTAAAAAATGCCATCAGCAGCATATCAAGAAAGTAAATTGCCATGAGTTATTTGAATATGAAATGCATTATGTTTTTTATGGACAAAGTATTTCATGATTTCTATATTCTTAGAAGTATTTGCCATTGAATTAAATTTATTTATTAATGCATTTTATATTTTTATGTAATTTTAGAAGTTTAATATTTACAAATTGCATTAGTAAAAGTTATCTTGTGAAATAAATTTTGGGACATAAATGTTGAGGTTTTATTTTATTTTATTTTATTTTTTTTACATGTTGTATATTTTATTTTTCATAGTTCCCTAATTGAAATTTATGAATATTTTATTAAAACATTAAGATTATAATAGAAAATATGTTTAACATAAATCAATTCCAGATTATATAATCTAAAGAGTAAAATTATATGTTTTTGTGATACTACTGTTTTAAACATCCTGTTTCAAGCAAAAATGTAGTCTCCTGATTTTTTTTCCTTAAAATCAGTATAATCTACTAATTTCTTTTTCTCCAAAGTTGGCATTTATGAGAGAGTAAGCACCATATACTAATAGTAACTATATTTTGCCATCAGGAGAAATTATTTATTTTTTCATTTAGTTAATTTTTATTAATATAATATTGAAGTCACTGAGAGATTACTCAATGGAAAATTCCATGCGCAATTTCAAAATCAGGAAAAAATACCTTGAAAGCTTCTAAGTTTGCTTTAAAGCTTCTGTACTCACATATCATAATGGTTATAATTCAATGTCCTTGTCTCTAATGTTCCAAAGGTGTAAAATAAAAGTGCTATTTATTTAAGGAATGATGAGTGACTAAATTTGGAAATGGATATTTTACTATTAACACACACACAATAACAATTTCTTGATAATAATTGGCTTTGCAATTTGCTGTTTTAATCAAAACTATTATTGGGATTGAATAACACTCAAATCTTCTATCTGGCAATTACTAATGTCAGTAATCTTGAGAATCTTGTGTGTTTCTAGAAATATAGTTGATTCCTGGTGCGACTATTAAATTTCATTCTGATTTATATTTGTAATAGCATTGATAGTTCTAGCAGCTGATATATTTATTTTCTAAGTATCTAATGTTTTGTTTAGTTCATGGGTTTGAGTCCCATCTGCAGCAGGAATGTTTGTAATGGTTTGGAATCCACTTTAAACATTATCTCAACCTAGTTACCTTTCATTTGCAAAAAAGTGACAGTTGAATTACAAACAAACTAAATCTAATTCTATTTTGTATTGAAACCCTTAACTGATGAGGAAACTTACTAGATTTGCTCCCCAGTGCTACAGGTTTTCACACAGGCATGTTTTCCATTCTGTTTACTTTTACAAAAAAATATAAATAATGTCATTCTATTGGATTGCAAAACCATCGGTCTAGCTATACTGATAGCAGAACATTGCAAAGAATTATGCTTCAGAATGGTATATACATACATACATACACACAACACACACACACACACACACACACACAGGGAATTAATCATAGCAAGATTTGTACGATTCCTGGAATTTCAACACGACTCTATGAAATTCCTGAATCATTCCAAGAATTTATAATTAAACCTTAATGCTTTTTTTTTTTTTTTTTTTTTTGTAAAATTATTAAGATTTCCAATGAAGTTGTCTGAAAACAAAATTGAATTTTAGCTCTTAACATTACCATTAGATGATGGCACAGTAGATATTATATTCTTTTATGCATGGAGATCCAGTTCACTCATTTATAAAAATTTAAAGCTAACAATTTTTTTTTCATAAAATTTTAACTTATTTTTTAATATTTCACTTACGGTATATTATGATGTATTGATATGCAGTTTTAAAAATAATTATATACAAATCCTATGTCATTTGCTGTTTGGTTTAAAATAGTAAATAAAATTCAAAATACTTATTCTTCCAAATATTTATTGTATTACTAAAGAATATAATGTAATTATTAAAATTTTATTGTTGTTAATAAAACAATTTTATTGAAATGTTAATTGTTAAAATTATATAAAAGTTATACATTAATAACTTTTATTTGGTGTACCAAATTTTTAGTTACTAGTTCTTTTCTGAACTAGTGAAAATTGTCAAGAATGTTTTGGAGACAGGAAATTGCTGCTATCAGAATTTTGTCATTTTAAACATAAGAATTGTGAAACATTTGTTTATATGTATACAAAATTTCTGGTAAATTATTCATATTACTTTAAATAAAGCTTGGAAATTATTTTTATTAAAATTTTATTTTGGTTGCTTAAGGTGGTTTATATATCTGGGTTTAAAATGAAAATTTCATCCATGATATTCAACTTTCAAATAAATTTCCAAGCACTTTTTGAATGAATGAATAGATTATAAAATTGTATGTGATTTTCTGCATTTTTAATTAGCATCTTAGGATTTTCTGAGTATTCTAATTATTCACTTTTTTTCCAACTATTAATCTCTACTTGTGATGATTTTATGGTAGTAAGTAATAAGGAAATTATTTATAGTACGTTAAATTACTTAATTTCTAACATTTAAATTTAAAATATTTGCTTAGTTTGTTTTTGAATAATTCAATTTTATTTCATTGTTGACTACAAATAAAATATGTATTTATCTTAAATTCCTATGATTTTTACTATTGCTTTAATTTTGTAATCAAATTCATGAAAAACCTTTAAGAAATTGCTTTTGGAAGAAAAATATTTAATATTTCTCCTTTTCCCTCTCCTAGAGATTTTTGATATTCTCTTAAATTTAATTTTCTTCATGAACTTTCCTGTTTTTTTTATATTTTTACTTTTATTTATTTAATTTCACTTTTTTCTTGTTTCAAAAAAATTTTTTTTAATATTTAAAATGTTTTTAATAATTTTTTATAAATTTTTAAAGGGATGATGAATCTTATTATTGTTTTTATTTTCAGATCAATTTAATAGCTCCTCCATTATATGTATGCACTACTACTACCATGGAAAAAAATGATGGACTTAAAGCATTACAAGACGCTCTAAATGAAATTCAGACAACAATTAAAGCGTCAGATGGCATTTTTAATGTTTTGATTGCAGTAAGTAATGTATAATAATTCTAATTTAGTGTATAATTATTTTAAATATTCATTTATATTTGAATTGTTTTTATTATTCATTTACTAAGAAAAGCTCCTTCTATTATTAATTACTTATTGATAGATATTTTTAAATGAACATTATTCAATATTTAAATGTCTCATGGAAAGACCTGTATGAAATTACATAAATAAATTTTTTTTTAACTGTTATGCAGAAATTTTTATATTGTTTCAATATATATATATATATATATATATATATATACTGTAATGAACTTTATCTATCAAAATCATATTGTGAATATTTTAAATGTCTATTTTAATTAGTTATCTATATTTTATTAGTTGAAAATAATTTTCATGTTTAAAAACAATCATTGTAAGAATCTTGTGCAATTATCAAATATAAATTACTAATTGGGTGATTTTATATTTTATATTTTTTCACTGATAATGTTTGACAAATATAACTGTATATTCATAGCGATTTAGGCAAGCTACAAATTATATCTTAAGGTTAACGGGTTTGGAATACTCACCCATTACCAAGTGTCTCAGGATTTTGAACCATGGTCAGGTGATGAAGTCACACATGAACTAGCCCCTTCTCTTCATATTCACCCCATACCAGCAGAAGGACTTAGATATAATATGTTAACGTGGACAAGCCTTCAACCTGTGGAGCTCCAACAACCCAGTGAAGGACACACATGCTCACTCTCCAATTTAAATATGTATGGTCATAAGTAAAAAACCATAATTTTATGCATCATAATTAGTAGCAAGATTGGTATAAAAGAAAAAAAGTTTATTTTGTAAACCAGACACTTATCTCTCTTTTATGTTTTTCTTAAAATAATCAAGTTACATTATTACCAATATTAGTACCTAACTTGTATGATGCATTTTCACACCATTCCTGAGAAATATCAATAAACTTCTCAAACATATCATTCAGATCCTGGTGGATTTTATTTAGGATAAAATCAGAATGAACTTACCATTTAATTTATCTGTTAAGTTTCTTTAATAACCAGGAATTCCTTTAATGCTACACTTTGTGACAAAAAGAGTGGGCATTCAATTCCTTACATTTCGTTTTCAATGCTTTGTGTCTACATTCAAAAGTTGGAGGGGAAAAATACTTGCTTTCTCCCTTTTCATTATGAGTGATTCAAGTTACTTAAATCAGTGAATTACTCTAACAAAGAAAAATATCTTTGCAGTAGCTATGAAAAATGTTTTTTCTGAACTTATGAATAGTAATTAACTTATGGAAACCAAAAAACTGGTAAATTCTGTTGGGATATATTTTGTTTGAACATGTTATTATGTATAATGCTTCTTGGATGGTAATTTTGAGAATTTAATTCTGCTGTACTGTTCAACAATTGAGTTCCTTATCTACAATAAGCTCCATGGATTTTTAGTCTTGTAAAAGCTCAGTATAATTATATTAGCAATTATGATTACTTCACAGTATGTAAAAGTCTACATTAAAAAATTTTTTCTTAAAACAAAATTTTATATTAAACATCCTCTTCAAATGCTCCATGCTTTAACTGTATATTAAAGACTATTTTAATTATAGTTTAACAAGTCTCTTTCTAAAGTATTCTGAATAATTTTTATTCAGAGTATAGTCCAACTTGCTTCTCTGAGGAAAAATTATTAACAATATTTTTGCATTGAACTATCAATGGGAAATACTGCATCATTATTTTTTTATTTGCAAAATAATAAATATAAATGGTCCAGAAATGTTCCTCATAAATTATAATGAAATCAATTTTTCTGAGAAATTTATTATTGATAATCATTTTGCTTTAGAATATTATTAATTTTTGTTTGAAGTCCCAGTTTTAAATTCTGATAAAAACTTTCATTGGGGAGGAAAATGGACTCTAGCATGACTTCTTAATAAAACATTGGACAACAATTTGAAATTTTGCATATCATAATAACAGAAATGAATGTAAAAAATAAAAATAAAAAAATCCTAGTATTTAATTAGAAATATACAGGGATGTCATTTTTCTGCCTTGTAGACAGATTTCAGTCTTTTAAAAATGAGATTTTAATTAAAAAAGTATGTTTTTAGAATTTTTTCTAATTTAGGCATTTAATTTCCTATTAGTTAATAATTTAAAAATAGCTATTTAAAGGGATCGTTTGAGACAGTGATTTACAATACAAGTTTTATTATCATCATTGTACAACTTGGCATTACTGTAGTTAAATTCTGATATCACCATTAGAAATTTGAAAATATATTTTCCCTTTGAGATTGTAAGATTCCAAAAGCATCTTTTACTGTCAGGGAAGTTGAAAATAAATTTTGTTTTTTAATTGCAAATTTTATCAAAACTGGATTAAAAACATTAAAATATCTGTTCTTGAATCCACTGAAGTCAATTATGAGAAAATATTACTCAACCACTCGCCTGCAGACTGATAGTTGAAAAATATTGACATGGTATTCTTTAAGAAAAACGTATGAGTGTTTCCTCTTTCTAAATGTAAATAAATATCGCACAGATTTAAAATCATGTATGTAGGTATAATTTCTGCATTTTTACCAAATCAATTAGCAAAGTTGAATAAATCATACTCGTATATATGATTTAAAACCATTACGATAAAATGAAGTAAAATTTCCAACTTTCTTTTAGCCCAAAGTTGTGACCGATCTTGATGAAGCAGAACTTGCAAGGCAGTTTGACAAATTAGAAATGGAAAATGCTGAAGTTTCTGGTGATAGTGATGTAGAAGAAGAATCAGATGAAGAAAAAAAAGCTGATGCTGAATAAATTAATTGATTTTAGATAAAAAAAAAATTGTTTTTTAAATTCTTTTTGTACATTATGGAGAAAAGAACAACTATTATTAAATTATTTTTCCATTACTTTGTTCAGAAACCATTCATGTGTTAGCTACAATGTAATTATAATTTTTTCTAGTTAAAAACATAGCTCATTTTTATATTAAAACACAGATCATTAGTAAATTCATAAAATATGACTAAATGAAATCAAACTTTTATATTTCACTTTTTGCATAAAGTACTTCTCTGAAATAAGTTCCCTTTTATTTATTTAAATTATGCATTTTTTAATGTGCCTCTTTGATAGTGCCAGCGTTTTTATAATCAATTAAAATTTAGATTTATGAGCTTCATCAAGAATGTTATCATATGAATGAAACATAACTATGCTTTTATTTTATGTAAATAATTTTGATTAAAATTTCAGAACATTTAATACATTTTTACTTAATAGAAATAAGAGGGAAATGTTGACTCTGACATGTTATGGTACATATTTTTAAATTTTTTTTCTATGATATATCGTGACCAATAATATATAATTTCATAATGAATGTGGTTTTTTAAGATGCATGACTCTGCATAGATTAACATGGATATACATTGAATAGCTAAAATTACTTATTCTCTAGAAACTAACACTATAGATAATAAAATAGTAATTTTTATTACCTTGTTATAATTTTAAAGGTACTAATTAGAGTATTTTGAAATCGTGATTTACTTTTCTTAACCTAATGATTCTGTAGAAATATCTAAATATAATATTTAATTTTATCTTAGATGGATAACATGAATACTTTTTAAAAATTGAGATTAAATATTTTCCTTTTGAATCTCTTTAAAGTTAATCATGTCTAAATGTAATTTAATGTTTCATTTTCAGCATATTTAATTTATGCTATTTTTGTTGACTTAATAATTTTTTCACAAATTTCATGTGTATTGTTAAAAAAAAAATTTTGAGCAAAATATTTATCCTCTAAAAGTATGAGACTTGTTAAATTCTGGATTATGAGATCAATTGTATAAAATTTGAAAACTTCTGTAATAGTGCTGGGTGTAATAATGACTCCTTATTTCCTATTTTCATATTTTCTTTCATCTGGAATTGTTAAATTAATTAAAGATTTAGAAAACTTACAAAATAAAATGGGTTATTTGTATGTTTTGAAAAAAATTTACATGTTTTTATCAACAGTGATTATTTTGCATGCATACATTGAAATTTGTAATAGCTTGGGAGAACAACTGAAAACCTTTTTTCTGAAAATAAACTATATGTTATAGATAGTTTCTAATAGATAGTTTCATATATTAGTTTATTCAAAAGCAATTTTTTAATTACATACTGCAAAATTATTTATCAAATATGAACTTAATTTTCATATGTAACAGCCTCAATATTTCTTATTTTAACAGTTGAAATAGAAAAAAATAATTGATTATTAATTTTGGCTTTTGTGCCACAAGTATAAGCAAAAATTAATCAAGAAATAATAATTTAAATTGTAAATTTATTTTAATGACAATAATTTAGGCAAGTATTCATTGTAATATTTTGCTGCAAGAAGTATTTATTTAGATTCTTGATCAATGAAAGCAATATATTAATTCAAGTAAAATGTAGAAAAGTACTTTAATAAAACTTTTGATGTATTAGAAAATTATAATTTTCTAATATATCAAAAAGTTTAGGAGTATACGGCTCTTAAAAGTATTCATTGCTTCATACAAAATTTTAATGTAATAGAACCATCTAAACTGCTTATCAAACATAAATCGTGAAATTAACATGTGTTTGCAGGGCATACACACGTCAAGGCAGAGTAGTACCAGCTGCAAACTTTATAAAGGGTTTGGTTTTTGTTCAACGGTCATCTTTTGCATTTGAGGGTTGGTTAGACCATAACCGATTGTTAAAATTGGATTACAAACCATTGAAAATATCCAAGCCAAGTAGCATTTAAACATACCAATTGTTAAACCAAAGCGCTTTGGGAAGTAGACCACCGAGCTGGCAGCAGAATGGTTAGCGGTCTTGCCTTCGGTTCAGTTTGCGCGTTCGAATCTCGGGCATCGATGTTTTTGGTGGTTCGGAATCCACTTTAAACCGTAGGTCGCGGTCTAATTAGTCCTCGTGTGCAAAAAATGACAGTTGAGCGACAAACAGACCAAACCATTGGGAAGTAGACCAGATTGCCAATTTAAAGCATGAAAATTCAGGTTTATATATGTATATATATATAAACTTCATATCTTGTGAAAGACATCTAGCAAATTTCTGGATTTGACCAAGAAGGAATAGCAATCCTGCGGTTTATCTTGAGAAGAAATTGGTGATGATGTGGACGAAACCATAAAATTCACATTTGAAAACAATTTATTGTATTAATAAAAAATCAAGCAAAGTAATCTTTTTTTTTTTTTGTTTGTTTCAAGATGTTTATAAAAATACATATTTTTCTATTCATTACGTTGTCAATTATTTAAACGATATTTTTTACGTACAAATTACATTTACGTCAATGTATAAAAAATCTTAAAATAAAATTTCGTTCTACTATGAGTTTCTTTGTCGAAGTTCAAGTTGTCAAACGTTCTATAGACTGTCTTCATTTATAATGGTTTCTTTATTGAAATGAGAGATAATCACAAAATCTATAGTAGCTAAAATGTCTATTTGCGATTTAAATCTATGTTTGATCACTCTTTACGAAATTACTTTACAATGAATGTGTGATCACTTAACTGAATTTTTTTTTAATAACTAAATAAATCATTTTGAACTTAATTCATTAGTGATACATGTTTAAATATATATGCAATAAAATATTAACTCTCAAAACAATGTTCTTGTTGTATTTAAACATTTTTTAAAACATTGCTTCCGTATTCGATTTTTGAACAGAAAAATGAGAAAATAAATAGATGACACCACTCATATGGCTGTAACCTTTATTATTTTTTTCTTTAAAGTTATTCTCAGAACATTTTCGGTACATAAAAAATGTCAAAATAGAAGAACTAACAACTAAAATTATTTTTTAAAACTGAAAACATCCTTTATGAGTTTAATATAGATTCAAGATTTACCCAACAGTGAAAAAATACACAGGCATGTATGATTTTAATTTAACCAATTTTTTATAATGTCGGCACCGTAATTTCTAGGAGAAACGTCATGACATTTGTCTAAAAAATTAATTTTTAGGGATTCGGTATTTACATCCAAATAAAATTAATACCGCAAAAAATCTCAGTACTTCGTTCAAATCGAGTCTTTGGAGAATAAATTAAAGAAGGCACACAAATACTACTAAATTTAAACTCTATTCGCAAGCTTATTGAATACTTCAGCTCACTTTTCGTTAGAAAATAAAACAAATTAATCGTGAATGATACACCTGTATAGTTATATCAAGCAAAATCTAAATACACTATTTGAATGAATAAAAGGAGGTATAAACTACCAAATTTACACTTGATAAAGCAAGTAATACGAATAATTCAACAGAGTGAATCATTGGTGTGTAAATAAAAAGCAGTACACATAAACTGCTTAATTTAAACTTCATACCGCAAGCAATATTAATAACTTCATGTGACTGAGTCTTTAGTGAGTAGTGAAAGGTGGCATAAACTACCAAATTTAACCTTGAAATATCAAGTAATGTAAATACTATATATGATTGAGTCATTAGTGCGTGAATAAAATGAAGCATACATAAACTACCAAATTTAAATTTTTATTTGACTGAGTAATTCATGAATTAAATAAAAGGAAGCATACTTAAACTACTAAATTTACCTTGATACCGTAAGAAATCTGAGGCATTGGTGAGAAAATGAAATGAGGAATACATAAGCTACCGAATATAAATTTGGTACCGCATCCAATTTGAATACTTCAACTCACTATGTCATGGGAATGTGAAGGATGTACTTCTTTATAGTTATATAAGTAATCTTCATGTGATTGAGTCATAGGAGAGTGAATAAAATGAGGGATACCTAAACAGCCAAATTTAAACTTTATACCGCAAGAAATCTGATTGGGTCCTTAGTGAATAAATAAAAGGGGATGCATACATAAACTACCATTATATATATATAAAGTAATTTAAATACTTCATCTGATCACTAGTGCGTAAATGAGAGGAGACATACACTCGTGTCCATAAATTAAGGATAATGCAAGTTCAGGCAAAGAAAGAGAAGCAAAATAAATGTGACTTACTTGTAAAGTCTATTCATTAAGCAAAAGGTGAAAAGCAAAAAAAATGCTATATGTTTGACATCATTAATAAAAAGTTGCAATTTTTACTCCCTGGAGCAAATTTAAAAAATGAACCTATTTACAAAAACCAATATATCATGATTAGTATGCTGGTTAATACATAGTATGCACCCCCAGACGATGCAATACAGGCCGTACAACGCCTAGAGATGCTGAATATTAAATTATCGATCTGATCTTGGGGAATATTACACCACTGATCAAGCAATGCTGTCCGAAACTCCGGTAGACATGTGGGAGGCGTTGACGGACTGCAATTCGTCATCCAAGTACATCCTACATTTACTCTATTGGATATAATTCCGGTGAGTATACTACCCAGTCCATACGGGTGATATCCTCCGATTAAAGGCATTCGTCTACAATGTTTGACAATGAGGATGGGTGTTGTTATCCATAAACAGAAGTTCTGCACCAATAGCGCCCCAGAACAAACGTACATGTTGTTCCAGAATGACATCCCGATAACTGTGACCTGTCATGGTTACATTCTGAATATGCAGATTAGTTCTGGAACCCAGAATAATTCTTCTCCAAACGAGCAATTATGCACCATCGTAACGGTGTCGTTCATTGATGTTAACGGGTACCTGGCCCTTTCCATATGAAAGTCCGGCGAGAATCAGACTGAAAGTTAAATCTGGACTCGTTAGAAAACATCACACAAGACCATAGTTGTAATGTCCACAATGCATGCTCTCTACTCCAATTGCGGGCGACAGTGAGTTGCCATAAGTAAAATACATCAGACAGGCCTACGAGCATGTAGACTAATGTGCCCCAAGTGTCTGTACATGGTCTGCCTTGAAACTGTCGTACCAGTAACTGGAGAGCTGACGAGGCAGGTCTGATGCTGTCCTCCATGTTTCTTTTGTAGTAACTGTCTAATACCAGGCCTCATTCGACGTTGTAAGTCGGGGGCGACCTGTGCTGTAACATCTACTCACATTACTATCATCTTGGAACCGTTGCCAAGGCCTGGAGATGATACTCTGGGCGACTCCAAGTTCTTCGTATACTTCCAACTGGGTACCTCCACATTCCAGACGGCCCGTAATTCTACAACGAAAAATATCATCGAAATGTTTCCTTTGTGCCATAACTATGCGGCTATTGCGCTGAAAGGTTTTTAAAGTACTTGTGAGCAATTTTACTTCTTTGCAATCATATTCCTTATGAAACTACCAAATTTAAAAAATAAAAATATGTTTGCAATAAAAAATGCATGGAAAATGAGGAAAATATTAATAAAAGTTTAAAGATACAGGAATTTATTAAAAAATTTATAGCAAAAATTGAATGTAAATATGTTTGGATTACATTTTTGTCTAATTCACGGATTTGATAAATTTTTTTAATTTCGTATAAAATAATGTCAGATTGTCTACATGTGATGTACAATTTGATAGTTTTTTTTATTAGTAAATATAAAACATATTTTCATTCAATTAACATCGTGTCATTGCAGTATTTTTATGACATAGAGAAAATATATCAGTTATTTTTATTGAATAAATAAAAGTTTATTTTCAGAAACAAATATATTTTCATCATTGTCTGGTTATAATTTTTATCTTATGCCTTTTTCTTAGTTGAAATGCTGTATTTTGTAAGATATATTTAAATTCTACGCTTATGTTTCAGCCTGTTCTGGAACATTTAAACTTCGTGATGTATTTACACTAATGTGATGTTTCTGAGTAATTTTCAATTGTTTTTTTATCAATGTGATATTTATGCTGATGGGACTTTTTTCCCAGAAAGTATGGTAATTAAAAATCTAGCAATAAGGGTTCTTATGTTGCTAGAGAGGAACTTGAAATTTTTAAGCCGCCAACACGATAGAAAGAGAATACAAAAAACAAAAACATATTGTCCATCTCTTATTGTTCAATTGTGGCTGAGATGGTACTTATGACTTTTTACTCAGAAGAATAAAATGTTGTTCCATCATTAGATCATAGTGAACCCTTAAGAATTGCAAATTTGGAAATTCAAAAATCGTCTTTCTACCAATTATATATTTGGTAACTCGTCACAAGTTTGTGGAAGATAATGAATTTCAAGTTTCTTTGTTAAGCAAACAATGGACACTTTGTCCAAAAGATTATTTGGCTTTGATTCTTAGCTTAAAGCGCATTCGTACTATAATAAACATCAACTGAACCTATGAATTAAAGATTAGAGTGCTATTCATTTAGAGAGGAACAGATAATTTCGTCACTGTAGATATTAAATCATCGAATATCAATTACAAGCAGATGTTCAGATTGAATTTTTAAATTATTGATGGTTATCAAATTAGATCTGCAAAATTTTGCTTAAAAACTAATTGTAAAAATTCGAAATTTTTACATTAATGTTTTAAAAATAAAAAAAAAATTCACTTCTAAAATTCTCCAAAGGTATTCTCAGGAAGAAATAAAAAAACAAAAAAAAAAAAATTACTTTCTTGGATATAGAAAGGAAGAAACACTTAAAATAGTCTCAAATTTGTTCTCAAAAAGCCACATTTCAGATGAGGAGAATTGCTGGCATTAGGATTCAGCATGGGAGTGTTTACACAGCAGTAATGGCAACTAGATTACGAAAAAAAAAATATGTGTATAGACAAGAACATATCATTAAACCACAAAGTGTAGTTGTTTCTAAATAAAGAATAATGCTAAGTTTCATATTGCTTACTTAGTAGAGAAAAACAACTAAACATTAAAAAATATAATAGATCAGTGGCCAGCACTTTTCTGAAATAAATCTGAACATCCATGTTTGAGATGCAATTGCATGATACGTTGCTGTATTATTAAAGATTCCTTTTACAGTTCAGGACTTGAAAACTGCTCTCTTTTTGCAACCCAAAACAGTTCTCCTTTTAATTCTCCTAAGGTTTATTATTTATAGCATTGTATTATTGAAAAAAATAGATGTTTCAGAGAAGAATATGTCCTATTAATGCATAATATCCAAACAATGTATTTTTTATTAACATTTAACCAAATAATTACTTTGAAACGTCATTTTTTTAAAATAATTCCAAAATTACAATTTTCTGCATAACATAAAATTGATTTAGCATTTTTTTTTCTGCAATGCTTTTTGTTTTGAGGTGTTTTCATGTTCTGGATAACACTGGTGTAATGATTTTCTTCCCCTTTCACCTTTTTGCTAGCGGCCCCCATTTTTTTTTAAAAAAAACTGATTTTATATTGTATCATGTTTATTTATATGAATTATTAATATATAAGTTCAATAAATAAATCTGCTGTTATTATTTTTCTCTCAAAAATAAATTTTATTTACAAAAATCATGTATGTTTTTGCAATTAATATCAATATTGTATCAATAAAATAATTAAAAAGATTTCATTTGACCTCTAAAAACATAAATTAGCTCTGTTACAAATTTAAAACATTGTATAAGTATCAACAAACAATAATTAAACCTTTTTTAAATATTGTCGAGCATATTCCCAAATAAGTATTGCCCCAGTTACATGAACATTCAAAGATCTAACAACACCTTGTTGTGGTATCTCAACACAACAATCTAATAACTGTATCAGGTCAATGGGCAAGCCTTCTTTCTCATGACCCAATAATAAGACCGCTTTCTTAGGAAACGCAAAATCTTGCAGATAGCAACTTCTTTCCGTTTGTTCAGCTCCCACCAAAACAAAACCTTGTTCTTTCATTGACATAAGATATTCTTTTAGATTATGAGGTTTTACTTCCTTTATTGAGATCCATTTATCAGATGATACAGCAAGATTTTGAAATTGTTTATCTTCCATGTATTGTAAACTCCCAATAATCAGTTCTTGAACACCAAACACTTCACAAGTGCGACATAAACCTCCAAGATTCGGTATGCGATCTATAAGGGAAGCAACAACAATCAGGCTTTCATTTTTGGAAATTTTCTTCTCATTAAACAACTCTGATTCATAAATATCATCTTCACCCAAAATGTCCTTCAAAGGACAGATTTTCTTTTGAAAATTGTAATCTAATGAAACATCGTTGTCTTTATCTTCTAAAGATGTCAAAAACTGCTCATTCTGAAAAATATTCTTCAGATTATCATCACGGTCATACAGAGGCACAATTTTATCATATTGACTATCAAAAAGAAATGGTTTAATCCATTCATCTGGTGGTAAGTTACACAAACGGGGTAGATTATAGAAAATGGTTTCCAAACTAAAATGTGTGATGGGATTAAACGATGAAAAATAAAAATCGCTAGATAATTTTTCTACATTTTTACAAAAATTACCTTGTTCAGCTTGAATATTGTGCATTTCAATCAATTTTAAAACAAATTCATATTTGTTTAGGACATTTTTTAGATTTTTTTCCTGGCAAAACGTAAACAATTTAATCAATGCAAATTGTGCATACAACCTAACAGTAAAATTATTTGCCATACATTGAACTATTATAGAAGGGAAACACAATAGAATTTCATACTCTGAAGTTAAAATATTTTGAGAAACCAAAAGAAAGAGGACTGATATAGTGGAAATAATAAAAGATGCTCTTCTTTCAGACAGTTTCTGCAAAAGGGATAAATATGAAACAAACAACGATTCATGTATTCGGAGAATATTGAAAATGACCCACTCTTGCATGTAACGAATAGATGGTTGCTGCGTTTTTGATGTCCAAGAATCAAAAATTCTTAACATGATTTTTTCATTTAACTCTGTTTCAATAATTAAAGGCTGCAATAGGCATATCATTTGCCAGATTTTATTTCTTATACGATGATTCAAGGAATTTGAAAATCGTGATAGTCGAACATTATACTTATCATTATCAGCATCTAAAAGACCTTCAATTAATTCAAAAGCAAATTTTTCATTCATCGCACTTCCGTGTTGAACGCTTTTTAATATGTAGTTTATTATAGTAATTCTTACGAAAATTGAGGGTCTGGTGCAGCAAATATCATTTTTAACTTCAGGCACGCCCTTTTCTTCTATGAGGTAAACTAAAGTATCTTCCATTATTTTTTGACCCTTCTGATAAATAGAGCCATAAATAAGTCCTTGAATTAAAACTGGAACATAGTTAAACTTAGAATTTATCAAATCTGGAACAGAAAAATAAGCACAAAATTGATTCATAACACTGTAAAGTATGCCTAAAGTATTTTCAGATATCATTTTAAATTTTTCAATATAATTATAAAGTGTTTCAAAGTAACATTCCCGTAACATTGCTTGCTGAAAAATAGTTTTGATGAAAGAATGCATAGCTGATTTAAATAAATCACACCCACGAAGTTCAAAACAGGCTTTCCAAGACATGTCGAGAGTATCACACACAACACGACTTTCTGTTTCCATTCTAGGAATAATATATTGCAAGCAGTTTATAGCACAAGGAATAGCAATTTTTGGACCTTTGACACACGTTGCACAAATTTCTTCAATAAAAGGTAACATTAAACCTGACAGCTCAGAACAATGTGAAGATAGTATAATTTGAGAACATATATTCCAAAATTGGCATATAGAATTTTCTGCAAATAATAAATTTTCATTTACAGCAACTTCATTTAAATTATTAGATTTCAATACACATTTTTGCAATAAATTGTTTTTAATTATTTCAGATATAATAAAGTAATTTAAAATTTTTAATTGCTCCAAGTGAGATACAATTAAAGTCTTTTTCTTGCTCAAACTAAATTTGTAAAAAAGTTTATTTACAAATGTCCAAAATGGAATAAGCAATACTTTTCTTAATATTTCATTTTTAGCAATATCTTCACATTGCTTTATTAAATTTGGTAACACAGCATAGAATAAATGAATTAAATTGGATTCTTGTAATGAAACATGTAGAAATGCAAAGGAGATCTTCATTTTAAATATATAATCTATACTTTCAATATCAGTGAACATTTTTTGAAGTAAGAACTCCACAATTTCTGTACAACCTTGGAGACATTGGACAATAGGAGATATCACAGTTTCACATTTATCACAATTTTGTCCTTTTTCTATCAGAAATGTAACAAATCTCAATGAATGAAAAAATGAAGACAATGATATACAGGATCTTGTTAATAAACTATGAAATGATGAAATTACAGGATTTAGGAGGAGATTCCAAGTCAGACCATCTAAGGCATTCTTTTTTTCTTTAGACAGAAATGAAGCATCACTTAACACAATCAACAGCCTGGCAAACTTTTTAATTTGGAACTCATCAGATAGCAAACCTAAAAAATATTGTATAAGTAAAAATAATTATTATAATCTATACTTGTGAAAAAAAATTTTTTTTTTGTTTTAAAACATAAAGAATATTAGAATCAGAATAATTATAAGAAAAATAAATTTAAAAGGCTGAACGTTGAATACATTGTCATATCTCTATTTACACAACATTATCCACTAATGGCCATCACTTAAAATATAATTTATTGTAATGTTGGTACGGTATATTAAATTATTTTAAAGACCTCATTTTTAATTTTATTAATATATTTAAACAATATTTGAAATTAAATCTGCATTATATTTTATAACAAAAACTATATAACTTATTTAGGATTAAAATTGTATATTATATAATGAAACTTTATCAGAAATAATTATATTTATCATACTGAATGTATACTTTTTATTTAGAAATAACATATTAAAAATTAAAGAATATTGAAACAATCAATGCCATAACTAGTACGGATGGCATCTGCTAACTAAAGAAAGAAATTACTTAAATTATTAGCAAATAATAAACTAGCTAAATTTGGTGCATGAATTTATTATACTTTCTCATGAATTAGTCACCTGAACAAACACATTAACAAGCAATTACATATAAACAAAAATTAATAACACTTAAAACATAGTAAAATATAAAATTCAAAACACAATATAGATAACTTTATTAATAAATCTATTTTGTAGTATGAAACGTATTAACCAATAACAATAGAGAAAAGTAAAATGACGAATATAACTCATCAGTGGTTCGTTTTAAGCCATTTCACATAGTGAGTTACATTACAGAGTAAAATGACGAATATAACTAACTCATCAGTGGTTCGTTTTAAGCCATTTCACATATTAAGTTACACTTATCATGACAGTACAAATAATATTTAAAATGACTTTAATTTAAAATTAATACTTATTTCATGCAATTTTTTCTCATTAAATCTTCACAGAAAAAGTTAATTTGTATTGTAAAAAATAACGATTTAATAAATAATTTTTTCATGTAAAATCATAATGATTATTAGATTTATATATTAAATAGGCTGATTTTTGAAATCAAACAAAAAATAATTACAATTACGAAATATTTGCACAAAAATATTCCAGACGAGCAAAATTATTTTCAAAATTATAAAAAAGTAAATTTCAATAACTAAAAGCAATTATAAGCATAAAATTTTTCAAAATAGTTCTGATTATTTAATTATTTATTCATTTTGATAAGCATCTTTTATTAGATATTTTACTGATAGATTACCATTATTTTTATATTTAAACTTGCAAAAGTCCAAACACACTGTAATGAAAGTTCACTAAATTGTTCATATCTGCAATGCGAATATTGAAACTTGACCTTTTTCATGGAGTTATAAATATCAAATTGTCTTTTTTTGTACTTAATAAAATTCAATTAATTAAATAAAATATTATATGGAAATTTGGCTTCCAAATACAACAGAACACTTAAAATACATAAAAAATTGCATTTTCTAAATTTAAACTTTAATTCAATTATTTTGAAAACACAATTTTGAAATAATAAATTAACATAGATTATTTAGTTTCATATTACTGCCATAAACAGTAAAAAATATTTTTTAAGAAACATTTAAAAACTTAAGTTAAATTTTTAATTTGATAAAAGACTAAGTAAATTTATATGTAAATTCTTATATGAGAGAGATTTAAATATAAATAATACATGATATAAAACTTTTTAATTTAGTTTCCAGTAGATTTCATGTTTTTAAACATAAGATGATAAACATAAGATGATTTTTAAACATAAACAATATTAGATTATGAATTTAGATACATTACTTTTTAACTTGAGGTATGTTTGTCAATCAATGGTTAGTTTTTGCACACAAGGGCTAATTAGAACAGAACCTATGGTTTGTGAAGTGGAAGTCACTACAAACAGTCAAGTCAAGGTGGGATTTGAACTCACAAACTGTTAAATTGAAAGTAAGAGAACTACCCATTCAGATACCAACTCTGCATATTATTTTTTTTTAGAAAATACTAGATTTAATTAGCAAAATGTATCTATTTAGACGATGTAATTACCTAAATGAATAATGCAACAATTACAACTTTTACCATTGTTAGTTTGAACATTCAAAGTATTAATAAGATATCAATAATAGCTTCTCACTTTGAACATATTCTTATAAATATGCTAAACTTTACACTTTTAGATTTTAAAAAATAAATACCAACATTGAATTTATACATATAATATTGCATTAATACTTTGTCTTTTATAAAAATATATATATATATATATAAATGATTGAACACTTCTATAAACTAATTTTCATTCATGGTATAATAGAATATTATTATATGATTTAATTGATAGGCAGCAGAATAATTCTAACAAGTGAAAGAAAGAAATATTTTCTCTATATTATTAGTGTTAATTTTCCATTATCTTTCAAATACAAAATCAATGAATAAAAATGTAAAATATTAAAAATACTCCAAAAAAATTTAGTATAAATTCTATTGAATGACATTGTATAAGTTACTAGTATTGTATTTAAAAGCTAAGTTTGCATTTCATGCATGCATGTATGTATGTATGTATGTATGTATTGTATGTATGTATGAAATCTATTCTAAATAATACACAGTTTACACACACATAATAAAAACATTACATATTAAAACTTATGACTATCATTACCTAAATCTTTGAATAGTACAAGTTTTTGTATCTCTTCATGACAATATAATTTAATTTTTTCAATAGTTAACGATTTATTACACCCAGCAGCAAAAGTATCTTTGAGTTTCAATGCAAATATATTCCAAGTATTTTCCTTTTGCAAATTTTTTAGATCTTTGAAAATTATCAAAAGATTTGCCACATCTTCAATGTTAAGTGAATCCTAAGAAAAAAGTAAATAAATTAACAAATATTCTGAATTGCTAATTATTCAAGTGAAAACAACAATAAAAAATGTTTAATACGGTATATTTAAAATGCTCAAATAGGTAAATGAAATATAACTTTTTATTTCATTATAAATGTTTGATTTCATATAATATTAACAATGAATTATTTTCCTTTTCATGGAGTGACTGAAGACTTCATAAAAGCATTTTAAACAATGCAAACTTTACAGGCAAATGAAGAGTGCTCATATAACCTATTAATGTTGTTTTTTTTTTTTTTTCAATTATTTTGACTTTACACTTTTCTTTGCTAATGGTTCAAATGAGACTTCAAATTACTGCAGTGTAACAAAAGGAATAAAAAGGCACTTATAAAAATTATTGTCAATTTCAATGTAATACATTATAAATTTTATAATGAATAAACATATTTGTTACTTCACACTTATATTACACATCAAATAAAGCTGTACATATAAATTTTACTATTCCCAACTTAATTTTTGAAAATAAATTCACATATTAAAAAATGTTCAAAACAAAATTAAAGATTACTCAAAAATGTTTTAAGGCAAAGAAAGTATTGATAAAAATAGCTCAGTGTTAATAATTATTTTAAATCTATATTAAGATATAAGTCTATGTCAAGAAGCCTATATGTGAAATCTATATCAAGATATAGCTTATTGTGCAGTTTAAAAATATTTAGGGATTTTCATAACAGCTTACATCAAATTATTTAGTTTTGAGAGTAACTGTTATGAAAATTTATTTTAATTGGCTCATACTAATAGCTCATAGTATATATTATGGTTATTGTTTATAATACAATTTAAAGATTAAATCCAAAATCAATTTTTAATACAGTTACTAGGAATAGAAGACCAAATAATATTCACAATTATTCTTAAAATTTGAACTTAGCCAACCAGAACAATACTAACCAAATATTAATTGTGAGAAAAATGTGGTGCTCTTTTCTTCAAAAAGATTTATCAGGATAAAAATCATAGTTGACTTAAGTAATTTAAGCAATTTTTGTAATAAATCATTGGATTTATTTTCAAAAATATAGCAGAGAAGAATATGTTCAAGGGTAAATTATATTTGCTTTTCTTCTTTGCAATTCTATTTAGCTTACTTTTGAAACATCCTATGTTGTTATTTTATGTTTGATATTTTTGCTATGTAACATGTTAAGAAAAAAATAATTCTCAAAAAGAAAATTCCGGTAGATTTATTATTAAAGATAATAAGAATATAGCACAAACTTGAATTACTGAAGTAGCCATTCTAAAAAATGTTAAGCAGAACAACCTCCATCTCCAATTGTACTTAGTTTTAAAAAAATCTCCATATTGTATGAGACAAAATGCATTATTCATAAAGGAAAACACAGAAATCAATGGTTCTGTTCTTTAAAATTAATAGAGATACATGAAAAACTCAATAAGAAAGTTGTAGAACATCAATGAGTTAGTATTTAGTACCAAATGTAACTTAATGCACAGATATAGGAGAGGTAGATTTTATTGGTATGCTGGGTCTCAGTTGATGCTGCTATTTCTTAACTAATATGAAAAGATATTTTTATGGAAAAGATTTGTGTTAAATTGGGGGGCTGCTGCTGTTTTGTGACTGATTTTTTTGTGAAATCTCATTTATTTTTTAAGGCTAGACAGTAAATTTTAGAAATTAACAGCTAAGAGCACTAAAAGTCATATCATCTAGTAGAGATTCACATTTTTTAAATCTTAATATATTTTCAATGTGATTGTAATTGCGTGTATTTCAAAGTTAAGAGAAAAGATAAATAAGACATTACTGTGCAACCTGTATTTATATGGAATTTAAAATTTTATGATTATAAACATATTTAAATTCTAATTTACTTATAAGTCGGAAAGGCAAACATTAATTTAATGTAATGAAAACAGATGCAGAAGTTACATTAGATATTTTTTTACTCTGCCTGTTTAAATAAACAAAAATTGAATTATATATATATATATAACACTTGATTGAAGTTTCAGTTTAAATATGGAAAAAATGAAGTTATACAATTCAATTTAAAATATTACAAAACATACTTTAAATTCAAATCTAGTTATGAATTTAAAAGACAAAAATTAAATTAATGCAATGTAAGCAGAAGTGAAATTTCCAGTACATATTTCTTGTACTTGGCAAATCAGAATAAAAGAGAAAAAAACTAATTAACAAAATTACTTTTGTGACTGAGAATTTAATTTAAAAATAAGAAATTATTTTACAGTTTAACTTATAAAAGTATACAAATAATAAAATAATTTAATGAATATCTTGAAAAAATGTTTTCCTTCATGAAATAAAGTTTTATTTATAGATTAATTAAAATGTATCAAGTGAAATAAATAATATGTGAAATTTCTTTTTAATTATCAAATTATTAAATATTGAAATTAGAATTCTTTTATATTCCAATAAATGATGCATTGCAAAAGTGAAAACACATTTGCTGAAAAGGACAAAAACAATACTTTTCCAATAAAATAAAAAAAAAACATTATTATTTTTTTAAAAAAAATTACATAGTTGGAATATAGAAAGAAAAAAGAATTTCATGTTGTTTTTCTACTCCTAGTGTTACTGTAATTGACAATTTTAAAAATAGCAAAAGAACCCTAAATTTTTTTACTAAAACTTGAAGAATTCAGATTGATTTCATTTGATTGTTTGCTTTAATGGCACAAAGTCCAAAAGAGGATAAGTTGTGTTAAACTAAGATATTCACAGCTTTTTGAGCGAATCTATAAGGTAGTAGAATGCAAATGTGGAAGTTCATGTATTTGAATTCAAAAGAAATAGCTAAAAGTATAAATAGAAATATAAACATTTAATATTAATAAAAATTTAAACTATTAAAATGTGGATCAAAGTTAAAAAACCAAATGCATATAGCTTTGACTGAAGAATTCAGGAGAAAATGTTGAATCGATTAAAGTAATTAAATAGTCGTATAAGCAACTTCATAAAATATTCAAATCTATGTTAATTATGTTAAAATTAATTACAAATAATGTTGCAAAATTTTTAAATGAAGCAGTTTTTATATGAAGTTTGGCAGAGACCGAATTTTGATATAAGTTCTTTCCATGCAGCTGTCTTCAACTTTACTTCACACAATAATTCAACAGATAAATGAAATAAGGATTACATATATATATATATATATATATATATATATATATATATATATATATATATATATATATATATATATATATATATATATATATAGATACTACATTTTTATGAGATTTTTAATATCTTTTCATTATAAATTTTCAATAAATTAAAGTGAAAGTTTACATGCAAATTCATTTCAGAAAACTTTACAAGCTTTGCAAAAGAATTCCTTAGTTTTCCATATTTAAGATACACAAGTCATGAAAGTTGAATTAACTTACTTCATCAATGAATTAATCTATTTCAATAAACTAAAATATTTGAATGTCTAATGATTATAAATTTTTAATTAAAAAATTGAAATGAAAAATTATATTATATATTGAATGAAAAATTATAGAAAGTAATTTTTCATCAATTAAGGAGCCAACTATAAAAGTAGAAATTTGAAGTAATTTATTTTTACAAAAAAGAAATATTTTCAATTCAAGATAGTTCATAATTTACATGAATTTAAAATTTAATTATTTAAAAGTACAGAATTAAAAAGTATTTTTAAATAATATAAGAAATTGTTAATTGGTTGAAATTATATATAAATCAATACATTTTATGTATACATATTTCTTACATCAAGTGTATTTTTGTAATATATATATATATATATATATATATATATATATATATATATATATATATATATATATATATATATATATATATATATGTTTACATATAATTTGTATATATACAATAGGTGAAGTTAAAATTTTTAATTATGAAAATATAATAAAAAACAAAATAATAAAAAATATAAAAGCAATATTGAACATTTGAATTTTACCCAATCCAAAAATAGGCAGCAACATTTGAGAAATAAGTTTTCTAAATATTCTCTGAAAATTGGTTCTTGACCTTTTTGGCAATTTAAGATGATTTCCCTGAAATTTATTAATGAAACTAAAAGTTAAAAAGTAGTTCAGTTTTGAATTAAAAATAAATCTTTATTCTAAATAATTTCCCACTATCATTTGAATTAATTTCGATGTATATAAAAAGATGTTAATTTCGAAAAACATTAACTTTCATAACAATTTTAGACTATATATTTTATATTAAAAGAACAATATAAACTAAAAAATTGTCTATTCATACTGTATAATGCTCAAAGTTCTAACTTAATGATTTATAAGTAATTTAATTATTTCTAATTAATATATATTTAAAATACTATTCTTATTGAAAGTTGAAAACTATTATCATTATTATAGCAATTTATTTTAAATAAATTGTAATTGAATGTCTTCCAATATATTTAAAGAATGCATTTGATTTTCAATAAAAAAATAGATTAATTTATTACATAAAATTAACTTGCTTAATTAATTATTTAATTTGTCAAATAAAAAATTTAAAGAAGATATTTTAGATTTCAAACTTTAAAATAAATTTAATAATCAAATCAATAAAACAGTTGTTTTAAAATTTATTGATTGCTTAATAGAAATTATTTTAATCAATGGTTTCTTTTAAATTAAAAAAAATTAAGGTAATTAAAAAACTAATAGGTTTGACAAAAAATGTTAGAAGAAATTGATACTTTTTTTCCACATATAGAAAAAACATGGACTTTAGAAAATTTTGAAAATATCTTTAGAGTGTTATTTGAAAAGTAATGTAAAATTAATATTAAAAAAATTTGAAATAGGGTATAAATGGCAAAGATAAACATCAATACTCTTTTGCCTATACATTACATTTAATAGCTTCACTTGAATGAAAGTGATTATGTGCATTAATCCTTTATTAAACTGAATACATGAACTGTTAATATAGATTCCATACCCATGTTTTGGAATTTTCCCCTGATATTTGTATACCTTTATATTGCATTTTGTTAATAAAAATTCTATTACACAATAACAATGCTTTTTATCAATTTTATAGTCTATCATTTTCTTTTTAAAAATTTTCCTTTAAAATTTTAAGAAATCATTGGCTTTACAACACTAATTATTGACTCATCATTTTAACCTTAAAGACAATTCACAATCGAAATTGATAGAATTGAACTGAATAAATATTCATTAAAGTTTTTAGGAATTTTAAATTACAAGCCTGGAGCAGAAATTTAATTACAGTAAACCCTCATTGATAAGAACCTTATTAAACCAGATACTGCTTAATCTGGACAGCCATTTAAATGTACATGCATATAAATGCACACACATGTGTATGACAAAAGCAATGGAGACATATCTGGATATTAAAAGCATTTGAGACATCTCTGTAAATTAATTTTCCTAGATATAACCAGTAAAGCAACAAAAGATCAGTATTTTCTTCAAGCTAGTGAGCATATCGAGTTCGATTTGTAAAGATGAGCTTGGACCAT
This sequence comes from Latrodectus elegans, assembly GCA_030067965.1. Classification (NCBI taxonomy): domain Eukaryota; kingdom Metazoa; phylum Arthropoda; class Arachnida; order Araneae; family Theridiidae; genus Latrodectus; species Latrodectus elegans. The sequence continues at coordinate 84,083,885 of CM057822.1, read as the reverse complement.
CACGTTTTAAGTAGTTTTTCATCCAATGTTTATTATAAGTAAAATAATGTATGCACGTACTACACTTAATTTTTTCTTATACAATTTTATATTTCCTTTTCATGAATTTTAAATACAATTTTTACTGTGTACAATAGCTTGTTTATGCAACTTGGTTTAATTGACAGATTATTTTTCTCAATCCTTACTTCCATTAATTCAAACAGCCTGGATACCCATTTAGTACTAATTAAAGAGGTTCTACTAAAATATTATTTAAATCTAAATGAAGAATTTCAACTTTTAAATTAAAAGTTCTTGATTATTTTGATTTTTGAAAGCAATTAATATCATTTATTTCTAATTAATAGTTAAAAAGTAGATAAAATGTAATATTTTTATAGAGAAATATTTTCTTAAATTTTTCACTAATCAGACAAAAACGATTTCATTTTTGAATCAATAATCATAAGTTTGATAAACTAGATTCTTATATAGTTGAAAATTTGATAGGAATAATTCTTAGTCAATAAAAATAACATAAATAAAAATGTAGATCAAGAGAAATTTTTTTTATACATTACCTAACATATGATAAATCCTCAGAATTCCAAGCAGGAATGGTATGCAGTTCTGATAATGCAGAAATCAAATGGAATAAAGGAACTGCAGACCATGACTGTGAAGCAATAACCCTAATCAGGATTTTCAGAAATTCAACTATGTAAAAATAAAACATTAATAAAATATTAGATCAATAAATATATTTATAAAGTAAAAATATTGTAGCCTAAATTTTTATTACAGAGGCAAGTAATATAATGTTTTAATTATTAACATATTTAGTTAAAAACGTAATCTAATACCTTACATTTTATTAATCATTGCATAAAAATGGAAACAATTGTCTTAATAAATAAGAAATCATTAATTACATTTTAAAAGAACTTATAAAGTAATTTAAGTATACTTTAAAAAATTGTGTTTATAGATATTCTACTTTTTAAAGAAATTGAAAATATTTTGTTTTAAAGTACAAGACAGGAGCAAATAATAAATTAATGAAAATTCATCTTTCCTTAATTCTTTTGAAAATGTCCATTAAAGTCCAGAATTTATTAAAGTCTAGAAAATACAATCTTTTAAAACAGAAAAATATTTTCAATACATACTTAAAAAATTTCATCCATATTAATGAATTTTAAGATTATAAACTTATTAGCTTAATTATTTTTTAATTATATTCTTTCAGGCTGAGTATTTCTAAAAATATTTTAAACAAGCTTTATAAGCTGTCTAAGCTAATATTTAAGCTTTTATAAGCTGAATCTTGTAAAAACTGTTTAGATTAATACTCCCATATTAAAATGTTTACAATCTACTGGAAATTAAACAGAAATATTTTTCAATTTTTTAATACTAAAGCAAATGATATTGAAAATAAATATCACCTTACAAGTAAATAAAATTGTTAACATACAACACATTTCTCAACATATATACTTAAATTTATTTATTGCCTTAATTTAGAAAAAATTGCAATATTCCAAAGGACCAAATCAAAAAATACAAAAGCTATGATGTGTCTATTAGAATACAAGTAAGTTTTCAATATGAACAGTATCTATAATTTTATATTATTTCAAATTTTTAGTATTTTTTATATGATTACCTAATATTTATTTTATAAAATTATAAAAAGGCAATTTTGCAAACAAATTTTAAGAATTCTAAAAGAAATGTTTTTTTAAATATATGCAAATATCAATACATAATAATTAAAATTCAAAAGTAAATCATGCCTAATTAAAAACAATAGTAGTAATAAAAATCATAAAATTTTATTACCTTTGTCTTCTTGTTTATCAAAAGAAACAGTATAATTGTTTAAGAATGCATAAAATTTTTTTGAAGAAAGGAACATAGCAAAGTTATCTTGTTCACTAGTCCTAAAAATATAATAAAATTAAATTATTTGTACCAATTTACTTGATTTAAGAAGTTTATGTTTTCTTACTTATAAGATTTCTAAACTAATATATAAACAATAAAAAAAATATATTAAATTTAATTTTTGACATTCTAATTGAAATAATTATCATAACTTATTTTAAATTCAATCTTGCAATTTATATAAAATTTCATAACACCTTTAAAAAAATAATACAAAATTGAAATTTCATTTTAAATACTAAATCTTGTTAACACTATTTTAAAAATCGAAATTTTTAAATATTGCATCAAATAAAATTTTTTAAACAGATAATTTTATTTTGTCAATAGTGGAACCAATACAAAAACTTTATAAATAAAGTGTTTTCTTATAAAAATTTGTTTAGAAAAAATTTAATTATTCAAAAGATTTGATTTAAAAAAATTATTTTTCATTCTTGTAATTGTTTTGAATAGCTTGAAGTAAAATTTGGTGATATATAGAAAACTTTTAAAAAGAAATAATTAAATGATGTAGATTTTGAGAAAATCTTTTACAAAGCATGCATGAGAAAATGAATTATTTTATAACCACTGAATAAAATTCAATGGTTTTTCAAAATGTCTTAAATAATGATTAAAAAATATATATAAAAAATAAGTATTAGAATATTATAAGTAATGCCATTTTCACTTTGATTCTGTGCAAATAAAACAAATAAACACAAAAAATTCATGTAATTTAATAAAATATTCTACATAATTTTTAAAATAATTTTGTTTAATTAGGTAATTTCCTTTATTTTAAAATATTTTTTATTTACATTTCTTTGAAATATTTTACTCAATTAATTACTTTTATACATTTATTAATGCAACTACTTAATAAATTATGATCATTTATACATTAATTATGTGTGAATTTAATATTATTAAATTTTGCTAACGAATTAATAGTATAAACTATGCTACCATTACGATTTTAAAATACAGAAGCTTTTTGGAAAAATTGTTAAATAAATTTTAAAAAAAATAAAGTTTCCATTTAAAATTAAAAAAAGTTTTGATCTTTATATTTTGTAGACAACAAGAAAATCATTTTCGCCATATCTTTTTTAACAATATAATTAAACTAACAGAATTTATATAACTTTTTAAATGAGTTTCATCACAAACAATACCATACAAAACATAAAGCTGTAAGCTATGGATGTTAGTAATTTTATGAAATACATTTTTTAAAATTATTTTATTCAATGTATTTGACTATATCTCACCTTGAAAATAAATTTTGATCATTTACAGCTTCTATCAAGATCTTAATAAATGTCTAAAAATAAATAAATATAAAACAATCATTACTATTATAACTAAACAATTTATAATATATTAACAATAAAATTATATTAAACTAGAAAAAAGTTTGAAACCTTTTACTTTATTACTAAGATTACTTAAACAATTTTTTTGATTACTTTCAATAGTTTTTAAAAGCTCACAAGAAAAATAAAAGATAAAAACAATCTTAAGGATGAAGTTAATAAAAAATTTATATAAAAAAAACTATAAGGAATTTACCTTCATATATTTTTATATGATAATATCTCAAAATGGAAATTTAATTATTTTTCAAAATTAAATATTATAAATGATGTTAAATGACATTATTTAATTTAATTTGATTACAAACCTTTACTCAACTTAAAGCTGTTTAACATAATTTTTATTGCAATGTATTTCTATTTTTATAATTGTAATGTTTGGAGAATATATATTAGCAGACTGAAATCTTTCAAGTTTTCAAAGTATATAATGCCATTCATGTATACAAAATACACTTTTAAATACAAATATAATTAATATATACAATGGAGCCATATCTTTTTTAACAATATAATTAAATTAACAAATTAAATCATCTTTACCTATAGCAATAATATCAGAACAATAAGAATATTACAGAATTTTCTTTATTTATCTTCCTTTTACATAACAGGCACAAATGGTTAAGATGTGTATGACTACATTTCAACAGAGAATATAATAAACAAATCAATTATCTTCATTTAAAAAAAAAAAAAAAAAAAAAAAAAACAGTACTTTAATATCATAACCTACACACTTTTTGAAGGCAACCAAAATATAATTTTTAAGATATTATAAAAAAAATTTTATGAAATGAATAACTTGCAGACAATGAAAAAAATCGCAATTATTTTCGTTGATGTTTTATACGAGCAATTATTACATCATGCAATTATACTTGGATTGATAAATTTGATATAGAATTGAAGAATAATTTAAATCAAAACATTTGTATGAATTAAAACATTGATCAATATATTAATTAAAATATAAACTAAAGTTGCAGTATGTATCTAAAGCAAATGAAAAAACAGAAAGCATATTTTTTAGTATTTTCTAGTTAATATTCAAATATTTTAAAATTTTTAGTCAAAATTGTTAATTCAAATATATACAGTAATAATATCTTTTATGATATGAATCTAAATAAAAATATTAAATTTCTTTTTTTTTTTAAAAAAAAAAAAAAAAGAAAGAAAGAAGTGATTGATTGAAAGAAAAAAAAAAAAAAACACTAAAGTTTCATTTGTGAATGGATGTATTATATACAATTTATGACATTTAATTGTTTTATAAGTTAATGTATTATAATCTAAATGAAATACATAATAAGCATATTAATCTTACTCAGTTTGTAAACATTCAGGAACAACTTTAATGTGTGATTTTTACTCATTTTTATTCAGACAGTTACTTTATAAATTTTATATAAGATTAATAAACTACGCATTTTCAAAATACCTATTACTCAAAAAGTGCACAACAAAGGTAACTATACAAAAAATTTTAATGTACAAAAATATCTTTAATATTTGTTTACTTTTTATTTGAACGAGTGTTTTTATTAGTTATAATACAGTTTTTATAGCTACTTTCCCATGAAATAATACCTGTGAAAACTGCAGGGAAATATTAGGCGATTTAAAATCAAGTCCAAATGCAATGTCTAAAGCGCATTTAACAACATAACGGCTTCCATGCCTCAACATCCTTTGAAAAAGAATCAGTATCCAAGAAGAATGTAAAATTCTTTGGCTATTGCAAGCACCTGAAATATTAAAGAACATTTTAAGCAGATATTTTATGCTATAAATACATTTAATATAATACAAACAAAAATTTAATAAATATTTTTAAGCTTTTGAAAAATTGAAATTTTTGTTACACCAGACTAATATCAAATTTACTTTAACTTCATATATCAAAATACAATATTAGTTTGAAAGACTAATGATAAAAAATATCTAATTAATATGAGGTAATTAAATTTTAAGTAATTTGTAAGAAACACATTTTGCCTATATGAAAAGGTTAAAAAATAAGCGCAACAAAGCTGCACATATGGTCAAAACCTGTTATGTGACTAAGAATTGCTGAACAATAATTAAAAATACTTTTATTTAAATGAGTCCAGATAATATATATGTTGTTATGTATTTATTACTTATTTTTTTGCACATATGTGTGTATATATGTGCAAAAAAATAAGGGGAAATTATTTCTTTAAATTTGTTAATCAAAAAAATTTGATTGTTTTTTATTCAAGAAAGAGATTTCATTATCATGTTCACATTTTTGTACAAAATATAGTTTGTTTTACTCTTTTGCAATGTCTATAAACAAAAACTGCAGAGGTTTTAAATTTAAATATAGCTTTTTTGTATGAAAGTTTTGAACTTCAGATACAAATTTGGATTTTAATTTTTTTAAAAATACAAATCTTAAAGGGTTGTTATAAGATGAATTTAAGAAACAGATTTTATTTGTTTATAAACTTGTGTGTTACATATTTTGTGTTACTTATGTTACTGATTTTGAAATAAAAATAATATGAATCTCAAAAGATAAAGGGCTCCCAAAACACAATATCTAGATAAATGTTTTTTAAATACAAATATTTACTTAACAATTTTTATTAAATTTATCCCTATTTTTACAAGAAATCCAGTTTAAAATTTTGATTCAAAATTAACTTTTATTTCTAAATGTGACAGATAATTTTATAAAGTTTTTTTTTCCTTTATTTTGCAATGAATTCCATGTTTATAAATTGTAAAAGCATAAAGTACAGCTTATTATTAATAAATTGTGAAAGCATAAAGTAAATCTAAATAAAAAATTTTATTACAAGGAGTGAAATGATTGTCCAATTAAAATAAGTAAAATAAAAAATAATTTTCCACTAATATCTTAATATAATGTATCTGTAGATTATGTATGTATATAGGAATACAAAAATGCTTATATTTAATCAATAATGAATTTATTGTTTTTGCATATTTAATGAAATCAATCAAGTTTTTTAAGAAATTAAAGTTGATTTAAATTTTATACAAATAACAAGGTTAGAAATTTGTGTAATTTAATGTAATTTAATGCACTTAGGAATATGTAGCAACTGGTTTTCAAATACAATAGATGCTCATTTTTACGAACTAGTAGAAACCAGCAAAATAATTTGTAAAATAGAAAAATAATGTATTAGATTATTAAGATTTGATTTTTTTCATTAAATTACTTTTTCTTTATGAATAGAATATTATTGAAATAATTATAAGTAGAATGCATTATAATAAATGCATGCAAAATAAGATTATACTTGAAAACATTTTCTATATTGATTCCACTTTTATCACTCAATTTTCTAATGCTCAAACTATGTCTAATTTTACTTTAACTGATAATTTTCCATTATACCCCTGATTATTATCCTAAGGAAATAGCATGTTTCTTATGAAAAAGCAAAAATAATTTAATGTAAATACGATAATTTTATTGGCTCAAAATTTATTTTAAATCTACTATACAGCAATGAAATTTTTTTTGTGCAAAAATTGACTAAAAAGTAATAAATGGTAAGCAAACTAAATTCTGACAAAGCTAAAGCTAATTAGTAAAAGAGATTACTTGGTGATAATTCTGTTAGTCAAAAGGTGCATTACAGTCAAAAATCATAAAGGAAAAAAAACAGCCAAATTTAATTTTGTTTTATTGAAAAAGAGTTATTATTACATTATACTTACACAATCAATCACCAATGTGATTGCTAAACAGTTTCTGCCAAAAATAAAGAGTGGGGTTTAAACAAATTTTTTCAATAAGAGATAATTATTTTTAATTTATAAAATATAAAATGTTTGTATGTAATTTTTTAGTAGTTTCTAAACACATAAGTCTTTTTATATCAATGCAAATGGAACATTTATGATAGTAATTTACAATTTTTTTCTTTCCAATTACAGCAATTATTGTATGGGGTATAATGGAAAAGTACCTTTTTTTATGCTTTGAAATTTCTTTATGTTCAACTTCATAGAAAAGCAGTTGGATTCCTCTGCAATGATATTAAAAATCAAAAAGAATATTCATTCTTCTCAATTTTCTCAGCAAAGCATTACTCAATTTAGGATGTTTTGTCTCTCAAAGATAATGTAAAGAAACATTTTAAACTGACTTTTGATGGTATTGCCTGTTTCCTTTCTTAAGAAATTTTTTACCAAATTTTTAAAATAGACAAGAGGCTGCTTTTTTGGAATTGTAGATTTTTGGGCTATTTTTGTGTTGTTTAATATTTTTTTTCTATTTCTTTAAAAATGACTTCTTCACTTCAACTGAAAAACATGTTTGTTCCTTTAACTAGAACATATCCTCAATAAAAATGGCTCAATTTTCCTCTATACAAACAAAACTCTATTGAGTTGTTCAAATGAAACCAACAATATAACAGTAGAGCTCAAACTTTTAAAGTGTTTTTCCTCCCAATTTATATTTTAATCTACAATTAAGAAAGAAAAAGTTTGTTCCTTTTCTATGTTCTTACAGTTTTTTCTCATCATGTCTGATATTCATGTATCTTCGACTATTGTTACCACAGTGTAGGGACTACATGCCACTTCATTAAAAAATAAATTAAATTCTTAAAAAAATTTTAAAAAATTAAAAAAAAATATTTGTCACAAACAAAAACTTACAAAGAAGAGATTTTGCAAAATTTTAATTTGTAAATGAATATTAAAATTATCATTGTGTTTATGGTATCAGGGTTTGTAACCAACCACTAGTTTGTAAAAACATAAATGTTCATAAAAATGAGAGTCTACACAGTAATAACTTAAATATAAAAATTTAAGAATTGTTTAGTTCCTAAATATCAAGTAATATTAATTTTCAAAATTATATATAAATTCGAATGTATAATTTTGAAATTAACTAAGTATTTACTTTAAAAACTGATATTTAATTTGAATTCATAAATTTTAAGTAAGTATTTGCAACCAAATTAAATTTTAGTACTGAAATGATACTTATGCAAATAGATAGAGTAATTTATTACTTTCTATGCTTTATAGTTCTTATTCAATCTTCAAATGATATGCACACTTTAAAGCATTGTTTACTTTTTATTCTTCAAGACAAACATTATACAGTTACTATTAAGCATAGTAAATTATAAATTACATTTATTTTCACCTTTAAGTTCTCTTTGTAACATTTTGAGAAAAAAAAATTACACACTGAAACATTAAATTTACAAACAAGCATTACCTTTCTCCATATTAACTCTACTATCACTTCTAATTACAAAAATACATTTTCTATTAACTGTGCTGATTTTAGGTTAAAAAAATTAGCCCAGTATTGGCTCTCTTCTGAAAAATGGGAAAATAGTCAAATAATCTCAAAATTGTAACTAAAATTAGAATTTCTTTTTTTTAAACATTTTAATTGAATTTTACTTTAAATAAAAGTTTTCTATTTTTAAAAGCAAACAGCTCAAAAAACTAATAAAACTTGTTTTTAGTGGATAGCCAAACATTTTTTCTCTTTTTTAAAAAAGACTGTTTTGTATGAAGTTGTGAACCCTCTCAAGTAACCTTCGTGTTGTGACCAATGCCTAAGGTAAATGGCACTGAGATTAGTCTTAATACAATCTCTGACAAGGTCTGAGATAAGGTCTTAATACACCCTCTTGTATGCTTGACAAACTGCTAGTACCTTGCCTTACCCAATAAATCAAGCAACGTTAAGCGGACTTTTTAATTTCCAGAGATTTAAAACCACTGCTCATATAGAATAAGTTAGAGCTGTCTTTAGAAGATATGGAAATCCAGAGTACATCAATTGAAGGAGAAGAAATGATTCTTTCATTAGCAGAATTAGAAGCAAACTCTAGTCCCTCCACATCTGAAGTAAAGCATGAAGCTATTAGTTGATTGCCTGCCTCTTTAGATAGGATAAAGAAAACAACTTCATATGATAGGACTTTTTCAAAAATATCATGTAGGTAAAAAAGGCCATAAGAATGAGGAAATGGTGCATCATATTCTATATGAATGAAATGCTTGTCCTTACTTTATTGTTACTTTAGGTTATCTTGATACTAAAGAATTACTCTTTAGCTCTACAAAGGGCTTTTCTGACTTCATAAACAAAGTAGGAGATCCTATTAGATGGATCTATGTTATTTTGGATTTGGAGCTTGGTATAAAATGGTTCTAGCAGACTGTCGAATCCAAAACGGAAGTAAATTAAAAATTTTATTGCAGTCATACTACAAATTATGATAATAAAAATGAAAGGAAATACATGATCTGAGACTGCTGTATGATTTTGAAAAATACATTTATAACATATAAAAATAATAATTTCTTTTGTAAGTTTCACATCTCAATCTTGAAGAAACTTCTTTTGTAAGTTTCACATCTTGAAGAATCATAGTGATTATAATTTTAATAAGAATGCTTATAAGAAGAATTTTTCTAGTTGCTAGAAAAAATGTTTTTATCATATAAAATTCCATGATACATCATATGAACACAAGTGAAAATTTAGAAAGATATTTAGCAAAAATATAAAATTTATAACATTTTTATAAATTATTTTAGGAGAATAATTTTTTATTTAAATAATTTTATCAACAAATATTATTAAAAAAAGATTAAACAATATCAGATACATTTAATTCATAATTATTAAAGAAATTTTAAAAATGATTTTCATTTTGGGAAATCATGAATTAAGGTAAGTAATTGCAAACCTATTATAAATAACTCAATCCCACTTGTAATTCTCATTTTCATGACTGAATATGTGTATTTCAATTTCAAATCCTTATCTGTGGTTAGTGTTGACCTTTGTAGATTTTACCATTTCTTTTTTCCTTGCTTACAGATTTATTATTTCCCACCATTAAGAAATCTGTATCAAAGAATGATTCCAAACGACAAAATTTTTAATATTAAAAAGTAATACTTTATTGCTCATCTTTTATTTGATGAATAAAAACTTTACCAATACATCCTGAAATGGAACAGTAACAAAAAATAATTTACCAGATCTATTAGATAATCCAGACAAATCAATGATTCTTTTAAGCTTTGGCAAAACTGGTTTAATTACATGAACCTAAAAAAGAAAATTGCCTTAAAATAAATGAGCATAAATTATTAAAGTGTACTAGTAGCATTTCAAAAATAAAATTTACATTTACAATGACAACTATTTAAAATATGAAAATAATAATCTTAATAAAAATGATAAAACTTCTATATAAACTTTATTAATTTTATGCATAGACATTTTTTTATAAAAAATTTAAAAAAAAAAAAAAAGCATATACTAATATTGATTGTAGTTCACAATAAGCAATATTCCATACAGCTTAAAAATGATAAATTAATTTTTTTCTTCTAAAAAGTTATTAAGACCAATAGCTCCCCACTTGCATTTAGGAAAATAGACAATTTTATTCTTTTGTTTTTCTTAAAGCTTTTAGCTATTTATAATGTTTCATTATCAAGTTTTTATTCCGTAATAATTTTCCAGTGTAATCAACAAATCGGAATTTAATTCAGAAAAATATGGCATCTTGACAAAACTATATTTAAGATTGATATAAATCATAATTTTAATTTAAGAACATCCTTATTATAAAAATTAATTTTTTATAACCATATGAAATGTCACTTCCATAAAACAATACTGTTATACAAAACAAAAAGGAGCACTAATCTACCTATCAAAAATCTCTATAACTCAAACAAGTAAAGATTTAAAAGCTAATCTTTTCTAAGTCAGTTGTCAGGTTGGCACAGATGCCGTATAATTCAGGATGCCATATTCTGAGTTTGGTGATTTTTTTTTGAATATTTTTCTTGTTTAACTGGCTACTTGATTTTTACTACGCTATACAGATGGAGATCTATAATAAGTATAGAAAATTCTATTTCAGCAACCCTATTCATTCCCAGATGTTATAATATGTCATCTTAGCAAAATTTCTTCGTCGCCAAAAAAATTCAGAATTTGACGTCCTGGATTATTTGACATCTGTGCCATTAAGTTTCTACTTAGTAAGAACTTCCCAAGTTTTAATAATCCCTTTTCTCTTTAAGATGATTTGATTAGACTACATGTTTAATATGTTATCAATTGGAAAGTAAGTTAAATATATTAGTAAGTTAAATATATTAGTAAGTTAAATAATAAATTAAAAATTGACATATTAAAGATTTTTTATCTGCCTCCAGTATCCTATAAAGACAAAATTCCTATGATTTTAGTTATTTTTTTTACTATAATTTTATAATTAATTTTACATCATACTATTTATACTTCTTAATGAAGGGAAAAAAACTTACAAAATAAATATTCAAAAATTTTCCAAACAAAATGTACCTGCTTTTCTTCTAAAGTTTCAAGAAGTGTCACTATATCATCCCATACTTTGCACCCGCTATCAAAATTTGTTGAAAACATAAAAGTTGTTTCTAAACAAATGTCATAATCAGAACTTTCACTTTTTACTGAAGAAATAAATGTTTTCAATATATTAACAGCTATTTTTCTAGTTTGAGATATTTCAGATACCAAGCCTTTTTGAATTATTTCCCAGAATGATGTATCCTTATATAGTGACAATTTTAAATTTCTCTCATCAGAACAGTAAACATATTTACAAAGATTGTACAGCATTATATAAGAACTAGGCAATTCAGAATCAATTTTACCTTTATTTTTCTTAAATTCTGAGTTAATAATAAACCACATTTTTTCCATCACAATTTGTGCAAAATTTGAATTAGGAAAAAATAAGAGCATAGGAATAATATGAACAACAAATATTTTGACAGTTGGCATATCAGAAAATGGTAAAGTATCTATAATTTTAATAACAAGTTCAGTTGGTATAAACTTCATATCAACAGTTGAAATACTCTTCATAAGTTTGCTAAAACATTTTAAAACAATGTAAAATATATCAGTGCTTTGATAATCTGAAGTTTGTGTATATATGTTAGATTTAAATGTATGATTTTTAAAAAATATATGTATAGATGTCAACAAATTTTCAACAAAATCTTTTCTAATGTTACACATATCCAATAAGCATATATTTAATAAATAGTTTGCAATGTCAAATGATATTGCAATAACAGAAGAATCATTGAGATTACTAGAATCTTTCAATAAAATTGAACTTATATATTTCGAACAAAAGATTTCTGTAATTGCAAGTAAAATTTCTTTGGTACTCAAGGATAAGCTATGGAGAAAATTATTAGTGGCAGCTGCAGAAACTGCACAATTACTTTTTAAAATATTACTTTTCTCGAGAAAATCAATGCAACCGCAAAAATCGATGAGTACTTTCTTTCCAACATAATCAGGTCCTAAGAGTAATAAATGAAAACGTTGAAAAAATTGTAAAATTTTTTTATCATCCAGAAAAGAAGTTACTAATTGTAATTGTTGTTCATTTTCCATTTTATGAATATATTTTTATGAAAAATAATATTAGAAGATTTTAAACTATCATAAATATCTAGCTTAATTTATTATTTAAAAACTTTTCTCTTAGCTACTAGAGAGCAAAGAAAGTTAAGTGGTAGTCTAAGAGAAATGTGGTACAATTTCTAGCTTTAAGCAATTTTTTAAACTTCCATTACTGTTTCATTCATATACAATTATTTATTAATCCAACCCTAATTAAAATAATTAACAATAATATTAACAATAGTAATTAATTTGAATAAAATTTGAAAATATTCCATAGAAACCAAAGAGTCGCTAAAAATTTTAATTTCGGTATCTGTGTCTGCATTCGTATAAGCAAACAGTATCTGTTATCTGTATTTTATAACCGGCATTTCAAAATACCTGGATGCATATCCAGTTAGTCCAAGTTGTCCAGTTCCAGCCAAGTTAACCTGAAAAAGGTACAGGTACAATGTACTCCAGTAAAAGTATTCGGCATGGGTATTTTTTCATAATTTGCAAAATAATTAGTTCAGGTAAAATGAACTCAAACAACTAGGAATGGAATTATTGGTGACTTAATTACTCATTATTTTAAGTATGTGAAAAGAAACAACAAATATAATTGTGACCTGAATAATAGTAACAAAAATCTGAATTCATTAACAGTCAAAAGGCTACAGTGCACTGAAAGGGCAAATCCAATATAAGAACATTTCTTATAACAATTTAGATTCTTACAGTACTGAATTTACATACATTAAAAGAAAATATAATTTTTCATTAATGTTGAATGATATCATTAGCTGCATATTTATATTATGTAATCAGAATAACATATTAAAATATACTTATATATTTTTTAGCTTCCTTTAGAACTATTTGCATAAAATAATGCTATTTCTAATTTTATGTAAAGCCAAGTATGTAATATGTTAATATTTTATATATCCTCAGAGCATTAGTGAATTTCAATTTTCCTGTGACTCTTTATCCGTGTTTATCAACGATTAATTTCAGTATTACCAAGAAATTGATTTTGTAAACCATTCTGAAAAAAAAAAATCTTAATGAACTACGTGTGTCAACTTTATATACTAGATGAACCGTATGTCCTTATCAAGATGAATATCTTTGATTCTTGTATCGAAGTTGTTCTAATAAATCTTTTATATATACATACAAATATATAATATATATATATAATATATATATATATATATATACTTTTCCGTGAGCTTGCCATTCAACAGCACTGAATCTCTTGAAAAAATTAACGTTTTGAATAAATCTGTTGAAAACGAAGACTTCGACCAATGTACAATGACAATGATGTTCTTCTGATTCCAAGATATCCGTGTGCCACTCGCATTGCCATTTTCTGTCGTCTTGATTCACCAACACGTTGAATTTCGGACAATCGTAAATTTCCAAATTTATATTTGGAATCCAATTATTCCTTTTCACATCAACTTTCTTTGTAGGCCACGGGATATTTATTCACGTTTTTCGTTCTGTTATAAAAAGATTTCACGATGTCTTCAAACTTGTTCTATTGTTTTACGTCCCTTTCTTTGAAAATGAGTCGAAATCTTAGTCTGTGAATTTGTTTGCTGCAATACTATGCGATCCGCCAATCTTTCGGACTCAGGGCAATGTGACGAAGATCGAATCGAAATCCTTGCAATGAACTTTCGTTCGTGGTTTCGATCACTCCGAGTTTTTGACATAAGAATTTTCCTTCGTGAACAAAACCGTCTATGTTCCTAACATTTTTCGTATTTTAGCTTTTCTTAACGAGGTGATCTGTTCAGATGGATGATGAATTCCAGCTTGACAGGATGACTGCCTTACAGTGTGCGTGCTTGTGAGATTTTTCCAATGATAATTTACAATTATAACATCAGATGTTTTAGCTAACTCACACTATGACATTTACGAAACAGCATTTGTACATTATGAAACAGCGTCTTAATCTGATTATTTACCGAATGTACGGCCTCCCTTTCGTTCCATTTGAGTTTATGACTGTGCCTCTATTTTGCAATTCTCATTAATTTAAAATATCGTGATGTCAGATGGTGTTCATCAATAAAACCGTAATCCACTATTATCGACTGGGGAATGTAGCAGGAGTTGGAGAATGTAGCTTGGTGGAAAACTCCGTTAGTGGATTATATGACAGTTGTGCCCATGTTTTAATTTTTTAGTTGTTTATTTTCCCTAAATTCAGTCGAATTTCATATTTTTTTAAATAGAAAAGTTAATATCATGCCAATCATAATGATTGACATTTAAGCCAAAAAGCATTTTATTACTTAATTATTACTTAACTGCACTGTTAAGTAACAATTAACTAATTGAATATATTATATTATTAATGAAATTACATTATATTTTAATTAAGATTTGTTGTTGAAATTAAATATTTGTATTCATGAAGGCTTGAGTAATCGGAAATAAACAATCATTCTTTTTTACTAAAGTGTGATAAAATCGTATCAGATAAACATGATATATCAGCTTTATCAGTTCTTTAAATCCATTAAATGGTTTTTGCCCTGTTCTTCCATTCATGAGGTGGGTTTGAATCCTATCTTGAGTTTCTTTGTTTTGAGTGTTTCGGAGTCCACTTTAAATTCTAGATTCCAGTCTAATTAAATATCATGTTCTAAAAAAGAGCTTTAAGTGACAATCAAGCAAAGGAAATAAATCCATAAATAAATATGTGTAAAAATTAATATAATTTAGAGATCATTTTTATATAAAGAAAATTTATTCTTATAAAAGCTTATCGATGACTACTTACATTTTTACAAAGTAATATCGTCATCGTGATAATGATATAACAATCTTCAGCGGTATCCATGGAAGGGATTAGTAAATTGAAAGCTGAATGACAAAATGGGGAGAGTTATTTCTGTTTAATATATAAGTCATAATTTATAAGTGAGTCGGGAGGTTTTTGATACTAATTAAAATGATTTGTTGAATAATAACTTAAATTTCTGTGATTTATTATTTATGATATGACGCAGGTGTCTTCATATGTGAAGGGTCCAAACTTACTCGAGATCCTTGTTTACAAGAATAAATGTCATCCGTTCATTTATAGTATATTAAGTTACATCTCTTAGATATTAATTTTTGTATTAATACTGATCGTTTTTGCTCTTCCTTATGAAAAAATTAACATTACAACACAATTATTTTTAAAATCTTTTGCATATACAATTTTTATATTGTGAAATTCATTTAACACTTTTCAAATATTTATTCAATCACGTTTTCAGCTAACCTATTGTTTTGGGAAGATAGTTTAAAATTTAATTCTAATTTTAAAAATTTTATCATATTTTAATATACTAAGAATTCTTTAATAATAATAATTCTGTGAAAATTATTTCAATCATTATTGTCGTTATTTAATAGAACACGTATTTTAACTTTAAGAGTGAAAATCAGTATGTGTTGTTTATCTTGTATAATTATCGAATTAAAATAGTCTGGTTTTTTACCGTAGTTAAAAATATATTTTGCTAAATATTTTTTATAACAATGCTGCTATTCCCAGTATGTATATTGTTTGTATAGATAATGAATTGTTATTAATAAAAGTTGTATGTAAAACTTTTATTATATACACCATATAACATTCACATTTTATGCAGATAACATGAATGGTTATATAATTATTTTTTCTAAAAATGGCAAATTTAAATTTTTATTTGTTAAAACGTTTGTTCTGAAGTGTGCCTGCAAATTCTGCATGGATTGCTTTCAATAATTATTTTTTATATAGTATTTATACTTTTTAAAAATATTTTCTCTCTATCCATATGTGTTAAATTTTTTTTTATTTTTCTGTTTAGTAAAATTAGTTTTTTAGCTATTTTTCTTAGCTATAAAAACATTTACTGTAGTAGAAAAAAAATTTAAATCATACTCTCAGCTGTGAAAATATTCACCAATTAAAATTCCCAGAAGATAAAAGATTCATTTTATCTCTATTTCAAAAAGAGGATTATATATATATATATATATATATATATATATATATATTGAAATCATGCTAGAACTAAAATAAACTCTTGCAACACATTGCACATTCATAACTAAAACATTGTTCAATGAAAATTTATTTCAAGGTTTTTCTATAAATATTAAAAATGTTTATCATAACACAGGTGTCAAAAGAATAAATAAAGGCATTAATTTGAAAATTATCCTCTGCCACATTAAACTAAGCAAATTAAAATTTAAGCTTGGATAAAATTTTCAAATTTTAGTAAACATTAATTTTTGATTTTTTAAAAAGGTTGTGTGCCATAATCTTAATTATGTATTTAATTTGTATAATAGTTGCATGGTTTATTAATATTTGTCAAGATTATTTATTATTTTCAGCAGTATTGAAAAGAATGCTCTTTTATGGTATGTTATCTATTGTAATAAACAGAAAAAATATAGTGCTTGATTTTTATCTAAAATATTGACTATTTCAATTAAACTTTATTATTTTGAAGAAAATGATATTAATAAAATTTAAATGGTTCTTTCAACTGTTAATAAAAAATAATAGCCATATTAATAGCTCTAATTAATTTCAGCAACTTATTTTAAAAATTATATTACTTTAAATAGAAATATTTAATTATATGTATTTAAATATTTAATAATTTAATAAAATCAGTATAATGAGTAATAATTAGACTCTCAAATAACTTTTGTTTTCTTTTTATGAAAAACTAAAATAATTAATAAAGTTTTATTTATATTCTACTAATATAAAATATTTTTCTCATTTGTATTTTTTTCGTAAAAATTTGAGGCTTTATCAACTTTTGTGTGTGTTTATCAACTCAAGTGTTATCAACTTTTGTTCAAATTAATATAAATTGTAATGTGTGTATTTTATTAATTATTATATTGTAGTGTTCTAGAAAAAATAATTTTGCATTGTAAGTTGATAAAAGTTTTTATAGATATTATATATATAAATGTAGCTTCATTGATACTGATGAGATGTTTTTTAAAATTCAGTATTTTTTATCTGTTCCTTTAATTTTCTCACATTTTATTACCTTTTTGTTATTTTTACATTTAGAACAATCAATGGCTTAACAGAAGATAGAAGTTTGCATTAGGAAATATTCAGAATAATTTATATTAAATAAATATTTGATATAAGTTTTGCCTTGTGTTCACTTTCACAACTCTAGTATATGTGTGTAACTATTTAAAATTGAGATTATACTATTTAAAAGTCATTTTTTTAAATCTAAAATCAGTAATTTATATTAATGATGCTATTTAATTGCAAGCAATATTCATATATTTTTTTAATTTTATGTTTTAACTCTCTATTGTAACATATTTGATTTAAATGAGATTTCATAACAGACATCCTATCAACTGAAAACTGTTGTAAGTAACTGAGTTTTTATAGTTAGTAATCATACATCATGAGGAGAAAGCTCTCAAATATTTTCTTGAAAAACACAAAAACATGACAAAAAAGTTATCTCTCATTATTTAATAATGACTGGATTAAAATTTTAGACGTTCCTCTCCTAAAAGAGCGTCCTACCATTTGAGCACTATATCAGAAATATCTAATGTATTTAAAAATCTTAGAAAGTGTATTGCAAAATCTTTAAAAAAAAGGAAAAAATGATTGAAGGAAAATGCCTGCTATAATTTCATTTTCTTATATAATTATTTCATTACACACATATATGTATATATATATATATATGCACACACATTTGTTTTAAGAAAAATAATGTAGATTGTATAATATGTCATTAAAAAGATGTTATTATGCAAGTTTGTTTATGTTTCTGTGCTGTGTTTAATATTTATTATAATTTAGATACAAGTAAAATGTTTTATTTTTTCTTTACATTTCGAAAAACATTTTGCAAAATTTAACAACATATTTTTATGGTGAAGAGGGTTGATGGGATAATTTGTAAACACCTTTTGTTGTAATAATTCCAGGACCCCCCACCCCACCCCGAATTACTTGGCATAGTAAAGAATTTATAATGTTATCTTGTGATCTGGTAATTATGAGTTAACTATTTGTGATTTCTTAGTATTTGGGTCTAATGTAGCCTCATAGTAATGCTTCTTAAAATGGTATGTCCTGAACTTTTTTCTAATTGCTGTTATAATGGTAAAAGATTTTATATCTGAATAATTAATATTTAATTATTAGAAAAATATGTTTTGATGTAAATCTTTTCTGACTTCATTCTGAAAGCTTAAAATCTAGAACAAGCAAATGATAGTAAGTAATAATTTAAATATTGATTCCAAAATCATATTAGTATAAGTAGGAGTCTGAATGATGTTAATTTTATTTATCATAGCTTTACAAGAATTTTATATCTTGGCCAAGATGCAAAGATACTTAATAAGGAAGTTTATAAAATCAAACATAATTAAAAGAAAATGCAAATATCTGTAAGAAAAAAAAGCTCATTTTAAAGATGAAATGTAGAAATTGCCTTTAAAGTAAAAAAGAATATAACTTCAAACTCTTAGGTTATTAAGATTTTGTGTGTTCCATAAATGATGCTATCATCCATAAAAAATTTAGTGGCAATGACCAAAGAGAGAACATTTTTTGTTCATTGCTTTAAAGTTTATATTTGTGCAAAATTATAAAGTTTATATTTTTCCACTTGACAGATACTTATTTCCAGTTTTTATTTTAATTTTATTTTTACTTTGAATTTTTTAAATTTGCTTTTTGGTGTACCTTCTGGACACCTAATTAATTTAAATTGTTTGTCATTCTGTAGTTTCTTTTTTTTTCTGATCAGAACTCATAACTTAAAGCCTATTTTTAACAGTCAAATGAGAAGCATTTTCAATTTGAAGTTGAAAAATATATTTAAGTTTTGATATTTGAAAAATAGAAAATATTACATTAAAAGATTTATTAAATCCGCAATACTTAAAGGCATTCTATAGCTTTTGTAAATAATTTATTTTTTGCTCATATTTTTATAGGAAGTTTAATTTTTAACTTTTTGAAATGCTTGATTTTAGGACAATGTTATGCATCTCTGTATTAGATGAAATTGTTCTGTTTATCTGGTTACATTCAATGTCTTGCATTTGTGACTTAGATTTAAGATAAAATTTCTGCATGTTCATAGTTTATAAAAAAATTTGTTCTTTTAAAAGTGACTACAGAAAAAATAAGATATTTTAGTTTATATTTTTATAAAGTAGTCTCTCTCCCCAAACCTTAATCCATGATTGCCATTTTGAATCGACAAAATTTTCATTAAAACTCTGTACCTGCAATAATTGATATTATATTAACCCTTTGAAGATACAGAAATTTTCTTTTATCTTTAAAATAACATTTTTCTATTAAAGTTCAATATTCAGACATACACTTTTGATCAACATGGAAATCTATCATAATGCAATTTCAGATAGTAGCCAAAAATCATTAACTTCTAAAGTATTGCTTTATGGAAATGTTTTATAAAATTTGTTAAATATTTTACATTTATCATTATTTATAATGAACATTTCAGTATGTGTGATTTGTTAATATTCTGAGAAAAATATTCTCAAAATTTATCTTTTAGCTGATTTTTTTTATTAAATTAAGAAATTCTCTGATTATTTTTTCAACTGTATGAAGCGGCTATAAAGTAGGGTACTGCAATTATAAACTATTTGTATTAAAACTTAGACTTATAAAAATTTTTTAAAGAACTTAAATAATGTGTTTAATAAAGTGATATTCAATGAAGTACTTCAGGTTTGTTTCCTGATAATATTAAGAAAAATTTTTGGTGTATTAAAATCTGATATTTATATTAATTAAAAATTATTGATATGATTAAAAAGTTTAAAATATTTTCTTAATTGCTCTATGTAAAAATGCAAAGAATGAATATGAATTACTTATTCTTTCAATTTTAAAGCAACTTATTTGATCCTGGTAACAAAATAAAAATATTATACATGATCACTCCACCATCATTGGTAAAATATTGGTAGTGAATTTGAACGCTTGTTCAATAGGCTTAAATAAAATAAATTTGCAATTATAATAAAATTAAATATATTAAACAAAAATTACTTTGTGCTTAGATAAGAAAAAAATCCCCTTAAAATATCTGAAACTAACAAATGTAATTAATAACAAAATATAGAATAAAAATCAATAATTTAATTCTATTATATTAAATAAGAAATATAAGAGCATATTTTATAGAGTATTTTTGTAGGAGAATGTATTCTGTTAAATAAAAATACAACTTTTTTCTTGAAAAATGCAAGGTTTTCTGATAATTTAAAATAGTATTCTTATAATACACAAATTTAACTGATCAGTTGAAGAAGCTAATTAAGTTTTGTTGAAATTTATTATTTAAATTAGTGAAAAAATTTCTTTGGATTTTATTAAGTTGAACTTTTGAATGAAACTTTATTAAGTTTATTATTGATATAACACTTATGTAAAAAATTGAATAAAGTTATTTAAGTAAGTATTGATAAGGCAGAAAGATATATCCAAGTAGAATACTAAGAAAATGTTTCTTTATATTTCTGTACTTCATTACAGATCATACTGATGATAAAATAATTACAATGTAGATTAAAAAGTGACAAAAACCAAGATATAAATTAACTTCATATTTTAAAGAAAAATTCAACTAGAAAACAACAATTGAAAATATTCTAAAATATTTTTCCTTTTTATTACCTGGGCAATAAAGTAATTTTAATTTATCATTTAAAATGAAAATAAAAATATAAAAATTTCTTGTACATATTTTCAGTGTAATTCTGTAAATTCAGTTTGGGCAGGAAATAAGCATATTAATTACTTAAGTTAATTTCATAAACCAGGGAAAATGTAGTTGCATGTTTTTATAATTACTTAAAACATTTATTTGGATTTGAAATTAAAACAATATTAAATTTATAAAAGAAGAAAATTTAACAGTATATATATTTATTAACTTTTGGAAATCAATTTAGCTTGGAGTATTTTATTTCATCAATATATCTTTTTTCAGATTATTTCTTCATATATATATTATCGATTATGTTTTACTCAACCTATGTTTCATTCTATGTATAAAACTATATTTATTGAAACAGAAAAAATGCTTAAAGATCAGGATTTAAAAATATGTTGATTTTTAAGCTATAGAAATAGTTTGATTAATAAATATTATGTTATTGATTCTTATGCAGGTATCTTTATAAAATCCTTAAAAATGGGAGACGTGCTTACTGAAGCTGAAGAAGAAGTAAATATTATTTTACATAAAATATATTTAACATTGTTTTGAAAATTGAATTTATTCAAAATTTCTTTTTGAAAATAAATTATTAATTTGACTTTAATATTTTTTAGGCAGTGAAGGAATTTATTGCTATTATTAAGGAGTTACAACTTCATAATAATGGTGACAAAAAATCTTGGAATAAATCTACTGCCATTAAGTTTATGATGGCTAGAAAATTTGATATATGTAGAGCTGTTGCATTGTTTGAATCTCATGAGGTATAATAGTTTTTAAATTTTCAATTTATATTAAATTTGTGTTTTGCTAAAAACACAAATTTAATACTAAATACTCTTGCTTTCACTTTTAATATAAAATGTATACAAAATTTATAAATTCATTTTGTTTGTTAATCTAAAGTTATAGTGCAGGTATAAAAAGACTTTAAAAGTATGGAAAAAAGCAATAAGAGCTATTACTTGTATTGTTAATGATGAATCGAATCACATGATAATGATGCCAATAGAACAAAAAATTTTACTGGAAGATAAATTTCTATTTTGATTAGTTATTTAAATATTTTCTAGTTATTAAAGCCTTTACAGTATTAAAAGTGAGGAATTTTAAAGAGTTTCCAATCAGAAAGTTGAGTCTAAACAATTGAATTATGGGATAGTTCTATTATTTTTTGAATATAGGACTAGGAAATTATTGGTGTAGTTAAAGGTAAATTATTAACTTAGATTACAATAATCCTCAAGAAAGTTTCTCAAATTATAGTGTGATATAATTTTTGACAGTACAATTTTTGCACATGCAATGAAATAAATAGCAGTAATTACAATAATCTTCCAAAGTTTAGTATTTGTTAAAAGGAATAATTTTAATAGGACTTTGAAATACCATTGCAAGATCATCTTATAAAATCTAAATTTAAAAAACTTTTATATATTATTGATGAGATCATATATCACAGTATGCAAATGTTTTCTTATGTAAAAGTGCAATACCTTGAACAAATTAACAGAATTAAATGCAATTTAATATTGTACCTTGCTTTGAGGTTCGTATCAATTGACCTTGAATAAAGCAACCACTTAATGAACACAAGACTTATATTCATTAAAATTCCACCAGATATAAAGAATTCCAGCTGTAACAATCACAATTATACAGCTACAATTCGTCAGATACAATAAGAAACAGCTTCCAATCACAGGTATCAAATACCTCAGACAGAGAACAGCTTCTCTAGACTGGCAGTCATGACTAATTGTCTTCACTCACTGACTGTCTTCGCAAAAGTGCTTTACTTCTATGTCGGGCTGTGGTATTTATACTGACTTGTTGGAAAAATCGACCAGTTTTGGCAAGGTTCTGAAAGCTTCTAGACTATCCTACTAAATATTGGTCCTAGAACTTAGGTAATGGATGTTTCCAGAAGTATCTATTTCTTGCCAAGTCTCCAAATTTTCTTGCCAAAACATCGCCAAGTCACCAAATCATCAGAAAACCAGCTTTTAACGTACAATACATCTAAATACGGCAATTTTTGCTCAAAATGTGAGTATTTCTGATCTGTCTGAGATATTTTAAGACAAATACAATTATTTATAAATTTGTAACAATATACAAATAGCTTATGGGGGTACAATTTAAACAGTAAAATTTTCATAGCAAAAAATGTTAAAAATATCATTGTAATAATATTTAATTACAATCAATATTTATAGTAAACACTTCATGTTACATAAATACTCTTATGCAATATTATTTAGTCAAACAGATTTAAAGTAATTGCACCTTCTGCCATAAAACCCACCCAGCCAACGAACCAACTATTAAAATAACTACCTAAGAATGTGCACTGCATATTTTTTGTTTGTGTACCCAAATATCATCTGGATTTCATTGAGCTTACCTTGAACTGCTTACTTGCTCAAATCTCATCACACATGTGATATTATTACAACATTATATTATCATTGGAAATGCTCTACAACTTCTTATATTTTAAACAAATTTTCAATAACAAGATCTCTTATGCATCATTTGCAGTTGCCAGATGCGGATAAACTGAACAAAAGCAAATTTCCGAGTGTGAGGTACTCTTTGAAATGTTTCTATTTTTGCTTGCAGTTACAGATAATGAAACTGAGGATGAGCTAGAAAATTGGTTTTCTTCTATACAAATTGAAAATTTATCCAAGTTTAAAACTGAAAATGAAAAGATTGATTTTCTCTGGCTTCAAGTTGGTGAAATTAAGAGTATATATAGATAATAGTGACAAATACGATAGAATATCTAAATTCATGCTATCTTTATAGCAGTTCATACCTCATAGCAGTTTAGAGTGTGGAAGAATTTTTAGTTTAGTAAAAAAAATCAAAATGAGATAATATAGAAACCCATTATCTAATATCAATATAGAAAATTTACTTATTGTGAAATCTTTAGTGATGGATTTTGTTAGAAGCAAGAATTCAGTAAGAGTTTTTTAGAAAGGGCTAAAAGAGCCATTGTTACTGCATTGAATTCTTCCAGTAAAATATGAAAGATCTGTAATTAATTAAGAAAAATTTTATGCAGTTTTTTAAAATTTTTATTTTATTATTGATGTGTTTCTAATTATTAACTTTATTTGATTTAAAAGCTTCTGTAAATGCATTACATAATTCAATCCAGATAACTTAATTTTATGATAAAATGATTGAAATAATTAAATAGCAATGTGTTGAAATATTTTGTTGTGACACAAAATATTTTCTTTTTTAAGTATTATTTTTAACATTCAGAAAGTACAAATGGTAGTGTTTATAAATAACTTCTAGATTCTATCAATTTAATACAGCTGAAGGTAAAATTTTAATTAATAAATCTTTAGTTGATTTAATCTCTAAGAATCTGCATTTTAATTAATCAATAATTTATTTTTAAGTAATTAAAAAGTAAAATTAAATATTGTTAAGTAATTAACGTAATTAAATTAAGAAAATATATATCAGTTAGATGGGTAATTTTGACACCAACTAAAGTTTCACTGTAGCACCTTTCCAAAAGTTAGCAGGTATACCAATGGGTATGGAGTCTGATTTCATTATCTGGCAACAAATAACTGCAGCACTCACTCAGCATTTAGATTCACCAGTATTAATGATTATGGTCAAAAGTCATCTTCATGAATAGAACATTTACAAAGGTTTAGCAATTACCAAGTCACTTGTCAAAAATATTGATGTCAGAAGTCATCAGTGGTGTCACTATCACACAACTTGATAAATTGATAGGTGGAAGAAATTTTTATTGATTAATTAAGATAAAAGTTTGATAAAAATAAAAATATTAAAAAATAAAATAAAATAAAATAAACATTGTCTGACAAATCATCTTTTACACTTTCCCTACAATAGGACAAGTACATGTTTAAAGAACACTGCACAAGCATATGATTGTGATCACCTCTATCCAACTAATTATCAAGTGCGACAGTGGATATTTTATGATATAGGTGACCATGTTGTGATTTTCTGATGGACCAATCAAATCCTTGAAAAGTAAAATCACTGGATGAG
Source organism: Latrodectus elegans (assembly GCA_030067965.1). NCBI lineage: Eukaryota > Metazoa > Arthropoda > Arachnida > Araneae > Theridiidae > Latrodectus > Latrodectus elegans. The sequence continues at coordinate 84,058,284 of CM057822.1, read as the reverse complement.
CTATAGAGAAATTTTAGCTGGCCAGATGTCTCCTATAAAGTAAATTTTGTTTCCCGCTGAAGATGGAATTTTCCAAGATAATATTGTATCCATTTATAGCTGGATTTATCAATCATGGTTTGATGAGCCTAAGAATGTAGTTCAACATCTACCTTGGCCCACATCATATGACTTCAATATAATTGAACCATTGAGTCTATTTTTTAGTGTTCAATATGGAATCAAAATCCTCCACCAGCATCTCTCTTTAAACTTTCACAAAATGAAGAATCTTGCAATATTCTTGGAAACACTATGCAATACTTATATAAATTGATTCCCAGGGAATCCAAGCTATATTGCTTGCCAAAGGCGATCTTACTTTATACAGATAAAAGATTCTTTATTTATCTTAGGTGTTTTTATTATTTCGATAACCACATGTATGATTACATCTCATGTTACATTTACTGTTAGCTGATAACCATAAAGTATTTTCTTTATTCAACAGCTGCCTCATTTTACAATTTCATCAGCAATTTAAAATGTATTTATTTCAAAAAAGAAAATAATTATTTTGTTCTCATGTGGATAGTGACTGAAATTTTGATTATTTATATTTGTCTGAAAATTTCATGGTGTTCATTTTTTTTACAAATAGGGTTTTAATTTTATAAATTAAAAAAATAATTTGAATTTATTTACTTGATGATTTTTTCCTCAGTTTTTCCTTCGGAAAGTGAAAGTTTTTTGAACTGGGATTTTGTTTGCATGCGTTACTTACATAATCTGTAGTCATTAATATTTTAATAGTACTTTAATTATGACAAAAGTTTGAAAAAAATGAGTTTAACATGATAATTTTTTATGAACTTTCGATTTTAAGAACTATTTTACCATCGTCAATAAATTTGCAGAAATAATTGTCTACTTTATAATTCATTTATTTTCCTTGTTGTTATAAAGATAACGAAATGTTTATTATGTTTTTTTCTATAACTTCTGTGACATAGAAATTTTTGACTTTGTAAATCCAAATTCCATCTAAGGTTTGGATATCCACTTTAAATTGTAAGCACAAGACTAATAGTTCTTGCATGTAAATGACTATCATTGAATAAAAAAACAAACTTTAGCATTGAAATATTCATTTTATTTTAAATTGCATAGATTTAAAAAGGCTCAATTTTCAGATATTGATTTATAAGATGAGAAAATTTATTTCAATATATTTAATGTAGCTGTAATAAATCCTTAAAAGATAATTAAAAAAATAAAATTATAAATGTTTCTTGTGTATCTATTTTTTAAATATTAAGTCAATTTGCAAATATTCTATATTCTGAATACTTTTATATAACCATTAAAATTGCTTACATTGTAAATTAATGCAATAAAGTGAGTTTTAATATGTATATAGAGTATCAAAATTTATGTTTAAAAAAATGAACTAGTACATTTATAAGTTTTACAAATAAGCTTTACATTTAAGTTTTGAAAATTTGTAACTTTTTATTGCCTTTGGACCAATACTAAAAGGCCTCTAAATATGTTACAATTAATTATTAAAACTTCTTCTAATTTGTTGTTCAGCTATTTCTCTTCTGACATGTTTATTACGAAATTTTGTGTTTACTTTTTCATATTGTTTGCGAAACATTTTTGTATTCCAAAAGTGGTTCTAGGGCACAAATTAAATCAAGTAATTATAGACATCTGAAAACACTATTTTATTATTACTGTAGGTAACACAATTTTGTTTTTTGGAATTGAAGCTATTCTAAAATTGTATCATTTCAACCATTTATTTGATTAAATTTTTTTCCCTTTTTTTTGATAACATATAAGTTAAAATGATTTTCTTTTTAAAAGGTGATGCGTCGCCGTGAAGGCTTGATTCGATTTGATCCTACATCTGATGCTTTAAGAAATGAACTTGAAACTGGAAAATTTACAATATTGGTGAGTATTGAAATTTATCTTTATAAAAAGTAGATCATTTCTCAATAAAAAACATATTTCTGAGAACTTTTTACTCACAAATTTTCTGTTCTTTATTCATGATCTGATATTGTGTCAGGCTTTCAACAATTTATAAAATGCTTTTGATTCATGTTGAGGTTCTTAAAAAATTTTCTTCATGTAATATGTGATTAAATATTACTAGATTAAGAGTGTTTTGTAATGCATAACACAATGAACTAAAAATTAAAATCTCTTTGAAAGTTTTTGCTTGAAATTGTATTCTAGTACTGTTAAATAGCAGATGATAAAAGTGATATAAATGTTGTGGATTTTCTTAAAGCACATATGTCCATAATATTTAAGAATATTATATTTTTTTATTTATTTTTTGCAGTATTTGAATATTATTAATTATACCTAAAGTTCCTCCAAGAAAATAAGCTGTTAAGGGTGTCCATACATTGATCTTAACTATTTGTGTGATAACATAGTATGTCAACAATATAACAATAAATTATATCAATTATTTGCTTTTTGCAAATTTAATAATAAGCATTTCAACAAATATATTATCATTTTCATCAATTCTTTTTCTCTATATTTTATACAATGTAAACTCTTAAGTAATTTTTCAAATCCTATAAAGATTTCAAATTATCCTGTTGAAAAAGTGAAAAGTAAATTTTCAAGACCTAAATTTATATTTTTATATACTGTTCATATCCAGAACAGGCATTTAATGTTTATTTTAAATAAAGCATTAAGTATAAAAAAATTCTTTCTTTAATTTCAGTGTCTTGATAAATTGTTTATTTTCTCTTTAAATGAGATGTAAAATGAAAAAAGAATTTTATAATTTTTCAGATGACTTATTTCTACATAATTAAGACTTCTCATTTCTTAGATTTAAATTATCCTTTTGCAGCCAATATTTCTTAATTTGATGTAATGATCTTATTAACTGCATAAGAAATTATATTTTCTTTCACTTACTTTAAGCATTTCTAATTTTTTACAAATAAATTTGATATAAGTTATTACAGGATTAAAGTATAGAATTGATAGTTTTCTTTTAATTCTGATATTCTGATTTAACTCTCTGCCAGCAGCTGTTGGTTTATTTGATTAATGATTTCTTTTTTGGGTGTTCTATGGTAGGTCAGTAATGTAAATTTTATTCAAATCTACATTGTAGTTCTAGGCATCTTGATGAAAATTTGAAAAAAACTACAGATTTAATAGTTGCGATCTTGAATATTTCAAGCTGGGTGGCATAGTGGTATCACTTCATTCTCTCAAGGCACAGGTTCAAGGTTTAATCTTCAGGCTGGGTAAGGTTGATTCAGCCTTTTGTCCCTTCAGTGTGTTGATCCCCTAACCAGGACATATGCTTTGCACTCCAGGGATTTCTGACACAAAAATAGATTTGTGCGCTGCAGTTCTTGGCCTCCCATATGGGCTGTGGTGCTACTGAATATAAGGTTTTTTTTAATAAGCATTAATTAAATATTTTAGTAATATAAAATTTAATAATAAATAAATGTTAGTAAACTGTATGATCATGACAGGAGGATACTGAGGATTCTTATTCATACGTATATACATAATGATGCAGGTAAGCCCCAGATACATCCCTAATCCATAGAGCTACAGCAACTTTTTGAGGAAGAATGTCATCACACATTTCTGTTAATGGTCTTAACTGGAAGCAGGGTAAAGCTAATGAGCCACCGGGGCTTAAACCCTCAGTCTTTAAAAACAGATATGGCCACTGTAGGCTTTGGCCCTTATTGTAGGCTGTCATACCACTGAGTTTAATTTAGATCTTAATATTTATTTTATTAGAGGAAAACTGAAACTTTTATCTGAATGTTTCCAATTTTAAATGATTTTAATTATTTTGTGGTTACCACAACGATTTTAAAATTTATATAATATTATTCAAAATCATTAATTACTGTTATCAATCTATACTATAAATTTCAATCATTCAAAATCAATATTAAATAGTATTTATAAATTTAGGACTATTTGTAATACATTAAAAAGGTATTTTTTGAAAAAAATACTGTAATTTTCCATGAATTATTGTACAATGCCAATGAAGTTCTCATGAATAAGGTTCAAATTTTTAACACCTAGATTATGAATTGAAGTTAAAAGTAAATGTCTTTTTATTCAATATCTTTCAATTGAAAAATTTACAAAGAGAACAAATTAAATAAAAAATTAAAATAGCCCACGCAATAACTATTGACATTTAATAATATGCACACTCTCCATAACTATAGATTTGTTTGAACATTGTAAAAATATATTCCACTTCTGAAAATTAAATATTTAGTTTTCACCTTTAAATTGTGAAAAGCTTCATTATGAGTTATTCTCTACATGTAATTCTTTGAATTTCCATTATCTTTAGTGCAAAATAAAAAATAAAAAAAAACATTTTTGGCTATATATGACTTACATTTTCTTTTCTTTTTTGATATAATTTTTTCAATATTTTACTTTGATAAATTTTAAATAAAAACCCATTTTTTAACAATTATTTAAATCTTTTTATATATTCATGGGATTTATTATACATTCAATCCTTTATTAATTTGATATTCTTATATTTTTATTAGTTCCAATTTTCAAATAGACATCAAGCAAAACTGTATTTTTTAAATTAAAATTGCATTTGTTGTGTTTGTCCTTGTTTTGCAGTAATTTTTTTAAACTCTCTTATTAGAGTAAAGTAATTTAGTCTTGAAAATACTAAAAACTAGAAAAGAAAAAATATCCTATTTTTCTTTGGTCTGTAATTTTCAGTTTTCTGTAAGAAGCCTTCAGTTAGGAAAAAGATACTAATTTTAATTACTCTTAGGTTAATAAGAGTAAGAAAAATTAATATCTTTTTCCATTGCAGAATACTGTTGAATTTTCTTTACCACGATCCTTTGATTCATGATTTTGGAAAATATTTTAATGCTATTCTTTGCATGTTTTGTTACATTCGTAACCCCATGGCATGATAGCAAAATTTTGAATGTTTAAAATTTAGCAATAGAACTTTTTTAGTTCTATTTGCAATTACTTTTAAAAATATGTTCTTATATAATTGAATTTTTGAAATAAGGATTCCTACTCAATTTTTTTAAATATTTTTATAAAAGTGCTTTTTTCTCTTTCTCTATATTTTTTAATTCTTCAAAAGTAACTAAAAATTTCACTTTCTTCATTTGAGTTCAAGCTTATGAAATAAAATCTATGACTTCTGATGCTTTTTACTAAAATAACAGTTAAAAAATATTACTTAGTGCAGGAATTGTTCAAGAATGAAAATTTTTTCATATCATAAATTATATTTAAAAAAATCATTTAATTTAAAACATGATTTTAATTATTTTTAAGTTACCAGTTTATATGTGAATTTATAGGATTAATTGCTTAAAAATAAATATTTCTAATTGTTTATGGAATGTAATTATACTTCAATATTAAACTCACTTCAGTATACACACACACGTTTTTTATGTTATACATGTATCGGTATTTTATATTTGAGAATATTTTGTTTATTAATTTATTTCTAATTGCTTTATTAGCCTGTACGGGATAATAGTGGTGCTGCTATAGCTATTTTCACTGCCAGTAAGCATATACCTATGGAAACAACTCATCAAGTAACTCTTCAAGGTGTAATATATCAACTTGATTGTGCTTTAGAAAGGTTATATATATATTTAATGTTAGATAATTTGATGCATTTTTTCTTTCAGCTTTGTGTATTGTTATATCTAAACATTTTCCCATTTTAGTTTAGAAACTCAAAGACGAGGAATTATTTTTATTTACAATATGACTGGCTCCAGATATACAAATTTTGATTATGAATTAAGCCAAAAGATTCTTAATTTATTGAAGGTGAGTGACATTTCTATATGTGTGTATTTTAAAAATTAAATCCAATGGTTTTAATTAGTGCTTTTATAATTTGCAAACAGTTTACTTGAATTGATTTTAAAATTTTATATTGATTATTGAAATGTTTAATTATTGCTTGTTAAACAACTCTAGACTTAATCACATCACAGCCTATGTTTCGACCCAAGAGTTGCAGTTCCCATGTCTGTTTTTGTCCTTGAATGCCTTGGGGTGCAAAGCATGTGTCCCAATTATATGATCAGCCTAATGCGAAACGCCAGTGTTTAGTTCCCAAGCATTCTTGGTACTTAGTTTTTCAACCCACTGAAGTCACACCCTTCAGTTGCCTTCAAAGCCGAGTTGACCATGCCCAGCCCGTTTATCGATGATCGTATCTGTGCCTTGGGAGCGTGAAGTGCTACCACTATCTTATCAAGCTTCAATTAATTCTTATTACCACTTTATATGTAGTACAATGAACATATAGTCATAGTGTTAGGCTTATTTTTCTGTCATCTGTAACATATTGTAAGGGCCATGGTGATCTGGTTGGTTTGGGTGTAATTCTCATTATTGGAAGATAGTGAGTTCAAGTCTTGGCTTAATCGGTGGTTCATCATGTTTGCCAACAGTGACTGGAGCACATTAAACAAGTTGAGTTTGCAATGTCCTCTTAGTAAAATTTCACCTATGGGCGTAGCGGGAAAGTATTGGGGGTCTTTTGCTTGATCTCCATTTCAAAATCATGAAGACTTTGCACAGCTGCTTCTAGCTGGTAGAGCCCAACACAAGGCTAAGTACCAGGAAGCATACTGGTACAACATTTTATTATTCAAGTCAAACATTTTGGTATTAGAAAGAGTGATTTTTTTTTCTTCTATTTTATGTATGATTCTTTACCTGATGCCAACACAAATTCTTTTTAATGGTTGAGTTGGCATAGTCTCATTTTAAAGATTGCTGCATTATTTTTGCTTATAAATATTGAAATTATAAATTAATAAAATTAATTCAAACCAATTAAAATTCCTTATTATAAACATTTTATTTGATATGCTGTTTTTTGTCTATTATATTAGAAAATGGAATAACTTAAATTTGTGACATATCCTTTTCCTTCTAAAAATAAAGTGTATTGAAAAAGTAAGAGTGCTATTATAATATATGGATTAGTTAAAAAAAAAAGTTATTAGAACTACTTTTCATTGTGAGTAAATGAAATTTAAATTAAAAAGTAAAGCAAAAACTTTTTTAATACTAAATTTATGTAAAATTCTGATTTTAACAATTGATGTTGATTTTTTTATTCATAAAAATGAATAGTATATTTTCAGGTTGATTTGATTTAAAAAATATTCCATCATTAAGTTTATTGAAAATTGGAACTGTATGTTAGATAAATGTATAAAAGCTAAATAAATTGAATTTTTATATATGGGAAAAAATTATAAACTATTATCAAGGAATTTCAAAAATATTTTTTCCTTGGATATTTTATGTCTACAAGAAGTTATTTTAATTTCTGTAAATAAGTGGCACATCTCAATATTTAATTGTCATTTGTCAGTTTGTAATATCATCTGCTAATTCTCTTCTAAATTATTCAATATTAAAAAAATTTTTATTACAAAATATCAGAAGAACACATCTGAAATTCTAATCTTTTTGAGTTTCACAAAAGCAGTAAAAACGACAGCTATGACCAAAAACATACTCAATGTTTATTCTAGTGCATTAGACATTTGTAAATGCCAAAGAGGGTTTTTACAAATTCAGATCCAGTAATTTTAATCTCTTTGACTCCTATAGATCAGGAAGACCAGAAATATTAGACTATAAGCTAATACTGACTCACATGCCATACTTGCCCACTATTGTACCCTTGGGTTTTCATTTATTCCAAACTCTACAACATTTTCTTCATGACAAAAAATTTAGAAATTTGATGGATGTGTAAATTTCTGAAATAATTTTAAACAAAAAATGTTTTTTAATCATCTTGATTTATGCTCATATATTTTCTTTATTTATACTTTATTTCTAATTATATTTTCAAGGGTGGATATCCAGCACGCCTGAAAAAAGTTCTTATTGTTGCTGCTCCATTATGGTTTAAAGCTCCATTCAGAATATTTCAACTATTTTTAAGAGAAAAATTGAGAGATAGAGTAAGTTAATTCTTGTTACTCAATTCTTGCTATAAAGTATTCAATTCTTAGTAGTACTCAATTATTGTTATATTAACAAATTTAAAGTGTGATTAGAAAAAAATCTACCTCCAAATAAATGATTATTAAATTAATTGTTTATGTGAAATTTGATTTTTTTTTCTTTTATAAAAAATACTATAGTTATTGAACTTTAAACTTTTCTAAACCTCTGCACTACTTTCTTTCTATATTTGAACTATTTAAATCCAAGAAATATAATTGAATTCATGCATGATAAAATGAAATATCACTTAAATATGGTATTTTAAACTTTCTTAATTCAGAATACAATGCCTTTTACATAAAATAACGAAATTTTAGCTAGACTTTAAGATCATAACTCACAAATGCTTTTTTATTATCTGAGAAATAATACAAGAAAATTTATTTTGAATAAAATAGTGCAAAAAGCTCATATGTGGTGTTACAACTTGACAAAATAATATTTATGGTTTTTCACAAACTGCTTACCATTTGTACAAGAATGTGATTCACAGTGGATTGCAGTAAATCTTAATTTGATGAACTTATTAAATGATATTTTAAATGTGCTAAAAAAATTTTTCTAAGTAGATATATTATAAGAGATTAAATATGAATAAATTCACAGTAACCAAAAATGGCCATTGTCACTATATTATTTCAAGAAATTATGTTGAAAATGTTAAAAGAAGAAGAATAAAGGGGAAGTGAAAATATTTCCAGTTATTTTAAATAAGGTCAAAAATCATTATTTTCACCCATAAGAAAAATATTTTGCTAAAATGTTTCTGAACTCTATGAGAATGAAATAATGTGATCGAACAGAATTATCAATCATCAGTTGTATGTATACAATGCATACACTCCCTTAATGGTTGTTAATAAATTTTATCTATCATACTTTAAGATAAGTGTTTCTTTTAAAAGCCAATTCTTTAGTGAGCTTCAAGCATCTTGTTCTTATTTCCTGTAGCAATTGTTTTGGGGGAAAATATCCTAATTTGTTTGCTTTAAAGCACATTTAAAAATAATTTTGATCTGTCTTGCTACTTTGACATACAAGGAATTGTAGTATAAATGTTGATCAAAATTCAATTCCCTTGTTGCTGATCTGTTAGTTGAATAGTTAGTATTCTGACATTGAGTTCAACAACTTTTCTTTCGCTTCCCTCTTTGGTTGGATATCCTTGATGAGCTGGAAAATACTTTACAATACAGATCACAAAAAATTAAGTGAAAACAAGACCATATCCATGTAGAAAGATTAACAAAAATCAATATCTCAATTGATAATGTGATTGAGACTTAGATTTTTTTTTAAATAAAAATAATCCAATTAATCATTAAGAATTCAAATAGTGTTAATTGCTGTACAAGAAGCAATTGGTATGCTAACAGTGTCTTGTGATTGGCCACAAGTCTTTACTGTGATTAGTCTACAACATATCTCTTGCATTTGAAATTCCTCAACAGTTGAAAAATTCCAAACTGTCCAATTCTTTATATATTATTGATCATATAAAGTTCAAAGTGTCATTGGTTCTCTTCATACATTTCTTCTATCATTGTAAATCGTATTGTAGTAGTGAATTCTTTACTATTCTTGTGAAAAAGAAATTTACTGTCTTAGTTTTCTTTTAAGATTAACATAATAAATGGATTTGCTATTACTGCAGCTTGCATTTTTATGATTTACTATTTACATATATCATATATACTCTTTCTGCAAATCCTGTTTCAATTTTGCTCATCATTATCTATTTTTCTTATCAGTTGACTGTTTGTAGTCAAAATATTTTGTTACACTCTCTTTGTCTACTCTGTCCAAATTTTTTGTTACACTGCATTGTACATATTGACTATTGAATTTGGAGATGTTTAATTTCCAAAATATATATAATAAAAGTAGATATTTGTACAAATTTAAATAGGTAGTAGGTTTTTTAAAATGTATTCATTTATATTCCTAAGTGCATATACATAATATAATAAAATACAAAATCATTTCACTTTAGAATTTATTGAAAATATGGCTCAATATTCTCAGTAAAATTTATTTCCTGTATTAAGTATGTTTTCCCACTTTGATTGAAATGTAGCCACAATTGCAATGTACTACTAATAGATTTAAACTTTTTCTTATTCTTTGTATATTACCATTAAAATCGGAAATTATTCAAATTATTAAGGCTAAATTTCCTTTTATTGCTAAATTTAATTCCTCTTGGTACCCAGGTCAGAGTTAAAACAATCTTTGGCAATTACTTATTTTCTAGATTTTAAGTAACCTTTCTATTTTTCATTCTTAAATGTTATGGTTAAGTTTCTTTTAATATAAATAAAAAAATTTAATTATTTTATTCATTATAAAATTAAAATTTGATAACTTCTATTAATCCTTTAGTAGACAAACTAAGGTTTTTCCTTTCTTTAAAATTATATTATGTTGATAATTACTGATATACTTAAGGTTTTATTAATTAAAATATTAAAAAAATACCAAATTAAGTAAAAAAAAAGTTTTTTTTTTCATTTTGACTTTTAAAGAACATTTAGTGATAGAAAAATTAATAAAAATAATAAAAAAATATAACCTTTCATTTTTTATAAATTCCTAAAATGATAATCAAAGCTTTTTTTTTTTATTTATTTTATTTATTTATTTTTTTTTTAAACCTGCTAAAGTGAAATTCAGATGATTTTATTTAATTTTTGTCAAAAGTTTAATTTAGCCTCTTAGTATTATTTGTTAGAGGTAATGATACTAAGCGGCTAAATTTCTGAAAACTCTTTCAAACTAATAACGAATGCTGTCAAGTTAGAATTTTGTCCTGCCATGCTATATTATCTTAATATATTATTTGTTTTAGTCTTTAAATCAAGGATAGTAAAATACTAAACATAGGCTTTAGCATAGTATGTTAATATTTTGTCTATTTTAAATTATTAAAGCATACCACTTTTGTGCCCTCAATAATTGACTTACAATATATTCATGCAAACCTTATTTTGAAATTTCCTCTTAAAATCATCATTAATGTATGTGATTTTTAGTAAACTGCATGAATATGTTTTTAAGCTGTGATTTTGGAACTTTAAAAATAAAATTCTGAGTATCTTTTTTAAATTTATGTTTTACTTGCGTATATTGATATGTTTTGTAATTATTTGAACGTTACCACGTTCACGGTAACTGGTTTTATAAAATTATAAAATATACAATTCTGAAAATGTATCAAAATTTCTTTCTGAATGCATTATGCACAAAATTGCAAATTTCTTTAATATTGAGAGCAAATTATAATTAATATTGAAAGTAAATATTATTATTCCATTGTTTATATATACTACTTGTATAATTAACCTTTTTAACTCCATTGAGAAACAATTAATAAAGTGCTTGGACATTTCATTCAAAATATTATGTAATACTGTGAAATAAATTTTCATGCCTTTTTTATGTAAAAAAAAAATTAGAGGAAATGATAATTAAAAAAATTAAATTCAAATGAAAGAAATTTAAAATTACATTTGCTGATGCATAGTTATATCAAAACATGTTATCTATTTATTATAACTTTAGGAACACGTTATCTATTTATTATATATTTAGGAAGTTATTTTGTATTTCATTTCTAAACAAAATACTTGCACAGATTATTAAGGAATTATTATAGATCAATAAAATAATTAAATAAAAGATTTCACTATAGATCATTTTCTATTTAGCAATTTTCCTCCATTAAAAAAAATTCAACCATTACCATTTTGCATATTTAAGTTTAATAGACGAACAAATAATGCTTAGTTAAAAATGTCTTAGCAAAATGTTAAAATTATTAGTTTTGACCTACAATACAATGATGCTTTCTTAGAAATGCCAAATTAATTAACTCTATAAAATAAGAAAGTGATAAAAACTATAAAATAGTGTATTGTGTGTATTAAAACTAATATTCTATTTATTTAAATATATTTTCTGTAATGTTAATTCTTATTTTAAGAATTTTTTTTTTTAAATATATAAAGTTATTTATTAGATATACCTTTTGGTTTTAACAATTCAGGAAATACATTTAATTAATTTGGCAAGTGAAACATCCAAATGACTTATGCTATATGAGCTTCCATTCATTTTACAACAGAAATAATGACTGATAATCTGTTATTATTTATTTTATGGAGTTCTATTTTGAGTCAAAATTCCATAACATCAGAAAAATATTAATTTTTATACATATTAAAAGTATTTTACATTGTGAATTGTATTAAAGAGGTTTGCTCTCTTTCAACCATATTATTAAACATTTAGATTATTAATTGGATTGATTCTGCAAAGCACTCAATTTTAATCCTATTTACAACTTTTAATAAATTTTTGTAATGAGTATGAAGCAAAATTCATTTATTCCCAGTAAATTTTTTTATTTTTTTAGTGAAACTAACCAAGTATATTAAAAATTGATAAAAATTAATATGGCAGATGAAAATTGTAATTTGATTTTAAATAAAGTAAAATATATGTTTATTTAATATTAAATTTGTTATTATTTCATTCATATTAAAAATATTAACATGTGTGCATTATTGTGGTAGTGAAAATTATTACTAAATTTCTACTTTATAAAAGTTAGTTCCAAATAAATTTTTCTTTACTATTTTATTTGTTATAAAATACATGATTTTAAAAATTTTGTGTTACATATATATATATATATATATATATATATATTGTGGTTTTAAAAAATTGAAGTCATAATGAAGAATATTTATTATGTGCTTTTCCTATTGTGGTGTTTTTATTTTTAGACTGTCACTTGTTGAAAACCTTGATTAATGTTATTATCCTCCTTCTGCATGGTCCTTAGAATGGTTGTGATCTTTATATTTCTTTGATAGTTTTGATCTATCTGTTTACATATGTGTTTTTTGTGGAACTGGGCATGTGTGTTCTGGAATGCTGTACTTTTTACAACTTTAGAAAGGCAAATATTCTTTTATTTGTTTTTGCGAGCTCTTCCTTTTAAAATGTATGGATTCTTGCACGTTTTATCCCCATATTTTAAGGAATTAGTAATAAAAATAGTTCTTTAAAACATTTCTTTAGATCTAACTCTTGGAAATATTTTGTTTAGCAAACGGAAGGAGCTGCTGTGCAGAAGGTACAATTTATTTTCCCCTCGTAAACAATGTATTAATTTTTCATTTGTACTATTTCCAATAGGGAATTTTATATTTTAAAATTTGAAAGTTGTTTATTATATTTTTCCTTTAGGTTAAATTTAAAACATGTTAGTGAAGTTAATTTTATTTACGCAAACAAAATTTCAATGATTCCATTATTTTAATAAATATTATATTAATATTTTTATATTAAAATATGCAAATATTAATATATATTTATAATATAATATATATTAATGTTTATATATTAATATATATTTAATTGTGTATATGATGAGGATTATCTTTTATAACAATATAATGGGCAATAAATTGTTTTATTAACTACTGAAGTTGGCAAATTTAAAAAAATTAAGTTCTGTTTGTTTTGTATCCAAACACTATTTATAGATTAAAAATCAAAAACAATTTTTTTCTGGAACATTTGTTATTTTTGTATGAAATATGAATTACATAATTTTCTAAAAACTGAAAATTCCTGTTTGCTTTGATTTGTTCATATTTATTTTATTAACAATTTCAACAGGTATTCCAGTGCGTAATAAGATAAAAATAATTTTTAAACATTTAATAAAAAATATATTTACTGTGTTTTACTGTATATAATTTGCAGATTATGTGTTAAAAAAGTTTCAAATTTTGTTATGTTTTATATGCCACTGCTGATAACTTGATGAAAAACATTCACCAGCTTATTATTAAGTTTTGCTGAAGCTTACTATTAAGTTTTGGAAAAAATACAGTTTATGTTTTATTAATTAAATAACAGATAGCACCAAGACTCAGCTGACTTATTTTAGTTATAATCAGCTTCACCTAGTTGTGTTCAAGAATGAATTCGATTCCTAGAAAAAATATTAGAGTTGCTATTGGATATCATCATTTAACATTTTGTTTTGATGTTATCTGTTTCATTCTAGAAACATTCATGTTTGTGTGGAAGCAAAAACAAATATTTTATATAATTGATTTTAAACTTGAGCCATAATGAAAAGCAAATAAAAAATAGCAACAAACATGTTAATGTGAGGTGAAAAATAAAGCATGTGCAGTACAAAAGAAAAAAGTATCCATTATGCCATTTGAATATATTCCATTTCTTTATTTAATTATTAACAAAACAAATATATTTTACTTATAGAATTTATTTAACCTTGTTTTTAAAGTTATTAAAAAATGATAATTTTGTTACTTGAATCTTATCTAAATTAATGCTCTGGATCAATCCATTGCTTTCATCTCAGTTCATCACATTTTGCATTGTGGAGGGTCCCAACAGGTATTTTTCTCAATATCTATATGCTTTTTCCATTACTTGAAAAAAAAAAAGTCCTGCAGATAATACGCCACTGTGAATTATATACATAAAAAGACCTATCTGTTGCTTAACAGTGTTGAAGGGGTGTTTCTGGGTGGAATGAGGGAAGTATGCCTGGAGTTTATTCTTGGTACAGTCATTCTAGGCATGAAATCCATTCCATTATACCTAGCTGAAAGAGATAGGCTACAGTACTAAGTTAGACTCTTCCTTTGGTGCTTTAGACCTTTAAGTCAATTGGAGCTGCTTATTTCTCTAAACATTTTCAGATTCATGGGGATTGTCTAGCTGTGCTAGATAATCCCAATATTTGCAATAAAAAAAAACATTATATGCAGGAAAATACAGTATTTTTTATGTATGTAGCAGTAGACTAATCTTAGTTTTGAGTTAAGAATGTCAATCAAGTTATTCAGTATGAGCAGATCTATGCATTTTTAGTTATTTTATTATTCTAGTTATTATATCTAAATGATTGTAAATCAAATTTAATCATTAGAATGTTGTATATCTTTAAAGTTTATGTAGATACATTTGTTAAAAATGTAAGTTGTTTTACTAATGATCTTAAAATTAGTTACTTCATTTTATCGCACTATAATTTTGTTGCTGGCTCTTAATTTTTCAATTCCTACTATTAATTCACTCTCTCCATTTGTATATCTTATTCAAATTTTCAATTGTTAATGAAATATTTTTTATGCCTCCACTGTAGTTCAATTATTTATTTTTTAAACTTGTAGTGGATGATACTTGATGTTAATACAGTTTTTCCAAATATTAATTGATTTTCAAATTTAGCTTTATTTGATAAAATATAGCTAATAAATTTTATCTATCTAATTATCTAATAAATTTTAGCTTTATTTGATAAAATAGAATGATTTCTTTATTGACATAAGAAAGAATTGACTTAGAAAAAATATTTTTTTTACTTGTTAAGTAACACATTGTGTGTGTTGTAGGTGTTTATGATTAGTATTCCCCAATTGTGCTTACATATTCCTACTTCTTCACTGCCACTTGAGCTAGGGGGAACTTTTCAAGTTGATCATAAACTTTGGCTACAGCATTGCTTGAAATCTACCATCAATAGAAGAGCTGATGAAATATGTGATTCCCCAATTAGTCCTAGTCCTGTTCAAAATGGCTGTAACACTCATTTCAGTGGAAATTTATCAGAAATAAGGGGATTTCAGTTACAGTCTTTCAATGACAATGAGATGGATATTGATGAAACAAGCGATCATCAAAATTCAATTCATGAAAAACAAAACTCAGAAGAACGAGAAAAGGAAGTGGAGTACTTGAAAGAAAATGTAACACAAGAATCTATTGTAAGTAAAATTGTGTTACTTATTTTTTCTTATAATTTGCTTTTATATTAATTTTTCATCTTAAGAATTTTTGGTGATTGTTATAAATTGATTTTTATTGTTATATCATAAAGGAGGTGATTAAAATCTTATTACACATTACCACTTAACACTATTTAAAATTACAAATTTATAAATTTTTCTTTTTTACGCAAAATTTAATGATATTTTATGTATAATATTTAAAATATAATATTTTATAGTATCAAACTTAGTATAAAATTGCTATATTATCAGAAATATTTATTTGAAGAAACTTTCTAATCACTTTTATGAAATTGTTTATTTTGAGCACTATAACATTTATTGTAGAATTAACACAAGTAGATTATTTTATATTTAAAATTAATGAGTAAATATAGTTGTAAAAGTAATCTATGGATATTGAAAACACTAATTTTGTAATTTGTGTATTAAAATTACTTCTTACATGGTTCAATATAATAATGACTAAATATAAAAATGGTAACTTCAGATAATTTTCTTACAATGTTGGATTTTGCGACAGTTTCCTATCGGAACAATAGGATGAAATCCAAGAAACCCAATATAAATAGTTAACATTATAAGAAAATTGTGAAAATCTCTAAAATATTATATATGTTTCTTGATTGATAAATTTAAAAATTCACTTTAAAGTTATAGCTAGAAATGAGGAACCATTATACATTTATATGAAAATATGTTATTAATGGTTCATTTATAGTTCTATTTTCATGTTATAGAGAAAAACATGCTCTATAACCCCTTCAGAATTTTATTTATCTTAGTGTTCGAATAGCGTTCCCATCATTTAATATTTCAGTCTTTCAACTATTTAACCGGGGTATTATTTATGCATTTAAACTGATTACATGAGAACATTATAATGATTTTTGACATAATCAATGTAAAGTCAATTAATGTAATAGATGCTTATTAAATTTGAGTAATATTTTTCTGATTCCAGAATTTAATGTTTGGAAAGTTTAGTCTAATTCAGTTTAATATAATTATAACATTGTGACATTGAATCAAGCTAGAAATAAATTGTTAAAATAAATGTAAACGAATTTACTATTGAGCAACAAATGTGTTTGCTTCTAAACTCTTGTTTAACATAAGTAAAAGAGAATAAACAAATTGAACTAAATGCTTGATGCATGTTAAATTTTTAGTTAATACCATTTTCAATAAAAATATAAGTATAATACATTTTTTATCAATATTTGTACAAATAATAAAATATAAAAGCATTTAAACTGAGTTCTATAATGTAAATTCATGTTATTTTAGTATTTGTTGTAAAGTTACACTTGACACTAATGCATTGTTTTTATTGAATTTTTAACATTTTCTCATTTTAGTTAAAACAAAATGGAGAAAAGGTCAATAATCTACAACTTTTTCGAAATTCTAATCATGTAGAAAGAATAGCTGTATGTAATATCTGTAAACAGGTATGCATTTAAAACCCTTATTGCAAAATCTTTTCATAGCATTTTTGTCAGTAAATTTGAGGATGAATAATCTATGTATTTTAAAGCAAAAATACCTTTAAAAGTAGTATAAAATTAAATATCCAAAAAAATTTTAAAATGATGATAAATTTAATTGTCATTTGTAAAATTATTTCTATCAAAAAGATTAAATGACAATAATAGTTTCTTAGTTTCTGGAAAAAATAAGAATATTTTTAATATATTTATAACATGGTTAATTTTGATAAAACAAGTTAATTTATAATTTTAACTAATAATTAATAATTTTAAATTTTTTAACATTTTAAAATTATTTAAATGTTATTTCTGAAAAATTAATATTTTGAAAAAATTCTCGACTAAATCACTTTTTTATTTGCACTTTTTAAAAATATCTAGTTGGTCTTTAGTTTATAAAGCATTTACTGAAATTATATTGTTATTATTGCAAGCAAATATCTTGCTTACTTAGAACAAATTTTATTTACTGTCATCACTGTTTTATTTATTTTTGCTAAGCAGTCTTATCTACTTTTTTAAATTTATAAACATGTCATTTTTTCCATAAATATATTGTAAGCTACTGTTTGAAAATAAAATCACATTTAATTAAAATTACTGGTTCATGTGACCTTAGAACAACAAAGTTTGTTTAAAATGTATGATAAAAATCATAAGTTGCATCTTATAATACTAATGCAATTTAATTAATTTTGTGTAATGGTCTTTAATTCATCAAGCTTATTAATGCTCTAGTGATCAATTCAAAAGCACGTCAATTTAATTATTCCCTTGTCAAGGGTTAATGGTGGTGAAATGGTTTAGAATTTTTCTGTAACTGTAAGTTCTAATGAACCAGTCTTTGTACACAAAAAATTGTGATAGAGTGACAAACAAAATCCAGACCTGTCATTTATTAAATAATGCATCTGTAAAAACCTTATCTATAAAAAAAAAGCAAAATTTGATTACAATATAAAACAAACAATTAGGAAAATTTTATAACTTTATTTTTCAAAATAGGTGAATATTTCATTGTTTATAGGTCTTTATTTAAAATGCTTATATTATAGAAAGATGCTGATGAACCATGTCCATTAACTCCTGAGTCTGTTGCGACTGACTTCACTGAAGAAGAAGATATTGAAAAACCTTTGTCTAGTAGCTCCTCAATTTCTCTTTGGGAGGATTCTGCTCAATCTGAGAATGAAACAGGGAGAACTCTTGAGGAATTTATTGAGTACCTCCGTACTAAAGGCAGAAAAGGTCTATACCATGAATATTCTGAGTTTAAAGCTGCTCCTCCAGATGGAACATTTGAAGCATCTAAGTAATAATGATAACTGTAATCGTTTTTTTATATCATAAAGATTTTAATATGAAATTTAATATTTTTAATTCAAGACTCTTGTTTTGAAGAATCCAAGAACAATTTGTTTCTTGATCATCTTTATCAATTTTAGTTTTTTCCGAGTATTTTATTTTAAGTGGAAATTTTAAAGATAAATTTTGTTTTGAAATTAGTTGAAATCAATATAAAATTAAAATCATTTAAAGGAACTTAGTTATCCAGGTATTATAAATAATTTATTGTTATAAACAATTGGTGCAAATTATGTTTAAAAAAATCTCGGTTGTGAACAAAATTCAAATGAAATTTTTCAGAAAACAATATTAATCTGAAATTGAACAATATTAATTTATTGTGCATTTAGTACTTTTGTGTCTCACAGATAAATTGGAGTTGTTTTTATTCTCTCACTCAATTTTCATTGAAATTCTAATAAATTTTAAGAAGTTTTTGCTTTCATTCTTATTTTTTATTAATTTAATACTGTTTTCCAAAGTTGTTTAAGAAATTATTTTCCCCTAAAAAACTCAAGCAACTAAAAATATTCATTATTTTTTATTTTTCATAGTTGAAAAGTACTCTTTTTTTCTAGGCAGATCATTTGTTTTGTTTCAAATTGATAGGTTTCTCAATTTTATGAGTGAATCGGTTATTTTTAAAATGGCATACTACTTCAAATTTGTTAATTTTAAGAAAATTACAAAAAAGATAAGATAATCCATTTTAAAAAATGGATATTTTCTGCTTGTTTCTATTGATTCAAAGCTAATTTTCATGTCTTCTGTTTGATAAAAAAAACTATTAGAAAATTTATGTTTTGTTAATAATAATGTTTAATGAAGAGATTGTTAGAAAATTTAGGCTTTTTTTCCTTTTAATTTTTATCATTAAAAATTTATTAAAAATATGTACATTTATGTGTTGTAAATCAGAAATGTATGTCAAAATCCTATGTAAGTGAACAAACTAATGATATGACGGTCCTGTTACAGTGACTCAGTGGTTCTTGTGTTTTCACATATAAAATTGTTACTGATTTTTCACCGTAGAAAAATATAATTCAAGTTTCATTTATATACAAAGGAAAATTTATTTTAAAATTATGGAAAGAGAGTATTTTTCATTTCTAAGAACATAAGTAATTATTCATAAATAAGATTCAATTAAATGCTAAGAGCAGTATTTCTTGAAAAGCACTATTAGTTTTTGTGACAAAAACTGAAATCTAAATACTTACATTAATAAATTTACCAATAAGAAATTATATATCTATTTATTGCAGAATATTTAATTATCTTTTAATGGAAATTATAATTAATTAGTAGTTTGATTGTAGAAGTTAAATTTTTCAATGCATTTTCTTATTTACTTTGTACTAAGAAAAGTACTTGCTTTAGTTCTGAAATCATTTGAATTAGTTTTAAAATTTTACTAATTTTAGTTTTACTTAAATAAGCCTGATAAATTTATCTCTTCTCTTAATTAGCTTTAAACAGTTAAGAAACTAAATTTTCACATGTGTTATCAGTTTCTGCTCAGTTTTTTCTTAATGAAAATCTTATTCTCCCTTGTGTAAGCCTTAATCTAATTAGCCTTCATGTACAGTTCTGCTTTCACACAAATACAAGGATTTTCCATTAGTCAAACTGGAAGTATTTGCTATTGTAATAAAATGTCCTTTTTTTAGTGAGTGTTGTTTCCATTCCTGATATATTCTGCAAACAATGAGTTATTTAATTAGAAATGAGACAGGCATGTTAGATACAAATATACAAGTGTATATTCTGTGAATTTTTAGAACTAAATACCATTTCTATCCATTTTTTTAAAAAAATTGATATCAACTTTAATTATCTTGAAAATTGATGCTAATTTAAAATTTAATCCATGTCTTCATAAATATTGGTCATTCTATATATTTTCTTATATGGTTAGTTATGTATTTTATTTTTACTATAAATTTTTCTTTTAAAGGAAATATTAACATATGAGTACAAACATGCAAAAAATAAATGCATTTTCGTTTTTACTTTAAACCAAACATAGCTGTATCAATCATCTGTCTAAATATTTCTTCATCATATATTAATACATTGTTTTCTTTTGAATTAAAATTAGAGAGTGAAAATGAGTATTTTTTGTACATTACCACTCCTTAGATATTTTGATGTTTACAATTATTCACCTCAGAATTATTTTCAATTTATTATAAAATGTAAATATTCATACAACTTATGCATCTCTCTTAAAAATCTATTTATTAAAACTATTATTTCTGAGTTTGATAGATTTTTCAACAACATATGTCTTACGAAATCGAAGCATTAAAATTTTGTAGTCCTTAATCATATCTCATAACAATGGTACTTGTTGAATGAATTTCTTGACTACTGTTCTGTATAAATGCATTCAATTTTTTCAATTTTAGACCAATTCATAATTATGAGTTGATTTACGTTCAGCAGGAAATATTTAACGCAAAATCAAAATATCTTTGTATTACTTTTTTTGAATGAATTTCTGAACTTGTTTGAATTTTTTAAGCTCCAATCTATAAATGTATGCCTATTTTTTTTACATATAGTATAAGATTTTTGCTTAGTTAATTTTAAAGCTATATAAAACCAATCCTGTAGAAAACATCTTCTTAACACAAGTTCATTATCAAAATAATTTAACAATAATATGAAAAATATGCATAAGATGAGTTGCAAATTTAAGTCCAACTTAATGTATAACATGCATTAACTTCATATATCATATAACTCTAAATAAATGCATGTGTAATGTATCAATTTGTTTGCCTCATATATATTTTCTTTCATTTTTTTTTTCGCTATTTAACAAATTCCCACATAAGATTGTTTTTACCAACAAAATTAATTCATGTGAACTTTCAGGGAAAATGTTTTGCTCTTGGAATCTTAAATGCAGTTTCTTCCAGAGTTTGTCATTACACTATTGGATAATCCATGTGTATAATTTGATAATTGATCTTTTAGGATTCACTGTTGTGTAGTAAATTGTACTGATTTATAGCATTGTCGATTAGTTTAAAATACAATTTTCTTCCAATTTTTTAAATGTGACTAGTAGTGATCCTGAGAAATAAACTACATTTAAATAAAAAGCTTTAAAGAAGATTTAAAAAAGTCAATGTTTAATTTATAACTATTAACAAAATAGCATAGATAAAACCTTAAATGGAACTTTTTTACATTTAGACTCTATTATCTGCTTTTAATTTATTTTAAACTTGACTGTGATGACTATTTAATAATCAATTTAAATTAATGCAAATTAATAATGGCTTGTTTTAAAATGTCCTTTTAAAAATGAACAACTAATTATGAGTATTTTAGAACTGCAGTTAATCAATTGTAGCATTTTTGGAAACAAATTAATGATTTTTTATGATTCCATTATCAATCTTATTGATTTTTTTTTTATTCTGAACATAATCTTAAAAATTGCTAAACCCCTATTTTAAAAACTATGCATTAAAATTCTTCGGCAATATTGTATCAGATTCAGATTTTTTTTAAAATTTGCTGTTTGAGTTCAACTCCCATCTCTATTCTTATTTTGACAGTTTCATATCCATTTTAAATTGCAGTTCCTGGTAATTTAGACTATGTATATGAAACATTACAAAAGAGTTGAATTAATTGACCGGGCTTCAAAACTTTTATAAATATTATTATTATTGTAAGTTTGCGCATTGTCTTAAAATTCTTGTAAAATGTTTATATATAATATAGGGCTACTTACGTAATTCTTAAGTTTCTGTTAGAGAAACTCTTCTTTTGTGGATATTTTTGTTTCACATTATACTTTAAATCTTGAATTTAGATCCAATTTCCAATCCAATTTAACTTTATTATACCAAATTTTACAAGTAAAAGCAACAAACCAATAAATGAAAAACATTTGCTTAGTTTTTTATTTTATTCATCAAAGATACGAAATAACTCATTCACACTGAATTTACTATGTATATTTGTGTGCATAAATCTATATATGTATTAAAATTCACATAAATTTCTTTTAAAAATATTCATATTATTTATTTTTACTAGATTAAAGGCTAATCAACCAAAAAATCGATATACTGATGTATTGTGTTATGATCATAGTAGAGTCAAACTTCCAATAATAGATGATGATCCTAATTCTGATTATATAAATGCAAATTTTGTTGATGGATATAAACAGAAGAATGCTTTTATTTCAACCCAGGGTAAGTAATGTTTCCCTTTTAATTAATTAATACAAGATGTTAAGGATTTGAAATTTAATTTTGATAAGAAAAATCTGAACAAAGTAAAATGATTAGTTATGTATCATTTTTGAGGAAATTCTTTTGGTTATTTTAAAATGTGGTATAGCATACTATTGAAATCATATTCTGTTTTCACTGATGAGATCTTTTGTCACCTGTTTTGAACCTTAAATTTGCCACCCTCTTCTGTTGCAATTAAATTTTTTAAAAAATCTAATTTCTCATTACTTCTTTTGGATTCAAGGAAAAATGCTTTTCACAAATTAAAATTTTATTTTGCATGTTTTTTTCCCCAATGCAATTTTTTAAATTTATTTTTCAGTTTTAAACCCATCATTTCAACATTTCATGGGATCCCTTAGGTTTGGTTCTTTGTAGTGGTTTGGAATTCACTGTAAACTATAGTTTAAACAAAAACAATATAATTATCTCTTGTGTACAAAAAATGACCATGGAGCTGCAAACTAAACCCAATTTTCCGTAGCTGTTAAAAAAGTAAATTCATTTATTCTAACTTGGACATTGTACATTTGAAATAATTTAAATCAGTTCTAAATTATATAGTATCCTTTTACAACAAGCATTTTACTATTGTAACAATATTAGGTAATCCTCTTTGAATTTGGGTAAGAAACATTTAGTAAAGTCAGTGGATATGTATCAAGTTCTTTATTCAAGTCAATTGTTACTACAGTAGCTCATAGATGCACACATTATCTTCCACATAAAGTTTGCACATAAGTTCTTTTATTGTATTTTAAAACCTTGTGTACAAATTCATTTTGTTTCTCTAATGATACCATCTTTGGTGGTGTCACTTTCTTGCCCTGAAAACGAATTTCCATCTTGGAATTTTTTTTAAAAAGGAGATTTCATTAAAATAATTATGTTTTAAGAAAAATTGTCTATTAAATTTGAAATTTCATTTCAATCAGTATATAATAGTTTAAGGAGTAGTTTGAGATAAATTTTATCTCAAAAGTAACTATTTTTCAGAGCAAAGTTTATCATCCTCTTCACGCAAGTTAGTTTCTACTGCAATGAAACTAGTTATGATGTCATCCTGAAAAATATAAAATCTTTTGGTATGCAATTAACCTAACGAAAAAGAAAACCAATTATCACATCATTTTTTTAACAAATATATCCTTACTTCTAAAAATGGACTCAATCAGACATTAGCTAATATTAAATAAGGTAGTTCAAATTAAAGGTGAAAATATTTTGTACAACATATATTAATAACTTGTGTGGCTAAGAGCATGAGGGAATCTTGTAAACAAACTCAATTATTTTTTCATTAATTGATGAAACTGCAAATGAAATCAAGACTTTAAACATGTTACTTATTATTTTACATTTAAATTAATACATATTATTTTACATTTAAATTAATAAATAGTATGGTTAAAGATTTTAAGGGTGGAAATAAATTGATTATTATGCATTTAGGTTTTAAAAGAGATAATGAATCAAGTGCAAAACATTTCTGTATTAAAATGAAAGAATCAAAAAATACACTTAATATTTGTAAAGTAATAAGCTTTTCATTTGATACTTTTCCAACTATTCTAGATTAGAAAATAGTGTAGAAAATTTTTTCTGTGAAGAAAATATCTTTTGATAACAGAGATTTTGAAACAGATGGGAATAAGAGGTTCATAAATTCTATAGTTCTTTAAAGCTTTTTTTGCTTTTGAATTTTACTGAAATAATTGAGATAGTATTGGTTTGTTAAATTGTAGACATAAATTGCATTTCATTCAACAACTTGTGAACTTTCAAGCTATCATAATTTGCATGACCCACTGAAAATATTTTTAGGCATGTTTTTCTATATGCAAATGGTTCCATAAAGTAATTGATGTATTGAAAGTGTACTATATAGCTTTTTGTTAATTTGATGGTAGTTTAAATAGTTAGTTAGATGGTAACTTGTTTAGGTTTGTAATTGTAGTTCTTAATTTCTCATATATTTTATAAACATTTTTCATTTTGCTGTTAACGTAGTTTGCTACTTTCTGTATAAATTTAGTTCCTTTCTATACTAATTTAATTTAGTATATGCTTAATTTTTCATTCATATATTTAGGGCCACTCCCAAAAACATATGCAGATTTCTGGCGTATGATTTGGGACCAAGAATGCCATGTCATTGTTATGACTACTAAAACAACTGAAAGAGGACGTGTTAAGTGTGGCCAGTACTGGCCTGCTGAAGAGCATTCCATCCAAGAATGTGGAGAATTTGTTATATATAACAGAAGAATTGAAAATTTTACTGATTATGTTGTTACGAATTTGGAGTTAACAAATAGAAATGTATGTTAAATTTTTTCATTTATCTTTGAAAAAAATTTCATTTAAAGCATAATAATAATATAAGCATATATAATTTTTTAAAAAACTTTGTTTTCTTAATTCAGCATTTTTTCATTTGCAGCAAAATACTTCTCAAGAAGTTACACATATGCAATTCACAAGTTGGCCAGATTATGGAGTACCTCATTCAGCATTGGCGATGCTTGATTTCAGAGATAAAGTTCGTATGAAGCAAGAAGAAGCAGTTCGTTCAATTGGAGCCCATTGGCAGGGTCATCCACTTGGTCCTCCTATTGTTGTACACTGCAGCGCTGGTATTGGAAGAACTGGTGAGATGATTTAATAAATCAGTATTCTCTTCTTTTATATAAATTTAAAGGGCTGTGAGAATGATATAATGAGAGTCTATAAAATTTATTTCAGTAAAGATTTAATTGGTTGTATAGTAATTAAATCTTTTTTGATACCTTTATTACACATTATCTCATTTTTAACTCAAATATATTAAAAATATGAAACAGAATGTGTTTTCATAAAAATATAAAGAATTTTTTTTAAATAGAACTGCAATGTTTTATCAATTTTTCTCATGAACTATATTGTTCCATAACATTCATAAAACATTACTTATGAGGAAAAATTAACTATACACAATATTATCCAATCATAAATTAGTGTTTCCTCATTGATAAGATTAATTTATATAGAAGAATTATATTAATTGTACAATAATATTAAAATATAAAAATTAGCATGGAATATTACTTAAATTATATCCATCCATAAAATACAAAATGGTATAGAATTTGTGTTTTCTTTATGTTGTGTGTTATATGTGTTTATTAAGTTTAGAATGGAAAGAATAAATTATTTGGCAATTCAGATTTTAATCATGCAAAATACTTCTTCCTAATTATTTTACGATTTTATTTAAACTAAGAAGCTTTTATTATTGTGTTTTACACTATATGTAGTAAAAACGTTAATAAGAGAAGCTGTTTGATGCATTGTTTTATATGTAATTCCTTTTTAGTTTAAACATAATTTTTGATAAAAAATTAATCCCAACTGATAAAAGGCATTAAAATTTCATTGTAATTTTGCTAGTTTTCTTTGATAGATTTAATCAAATATACTGTTATATATGTAGAAATTGAATATAAAACCAATATTAACATTGTATTATCAAATGTTGTTGTAAACTATATTAACTAAACACCCAAATATTTTTAATTTAGGTACTTTCATAACGCTTGATATAAGTATCAATCGATTAGAAGCAACAGGACTAATTGATATTGTAAAAACTGTTGAAAAAATACGATCACAAAGGGCTTACAGTATCCAGATGCCAGATCAATATGTGTTTTGCCATTTGGCCCTTTTGGAATATGCCCTGTGTAGAGGTTTATTGGAAGATGTGGATCTTTCTGGCTTCAATGATGATGATTCTGAATCTGAATGAATAACTCCTCATACTCGTTTTTCTTTTCTTTAAAAGTGTGTTTATGACACTATAAACTAAATAAGTTGTTAATTGTCCCAGTATAGTTGTGTGATTTGAATATCAATTATTTGATAAAATTGTATTGTTCCAAATGACAATTTGTGTTATATTTTTTAAATGTAGAAGCTATATTTATTTAAATTTTAGCATTATCAATATCAAAATTATTTTCATTTATTTAAAAAAAATAAATAACTTTTTTAGCTTTCAAAATGTTACTAAGCATTTGTGCAAACACAAAAATAAATTTTGAAGTCATAAAATTTAGAACTCTATCACCTTATAATTAAAAGTTATTTGAACGTAATTCATGAATATTTGAGTGAATTTTCTTATAAGTAAAAATTGAAGAGTAATTATTTCTTATGTTTTTAAAATGTTTTAAAAGTGAATATAGAAAATCAAAGTGCTTTTTTTTTTATTTTTATTTTTTAGAAGAAGTTTTTAATTTATTGGAAAGTAATAATAATAGTTTATTTATTTGAAAGTTATAAAAATTGTTTTTTTGAAAAACCTTCCATTTTCAAGAATGGATTATAAAAGCTATGAATTGTAAAGAAATTAATTATAGATTTATAATAATTTATACCAGTGCAATGTTAACAAAATATTGTGGCTTCATTAAAATAGTTCTAAAAATCAAAGTATGCATGTAAAGGCAGCAAATTTAGCGCACATCATTATTTTGATATTGAATAACAATAAAATTTATAAATCTCTCCTCAAATATTCTTCATAATTCAAATGTAAATATTTATTGTCAAAATCTAATAAAAAATTTTAATATTTGATTTTATAAGAAAAAATTGATATTAATATACCATAGATGCCAACATTCATAAAATCTAATGAAGCTATCATAAAGAATAAAAAAAAAATGGTTCCTTCTTTTTGAAGTAATGATGTTTCTTTCAAGGAACTGTAACTCAGTATTTGGGAGTATAGAATTATATCTTACAGTATATATCTATTTGCAATATTTCAGTAAAAACTTTTAAATTATTGGTAATATATACCTTAATTGTTAACTGTTAATTACTTAAGAAATAATGTTGAAAATATTTATACAAAATTTTCATAATTTGTAGCTGAAATCAAATATGTCATAACAATACATAAATTAGCATTAAAATAAAGAAATAAGATCTATTTAAAAAAATATAACTAAAGTATAAAATACTTTAAAAAATTGTAAAACCATATGCAAAATTGTATACAAAAACTTCTATTGTTTTGAAAATTTTAGGTTTCTACATTATATAAATAATTTTAGTTTCAAATCATAAAGTATTATTCAATCTTAAAAATTAAAGCAAGTAATATATTGAAAGCAAGGCAAATTTCTGAAATTTTTACATGGAAATTATTATCTATGGAACTGCATTTAGTATTGTATGCATTGTTTGTGTAACTTTCTTGAAAATATTTTATTATTATTATTATTGGTTATTTTTATCCTTTAAATATAACTAAAAAAAAATAATAAGGTTTGTCACATAGGGAAATAATATTATAACTTAGAAAGTATTCTGGGTTTAGCATTACAAAAATCATTTGTTTTAATTCTAGTTTGATTCATTTCATTTGTGAATCATTTTATTGGAATTAAAACTTTTTTGAATAAATTTACAATCTATTATTGGAACTCCATTAACAATAATACCAGTCTTATCAGAAGTTTGCAATATTGTTTATCTTTAAATTTTACTTATTTATAATAGTCAAATATTTTTATATTCAATTTTAATAATTGCAAAGACTGTGTGGTATATTATTAATGACTAGTTTATGTAAATCATTGTAATGAAGATTAAAAATTAAGTAAAATACTGAATGGGTATTTAATGTACAAAAAAGTTGGCTTCTTTTTTAACTATGAATAACTTCCTCAAAGCTTTGTAAAAAATTTTTTTGAAAAAGTAATCACTCTGAATTTTTTAAATGTTTCTAAATCCATATAAATTTTCAATTGAAGGATGAAATTATCTTAAAATGATAGAGAAAAACTATAAGAATATGCAACACTATTTGTGCTAAATTTAAGTCTTTTCACTCTTTTCCCAAACTATTTTATGAATGTTCATTTTTATTTTATGTTTGTTAGATATAAGTTTTTAAAGTTAGCTACTCTGAAGCTACAATATTTTAATTGAACTTGGCTGTAATGTTGTGTAAAGAATTGTATATAATTTATTTTTTTATCCTATGTTTTATAAATGTTTTTGTTTGTCTTTTACTTCATCTGTGATTTGCTTTAGAATCGAGTGAAATTATGTATTTTATATATGTTGAGCTTATTTCTTAATTATCAAGCATTATTTAATGTGTTTGTATTTTACTTTTTGTTTTTTAGTTTTAAGTAAATCAAAATGTGTATGATTGTTTTATTTATCCAATACAAAATTATTCTCATTTTTTTTCTTTGCTTGTTGTGTTAAGTTTTTATTGGTATTACAACTTTAATTGCTGTCTGATTTTCTCTGTATTTAGTAAGATATGTTCATGTTTTCTGTTAAAATATTTGATGAAAATCAATTTCAATTATTCCTACATAAAACACCAGTACTTGCCAAATTTATGAATATTTTTTTCATTTATTGTTTACTTTTCATCTTTCCATTTTTTATATTTTATAAGCAGTCAACAGGAAATAATGTATTAATTATTTCATGAGTAGCAGTATGTCTTACATGACAGTATGAAAATTTGCCATATATTTCAATATATCATTACCATTTTTTGATAACATTTACTTTTTAATCTTATTAAAATCAGATTATTTATAATGACTACATTTTTGACACTATGTAAGGAATAGTATAAGGTGGTTTTAAGGCACTTTAATATCCACCGTATCAATTGCTATTTCATAAAATTTCGCAGATGATGAGGTTCATTCATATGTTGCAAAGGGTAGACCCAGGAAAGTACAAGCACTCCCTAAAAACAAAAAGCATGTAGAAGTAAAGTGCTCCATCGCCCATTGAAAAACAGTGGGTGAAATCGATCCTGGGCTCTTGAGAGCACTGTCCCCCTATTTCAACATGATGAGAATTACTGTAATGATTAGACTTAAAACCATATCCTGTATTTATTAAATAATTGCTGTTTGCAATTAACTTTTTTATGTTTTACTTATAACAAAGCCCAAACAATGTAGTTTACTGTGTGAATATGGTAATGAGTTCACAATATCTATAATGAAACATGAAAATTTGAACGTGTAACATTAAAAACATCATTGTGTTCTAATTTTTAATATTAGCTGGGAACTCTGTAAAGATGGAAATTTTGCCTTGGCAAAATTTGCCATTCTTCAAAAAGTTCTCAATGTCCTTGATTAAAATAAATTATGTCTGTAATGGTTAATCATAACATTTATGGAAAAATGGTTAACAAGCTCTAGAATTTATTGTTGGTATAAAACATATATTTATATAACTATTGATTCCATTATAAAAATATTAATAACATACATCATATCATCTGAAAAAAATGTAGTTGATACATTTTTCTCCTCTTGAAATATTTAAAGGATAATTAAAATTGAAAAATTTATTGTAAAATATTTCCTTTTATTATAAAGTATCTTAAAAATGTTTAACATTTTATTTGTTTAATAAACAAATTTATAATGCCATCATTCATTATGAGCTCTTTAATTTTGCTAAAAGATATTATTTTGCCTCAAATTTAATTTTCGTATCTTAATTGTGTTTATTTTTTACTTTGTATGAAAAATTTCCAGGATAATTATCAAATAATTGACAAAAAAAAAAAAAAAAAAAATTTATGAATGTTTTATTGAAATTCAAGTTTCATCTTTCAATGAATGTACTATTATAATTTTGAGAAATTTATCATTAACTTAAACTAGATTTATAGTACTCTCTAAATTGCACAAAATTATCAATTTTCTTTGTGCTTTGATATTTTGAATTTGCTGTTGCTTTTTAAAGTGTAGAAAATGTAGTTGGTATTTTTAAGTATATACCTACTTTATCAACAAAAACTTACTTCCATATTTAAAGTTTATTCTTTTCTTATCTCTTTCATAACTTTTTATCTTATGCCTATATTTTTAAATTTTACAAAAATATTGAACACTCACATATAAGTGAAAAGTAATTGCTTTTAAAATTAGATTTAATTGATTTTCATTTCTTATAAAAATGGATAAGAATTCCATAATTTAATCTTAAGTAAATGTTTCCTCTGTTTTGTAGTTATAATAAATTTCTATATTTTCATTTTTTTTTTATGATACATCATCCATGAATAAAAATTTGATGTATATTTTTTCTTAATAAATAATCATGTAATCAAAACTTTATATTCCTAGAAATAACCTTTTTCTCCATTTGTTATGTCATTTGCAAAAAAAAAAAATGCAGAAAAATTTATAATTACTTGTTAATAAGCAAAAAAACATTAAAATAGCATTTTTTTTTTATCTTGTAATAATAAAATCATTTAAATTTTTTAATAGAAACAATATTTTATGCCATGCCATTGAAATAAATCTCACTTTTCAAATTATATTTTTTATAAATTTCTAAAAAATATTGAAATTTTAATAACTACTTCATGGCTAGTAGAAATTATATTTTATATAATTTGTTCTTAATATGTATATAATTTCAAATTTGTTCCAAAAAGCAAAATATTAGATTATTTCAGTGCCTGTTCATCTCAGCACAATGTACCTGGGTGTTTCTTTTTTGCACATAATGCACTCAGATAATCATTTGAAACTCGTCCAATTGACATATGAAGTAATATGTCTGTCCATAAACCATTTTTCAAAATTAAGTGCAATCGGTAAAATTTTTTAAGAAACATTTTATCTTAAGATTAATAGATGTGCAATAAGCATTCATGTTTATTATTTCTGTAGGAATGTAGTGCATGTGGCATACATTTTAAAATGATTTGTTTTTTTATATTAAAAAAATTCATTGTTATATAAAATAGTACTCTTTTTTTGCTAAGAGTTTAGTAAAACATGAATAATGCACACTTATATAAATATATATATATTTTTTTAAGTTTCCCAAATCATTACTGTTTGATTAGTTTAATAAAAATTTTCTTTTAAATTGATTATCTTTCATGTGTAATTTCTTTTTAATAAAGATGTGTTCACAAAACGATATTTTGAGAATATTTACTATTTTTTGATATTTGGATTAATAAAGTTTAGATAAGGAGTTAAATTAATTTATATATTTAATGATGCACATTTTACATTGGTTAAGTTAAAATTATACATTAATAAATTTTTAGATTGTTAATAATTTATATCTTTCAGTAGTTTAATGTATAATTTTTCTATATTCTTAATTAGAAAAACCTAGTGTTAAGATATTTCTACAAAAAAGGTAAATATTTCAAATTAGACTTTTAAAATATAAGTGTGTATTTTCATGAATAATTTTTTTATTAGAGTAAACGGTTTTAAACTTGTAAAAATTGAGTAAACAATTTATTAATATTAATTTTTATATGTAAATTATATTTCGATAAATTCACTTTACTGTAAATATTTTAATGATAATAATATTAATTCTAATATATTTAAAAATGGTCTTATTAAATTTGTGTATCATCATAAGTAATTCTATGCATTTATATTTTAAAATTGTTATTTTATTGGTAGACATGTATTTGTCAGTTTATTTTATTGGAATTACACAAAATACTTGCTAATTTAATAATTAAGTACATATTTTGTCTACCAGTTCAAATTTAATGAAGGTTTTATACTGTGTATTTAAATATAAATGTGTAATTTAAATTATATTCAACTTCCATTATACCTTTAAAATTTTTAATATTTTCAATTAGTGGATATGAATGTATTTAGCATATTTCTGTAATTAATTGTAAATCGTTTTGTCATTAAGTGATGGAAATGTGTGTTCATTCTTACTCTATTTATATACCGTTCTGTGTCTAAAGTTTTTGTACTTATTACTTTCTGTCTAGTATTAAGCAAAAAGGTGCTTTTTTGAACAAAAATTGTTGTGATAAAGCTGTACAGCTGTATAACTAGTCACATGTCACGACTTTTTCTAATAAAATTGTTGTTAACATGTTGTTTTGTTTATTTGATTATCTATTCTCAAAAAAAAAAAAAAAGTAAAACATGTAATTAAACTGTAATTTTTAGTAAATGATATTTTGTTTTCATATTTTTTAAGAAAAATATTTTATGTGAATTCCAAATAGTTTAAATGTAATTTAATATATATATATTTTAAACCATATAGATGTGATTTTTTCCCCTTTTTTAAAATTCTTCTACAATTACTAAAATAAAAATATTTCAAAAGCATGAAAAAATGGATCTGTTTAAAAAAAATGAGCTTGTTTGGATTATTAAATTAGATTTTTTCATAATTCAAATTAATCAATGTGGAAAAAAATTTTTATTTAAAGCAGATTATTTTATTAAAGCTTTTCAGAAATATTAAATGACAGGAAATATTGAAATACTTCATTATGATATAAAGAATATTTTGTGAGAGAGAGAGAGAATTGGAATATTTTATCAAGAAGCCAAGGAAGGAAAACCAAGGTCTTTTGCTTAGACTACGTAAATGATTAAAGAAAGCTATTATGAAAGATGGATTCTCGTCCACCTAACTCACAAAAAGACTTATCTCCTTAATAGATGGAAAACTTTATCCACAGGTGGTGATATTCCCTCAGAAGATCATTTACCAAAAGTTCACGACTCCAGTTTACAGATCCTTCTGTATAGTGGACCCTGTTATGAAATCTAAGAATAAATGAAAGTTTGCCATGATAACAACCGTGCGAATGAAAGTAAAGGAAGTTCTAGATTCCAAAACCATTTAAAATGGTTTTTACACTGATACTACATACCTTGTCTTCTTGCTGAAACGGATTAATCGATTTAACGTGTAAATAATACTTTAGAGAAGAATGATACTGATAAGGCACTGTAACCTAACTCTTCTATGTCTGAGAAGCAGTTAGAAAAGGCTCATAGAAATTCAAGTACGTTATAGTCCTACTTGTTATAGTATTATGTTTAATTTTACCTTTTGTTTACACAATGGTAAGCAAAAAATATAGCGCAAATCATCATTTATCGTTATCGATCAGCTTCAACTATTCTTAGCACGAAGATAACGAGGTCTAGTTAACATTATATTAATTCAAAAACAAATGGATTCAATAGTCCTGTTTGGGTTTAGTATGTTTATGCTTTTAACTTCTTTTATTTAACAAAGGAGGGCTCAGGCCATCCTCCTTCTTCCGCACTTACCTACCTAGAACTCTTTTCCCTGAGAAAAGCCCAGATTAAAACCGATTGGCAGGCACTTTTGACTCACGACTTCTAGAAGGGTAGAAAGCCGGGAATTTCTCTGGTTCTTTCCTGTGATAGGAAATCCAGCACTTGCCTTGTACGTCTCGCTTCTGGCCACCTGAAATGCCTCACTTTTGTAGCAGGTAACAACACCTTCCTCCTCTGTTTTAAATGTATGGACACTAAGCTTCTCCTGAGCATATCCTGAACTGTATGAATATACTATGGACACTTCTCCTTGTCATCGATTTCCTCTCAGTCAATGGATTCCTAGATTTGGTCCGACTCCGTCAGACCCTTGGAGATAAACAAAAACAACTTTTATGATAAATGTTGCTTTAAATTAAAACCTTGTATTAATATTAGAAACTAGATAAATGACGTTATTTTGGTAAATTATCTAGGTGGAGGTGATGTCGCTGTAAAATAAATCTTAATATGTGCATTTCTTCCTTTTGAAGATAAAGGCATATATTCAGTAAGAAAATTGTTCGTCTTTAATCAGCAATTTGAATAAAAATAAACTTTTCAAAGGATGTGATGTAAATGCTCCCACACTATGAGGAATAGCTGTAAATATATTGAGGATTTTTTGAAATGTGCGTATATATCAGATCCTATTCACTCTTAGTAAAGATATTTCATGTACTAATTTTATTGCTATAATTAATTTGTTACTATTAGTAGAAGGATAATATGTAACAGTAAATGTGCTGATCTTATTAATGATTGGAAAATATCAGATGAAGGAAACTTATTTAGCCATCATTTATATTAAATTTTCTATTACAAAAACAGACTAGAAGACAGGAACTTAAAAACACTAATTGGAGGATTCCTATAACAAAGGAAAATGGAAGTTCTTTTCAAAAAAAGAAAAGAAAGAGATTGATTAGTTATATTTAATTGTAAATTTAGAGTTGACTATTGCAACATGTCATTCCCGAAGCGCACTTTCAAACTAAGTCAGGAATGCTTTGTTCCTTGGTGGATTAAGAGTTGAGCTAATTACGCAAACCATTTGGATATTGTCAAAAAGTAATGGATGGTTCGTGAATTAATGGCTTAACCGCTAATGATTGTCATTTGTTAAATAATAATTACACAAACAATGTAGAAAGCTCTTTAATAGAATAAAGACAAATGCTGAAGGGCAGAAATACTATCTGGCACGAGCCACTTGTAGTAAAACTGCCATTTAATTAATGCCTTTCTAATTATACCTTTCTTTATCTATTATTTGATTTTAGCGAATAAATTGCAAATATATCATCTTATTGTGCTAAATGTGATTTTGAGATAACGATATTCAGTTATCCAAAAATGATATTAGATTGACTTCGTTTATGTAAGCATTAGTGAATTAAAAAAAATACCGTTTTTGATACGATTGGAAACGCAAAATATTAAAACAAGTCCAACTATCAAATTTAAGGACTGATATAAATTTTCTGACTTGCTACTCATTGTAGCAGAATATAACTGAAGTGGCGAAACTTTATGGATACACGTACTCTTTTTTCTAAAGAAATGCTTAATATGGATATAGATGTGACGTCGACTAATTTTGACTAATTGATTATTGGTAAAATAATGAAACTAAATATACTAACAACTCAAGACTATTTACTTACAAAAAACAAATGTCATATATATGTTTAAATTAAAGTGCCATTAGGGTGACTTGTTGCAGAATTATATAGCAAATAATTTATATTAGTGTTTTTTTTAATCAACGGCGAGCATTTGAGTAACCAATTCTTCGCCACAATAAGGCCGGGAACTGCTACTCATTTGTCTACCCAGCGGGCACCTGTGAACCAAGTCACATAGGTGAATATCATTACCCGCATCATACCACCACAAACCCGTTTATAGGACAGGCCATATTCATACATCATCTCAGAAGAAAGGACAGCCGAGCTGGCAGCCGAATGGTTAGCGCTCTTGCCTTCGGTTCAACAGTTCGTGGGTTCGAATCCCACCTAGGGCATGGATGTTTGTAGTGGTTCGGAATCCACTTTAAGCCGTAGGTCCCGGTCTAATTAGCCCTCGTGTGCAAAAAATGACCGTTGAGCGACAAACCAACCAACCAACCAGAAGAAAGGACAAAGAAACACAGAGAAAAAGTAACATCCATGTCCGAACCAGAATTTAAACCCGGGACCCACAGCTCAGGAGTCAGGAACGGTCAGTCATCGGTCGACATATATTAGTGATGTAAGATGTTATTTTTGGCTCAGTACATGATGAATTAGAATCAACTGTTAAACGATTTCATTTTTTAATCTGAAAATAATGACTCGCAGGAATAAATAGATTAAAATATATTTAAAATACACACGAGTCATTTTTTTCAAACAATTAAATATATCTGGAATCGAATCCCATGTTACCAAAATTTTGTTATTGGTATTTTTACTTATATTGCTTGTTCTTTTGGTTTCGATCAATTCTAATTTTTCCGTTGTTTCAATACATTTTTTAATCCATATTGAGAACTAGACTGGAAAACAATCAGATTAATTTCAAATTCTTCAGTTTTCAACTAATTGAATTGGGACAAGTTCAACTTATAGAATGGAATTCACATAAGGGTACATAATAAATTCGAGCTTTTCCGGTGATTCTTTGAATTGAAAAAATCTCGCAGAAAATTCTTTGATTGTAGAATCAATAATATAGAAATGAATTCTTGAGTAAATTTTTCATCTAAATATTTGATTTGGTTTCTCATGTACTTCTAAATATTTTATTTCTTTTTTAAATTAGGGAAATATTTGTAGTAATTTATGCAACAACATCGCTCCTGAAAACATGCCGTTTAGCAATCAAATGCACGAATGAGATCCATCATGAGGATATTTGTTTTGTGTCTTGAAGCTTTATGTTCAGTTCATTAAAATTATGACATGTCGATAAAAACATCATTTTTTAAAATTTCCATTGAATCGAAAAGAATGTATGAATGTATGTATTTTGATGTGCCTATTAGATATAAAGCATAAAATAATGTAAACAAGACTGACCTAGAAAGCATATATATAGTTGCTAAGTTGCAGAGTTTTTAGTTAAATTATAAGGTGTTATATGCTGACATGTGATAGTATCTTACGAATTTAATGTAATGAGTAAAATTTGGTTGAGAGAAAGAAAAACTTCAAAATTTCTTTTTACATTTTTGAATAGGGTTTGGTTAGCATTCATAATGCAGGTCAATAAAAAACTTTTGCTACCTTTTTTTATTGTCATCAGAAAATTAAAAATAAAGGTTCATTTTTTTGACAAACAGATTTTTTTGAAAAAATTTTCCACTTCATGAGTGACTTTTTTAAAATAACGTTAACTTATTAACAATTATATCGTAATGAAAACTCTTGAGAAAACTGGACAAAAAAGAATACGTCAATTCCAATATTCTGATAAGGGAAGAGTTATTTTAACTTTTGAAGCTATTTTTTTCTGTGGAGTGTAACATTTTTCTCGCATTTTAAGCAGAATATTTAATATGTAAAAAATTTCTCCCATATTTCCCACGCTTTCTTTTTAAAAGAAGTAATTAAATAATGGCAAGATCGCTAAATATGTTGGAAGTTACTAATAAATTTTTGGAGAAATAATAAAAAACTTAGAAATTTTGATAGCAGAAAATTTTATGAAAAACTTTTTTCTAGAGATTTTTCAAAAGTAGACCAGTAAATTCTCAATTCTTAACTTTTTTCATCAATAATAACATATTTCTTTTTTAAACGGAAGTGAATTTTAGAGAACTTTAAATATTATTAAGTGGTAATTTCGACCTTTGGATATTGTAAAGTATTTAAATAAAATATATAAACTTAAACTTCAGCCCAATTCCTTTTAATTACTGTGCAGTATTGGGCAATAAATATATTCACATGATGAACGGGAATAAATCTAATAAACTTCTGAGTTGTAATTCCAAGATTATGCAGAAGCAGACTTTTTTTTAACTCATTTAACAAAGCCTAGATTCAAGCTTGAGACCTTATATTCTGAATGGTCACGATAAGTACTATAAAACGTTATTATTTAATTCTAATGAAAAATTTAAATGCAAACAGTATATTCGTAAGTTATAAAATTTTTTATGTCAAATTATGAATTTTTAAGTATTTTATTTTAGAAAAGCAAATCATGCGAAAAGATCTCAATAATTAATTTCAATCGATTTAAAATAAACTAAAGCTAGATAAAATTTGAAAAAAAAGAGGGTCATCAAATGAAAAAAATCCATGTCATTATACTTAGATCGATCTTAGAAAAAGGCATGTATATTGATCAATATTTTTATTTGTTACAAGTTGACTATAAATATATTCTAAAACATCTTCAGAATAAATTCTCTTCTTATCTCTGAAACTATTATTATAGCTCGGATTACTTGACCGTATAATTAAAATTATTTATTGTGTTAGATGCCAAATTTATTGAATGGCATAAGCATAAATCATAGCATATGCAAAGTTAATAGAATATAACATTAAACAAAACAAAAACAAACACTGCGTGACTTAAGCAATTGATTACTGGTTTATTCATATTTTGTTGTAATCTGATTTTAAATTAGGCGTGTTTGGGTATGACAGGTATGCATTTAGAATTATATCTGCTGAGATTTTACAATTATTAAATTAAATGTTAAATAGAAATGTAAAATTAATTATAGCTTTTATGAGTATTTTATAACTACTTTTGTTGCATGCTTTTACAGCAGAAGTTTTCTTTTAAAATAATTATAAAATCCTTATTTATGCGCTTAGTTTTTGAAATTTTAGTTGTTACTTCTTATATAGACATTAATTAAATTAGAATTTAGGATGCCTTAAAGTACTGAAAGCTGCTTTATTTTATATTTTGATTTAATGTTGTTTTTCTTTTATATTAAAAATCTCTGCTTACACCATAATTAAATTCAACAAATCATTTGTAAATTCACTAAGTATGAACTGGATGACTTAGTTATTTTATGATAGAAAAAGGAAACAAATAAGAATATCTGCAATTTGAAATTGCAGAGCCCACACCCTTGGCGCAAATGATGTTCGTTTATCGAAAATTGTAGTCTGCGCCAGTCTTTGCAACTGTACTTCGATACACTTGATATAGTAAACAAATTATTTCGGAAATTTTGTTCTGGCCTGGCGCTTTTCTTCAGTTTATCACCAATGGTGTGGGCTCTCCAATGATTTTACGAAATTT
Source organism: Latrodectus elegans (assembly GCA_030067965.1). NCBI lineage: Eukaryota > Metazoa > Arthropoda > Arachnida > Araneae > Theridiidae > Latrodectus > Latrodectus elegans. Next base: position 84,018,874 of record CM057822.1, on the reverse strand, counting down.
TTATTTAAAGTAATAAGGAGATGATGATTGTTACTAAATTTTTAATCAACAGCAGATAATTTGAAGATTAACAAAAGGTGTGATAAAAATTTAAGTGAAGCTCATTAAAGTATTCAGCTGCTCAGAGTTCTACTGTCATTTGCTGAATATTATTTTCCATAAACTGAACCAAAAAATCAAAATTTCTATGAAAAAAAAAAAAAAAAAAAAAAATTTAATTTTAAAATTTGTAATATCTTTGCATTAGAATGGATTTTTAGAAAGAATTTCAAAGAAGAAAGCCTGAATATTTTTTATTTTTGAACTTAAATTTTAATTGCTGTAGAGAAATAGAGTAGAGGGAAAAAGGAACACTTTTATATTTTAGAAGTTTGCAGAGTTATTTTATTTCTTGTTACTTATTAGTTTTCAAATCTAAAACTTTGTCTTATATTTTCACATAATATAAGACTAAATTTATTTTCACATAATATAATTAAAATAGTAATACATTTTTTAGAAAATTCATTGAAAAATTCTACTTTACTTACAGTGCAACTGGATGTGTTTAAAAGCTCTTCATAAAGTAAAAAATATTAATGTATGTCAGGAATTTCCAAAGATTCTATGAATGAATGGAAAGTACCTTAAAAGTATGTAGGATAAAACTAAAATGAATAAGTGAAAGTAAAAAATTTCAGCATGAAGACATTGTTAAAGTGAAAAAGAAAAAAGAAACTATTGAAATTTTTATAATTTATTTTCAGAAACAGGGAAATATATATTTTATTTTAAATTAAATATATTTAATCTTTAACTATTTAAATTATAAGCCTGTATTTCAGTTCATTGAATTCTATTATTCATGCTAATATTTATAAATATATGGTTTCCTTATACTTTTTTATTATTTATTTTATTTTATCTATTAATCATTTTAATATGAATTGCATTTGATGTAATTACATTCATTGTTTAATTATATTTTGCATAGAAATGATAGAACTCGTTAAAATGGCATCTTCATGCAAGCTTAGCTTCTTTAGCTCAGTTCAGTTATCCTAATCCTGAGACACCTAGGAATCTGTATTCTTTTCAGTTTTTCCTGTCTTCTTCGTCTAATCTTTTCCATCGCTCGACAGTAAGCAAGGGAGCTCTCAATGAGAAGTTGTAGCTGCTCTATTTACTTCTCATGGACATTCAAAATCCCCACATATTTGCTGTGCTTGGCAATCCTTTAGATGGCTGGTACACTGTGATTCCCATTGTATCACTTGTCTAGTACCTGACTACATTTTTGGATTGCCTGTAATGGATCAAGTATAAGGGTCACATTATTGGGCCTGTCGTTAAGGGTGGTCACTGCCTCTGGGGTTGGCTCCAAAGACAGTACCTACCCTTCTAGAGATTAGGTGTCATCTAGCATCAGGATGAGCACTTAAGGTTGGAAATGTCCAGAACCAGTGGCGACCATCTCTTGTAAGGCTCCATGGTGCTGTTTAGTCTGAATATTTACTTGTTGATAAGCACTCAGAACACTTTTCATGCAGTATAGCCATTTCAAGTATAAAAGCTTCACACATTATCTGTTGGTAACATACAAAATGTTAAAAAATTATGATCTGGAAATCTGCTTGTTCAAGTTGATTCGAAACAAGCTTTGGTAATCTGTAATTAAAAAAAACCATTTTCTGTAGAAAGATTTCATAAAACTTTAAATTAGTAGTATGGTGTTCTTTCTATATCATATTTCATAAATATTACAAAGGAAAAAATTTTGAAATAACTTTGTGATCAAGGAGTTTGTACTGCACACCATATAAACATTTGATGGGACAGACTTATTCCCCACCAACAGGTTGTCTTAATTTTTCACTCACCAGTATTACCAATATCCATAAAAGCAGGTTATCTAAGTTGCAAACTTTGTCTGTACATTCCTAACTCTCTTAGGTGTTTTGAATGTCAAAGATATAGTCATTCTCAACAGGCATGTTGGAATACAGATCTTATGTATAAAAATGTGCACAATCTGGTCTTGAGACTAATGTTTGTACTTCAGAAATTTTCATTTGTCATAATTATTTTGGTTTATGTACTGTGTTTTCCAAATCTTGCTCTGTATGGATTCACGAAAAAGAAGTAATTGTAGTTAACATTGCTTTTTCGGTTTTTACTTTTAGAAAAGGCAATTATTAAATTTTTTTCATTTGTGTTTGTTTCAAAGTTGTTTTCAAGTGTTTGCATTAATTCAATTAAAACGATTCTTATGAGCTTTTTCCAAATTGTGCTACAAGCTGTTACTTGTAGTACATAAAAAAATAAATGTATTCTGCTATAGTTGAAGCGTTACTTTAATGACATACAATTTGAAATTCATCTGTTTCTTTTATGTATTATTTATATTAGCTTGTATTTAACAATATCAAAAATTTAAATTATATAAAAATACATCTTTGAAGAGTCAAACTATATCATTTGAGTTTGTTGAAGTATAGATTTCCAACTACTTATTGAAATTTAATAATTGTGATGTAAACATTTTTTATTAAAGAAAACTTAGATTGTTAATATCATATTTAGGTATAATATTTCTTATTTAATAAGAAGTTTTAGATGTAAAAACAAAAATTCCGGTTTTTCTTTATAATTCACAAGACTACTTTCTTTGTATATTTTTACAATACAAAGGAAAAGAAACTCAATTACCAAAAGTTTTCTATAATAATGCTATTAATTATGTATTTGTTGTTATGTTTAGGCTTATCAAATATTACTGATACTTAAATAAAAAAAAATCACCCTTATTTGAAATGTATCTCAAGTAGACATGTGTTTCCTGTTCTTAATATATTTTAAACAATAGAAAGACGTTAGATTTTTAATTATAATGGTTTTAATAAATAATAGCTGTTACGGTAATTATTTTTGTAAAATCCTAGTATATGTAACACATTTGGAGACATTTTCAAAAGTATCTCTAATGGTGAAATGAATCATCTGATGCTAGTTGCCAAACTGTTACCAACAATGAAATGAAATTTTTATGATTGTCACCAATAATTTGCATAAGCATAAACAAAGAAAAATATAATCATAAATGCCAAAACACTATGTAAAATATATAAAAAATATAAGTTTGCAAATTGACAACTATAAATTGAAAACTCTATCTTCCTCCCAAATGTTACCAAATCCTCTGATATGTATATTAGGATTTAAAAAAAAGCCTAAAGGGGATATAAATTAATAGTTTTATAAGTTATAATATTTTCCTTATATTTTATATTGGAATATATTTATAACTTTATACCTCAGTTAAAGTAATTTTCTTTGGGAAATTTAATAATGGTTTTTATTTTATAGACTTTTTTTATTATATCTAATTTAATTATGGATTACATAATTAGATAAGTCTTTGACTTTTATATAATTTTGATTGTTTGAATCTTGTTACTGAATAAATTTATTATTCTGGATTATCAATCAATGATTAAAATATTTTAGTTCTGTAATATTTATTTACCCCATTCTTTGCTTCTAAATTTGAATTTATCTATTCCTTCTGCATTTTATTGTAATACATTGAATTTAAAAATAATTTACTGGTAAAACATCTCACACTAAAAGCTCAGTTAGAAATTTTCTTGAATTGTTTACTGCATTTTTAGCCTGGATTGAAATTGAGTAACATTTATTGTATGTAGTCAATAAATCAATATAATTTATTGTAGTAGTTTAATTTTATTTGAGAAAATTTTATTTTTAACATTTTTTTAAATATATCATTATTTAATTTTTATATTTACTGTAATATATTTTGTTGGGAAGGCAAATATTTTTACTTAAGCATATATCTAATCAAATATTTTCTAAACTACAGGATGCAGTTCTTAGAAAAAAGTTCTTCAGCTATATCAAGATCCCCTGAGTATTTAAGTTTCAGAAGTAGAGTTCCTCAGAAAAAGGTTAATTTTTTAAATTATGTCAAAATATTTGCAAAATTGTTGACTTTTCATCCAACAGCAAACATGTTTCATAAAAATATTTACATAAAACTGAAAATATGTTCTTAATATTTAATTAATTGTGTATAAAATTTTCTTTAAATTTAATCCTTTGTAATTTGTAAATATTCAACAAATATTTTATTCATTAGATGAACAAATTATGTAAACATTTACACTGCTCAAAATATTTAAGTATTTTTTCTTATAACTTCGATAGTATTTTAAAGAAAATTAATGAATTTGTGAAATTAATTGGCAGAAGAGATCCATGAAATAGTTAATTTCTGTAAGCCTTAATCACTGTTCTCATTTACATTTCTTCAGAATTTTAAAGGAATGATTTAAATTAGTAAAAAACATGTTTTCTTTTTTATGCAATTGTTGTTTATCTGTTCTTTATTTTTGAATATAAAAACAATAAAATATTTTTTTACAAATAAAGTATGCATAATTTATTCACTATTTAATTTTTATTCTTTATGTACAAGTTTAGCAATGCATTTATTTAATAATTAAGTTTATAGTAGTTTTTTTTAAAAATGATGAATTCCATACTTTTTGTCATTATTTTGCATGTTTATTTCTTTATAAATATATTATAGCTTTATTTCATCATATGTTCTTCATGTGATGCCCAGTAAATATTTATCAAATAATACTTGAGATCAAATAGGAATTTGCTATATTGTAATATTGCTGATTGCTCACTATTAATTGAATAAATTTATGACCTTTTCAGAAAGTAAAATAAATAATTTAAATAAATAAATTTCTTACATTAATTAGAAAGCAACTATCAACCTTAATGTTACCCCATATTACTTTTGTTAAATTTGACTCTTGAGTAAAATTGATAGTTAACAAATCATAGCTAAATTTATTTCTTCAATTAATGACTGTATTTGGATTTATAAATTCTATATCTCTAAATTTTATATGATAGTTTAATAATCTAAAGAAACCTTAAATTTGATTTTCATTTACCTGTTCAGCATTAGTTGTAGTCTCATATAATTCAATCAAGATTAATTTGTTAGGACTCTTTAACCTGAGACCTATAATTTAACAGCAAAGCAAATAGTGTTTATTTCATTTTATATTTATCAATCTATATTGAAGTATTTGATAAATTTTATAATTTATCAAATATAAATTTAACATTGATATTTTATTATTTGTTAGCACTTAGAATAAAGCTGAATATTTTGTAATGGTTATTGTTGAAAGAATACTCTCTCTAAGAAATGTCTTTAATAACTGAATACTAAAACATAGCTGCTTATTTCTGAATCAGTTGGTATTTAATAATTACTGATTTAGCTGCTTTTTCTGCATTATCTAGGGTTTTTATTTAAGTTATTTATGAAAGCATTTAAGGCTAATTAATCATATCATTAAATTAAATTTATGTTTTTAGCTCATGTTTATTAGTTAATTATTTGAAGAACCAAAAGTAAAGCTTTGAAATATTTTTGATTTAGATAATTGTTGATGAAGATGCTAAAAAAGTTTGGACCATTTATGATGCAGGGCCTCGTCACATAACATGTCCACTGATATGCCTTCCCCCAGTTAGTGGAACTGCTGATGTATTTTTCAATCAGATCATAGCACTGTCTGCTAAAGGATATAGAGTTATTGCGGTAAAAACATGTGATAAAACTTCTTAATCTATAATATGTAAATACAATAAGAGAGAAGAATTTTTATTAACATTACTTTGTTATGTTGTATTTTTTTAATGTTTAAGATAAATATTTTCTTTAAATTACTTTGAATTTAGTTGCTAATATATAGTTTTAAAGAAAACCATTATTGTTGAAGAAATTACAATATAGATAATTCTAGAAGGTGAGGAAAAGCAAAAACACGCAAGCTTTTTTTCTTCCTCAAATATGTATTTAAATTTTCATGAGTGACAGCTATAATGTGCACAATGTATGTAAATTTTTTTTCATTTTTAATCAATTGTTTGTATTTAGTGTACTTTTTTTCATAAAAAGTAATTGAGTCATCCATCCTAGATACATTTCAATATTCTTGTTTCCTTTCTTTGATCAGTTTGTTCCTTTATGTATTATATTGTAATTAATTTAAGCAAATGAGTATGAAATTTAAGAACAATTTTTAATTCATATTTTTATATATATATGGTTACTTATGATTATTTATTATATTAGTTTCTATAAAATTTTTAAATTTTATAAATATTCCTTTAAGCGTACTGATGCTGAATAAAGGAAAGAGGCACAAAATACATTTACAAAGAACTTATATCAATCCTGTTTTAAGCTTTTATAACATTATTTTCCATTTCTTTCTCTTTTTTTCTGCCTTTTAATGTTTTAGATTTGTGATAATGGAGTTAGAAGAGTAATGATTGTATCTTCTAAAACTGTTCATTGGATCTATATCACAGTCATATGTCCTATAAGTTAATACCAAACCTCTATGGTTTGGTGATCTAAAGCAAGTACTGAAACTGAAATTTAATCTAATTCTTATGACTGGTTTATCTTTGACTATTTAAAAAGTTACTTGACTATTTAAAAAGTTACTGAATTGTTTTGAGCATTTTCTCAGAATGTATCCCTTTACAAGCATAGTAAAACCGATGCTGTTCTTAGCACCAAAATGATCATCTATGTGAGTCTTTTGAAGGATTATATAAGGTTTTTATTCTTAAAAGATCTAAATGCTGATAGCATAAGACCTTTTCATTAATATGCCTTTTGATTGCATTATTACAAACAAAGATGAAAAGTTTTCTTTAAGAATATTTTATTTTGCAGAGTGAAATAAGTTTGTTATCAACAAAAATATTTCCTACTACGCTGACAGCCCTAAAATGGCTTTGGAAACTAAAACTATTTTTTGTTCTCTTAACTGGTACTAAGTTATCCCTTCTGTTGGGTAATAATTCGGCTGTTTTTCAACCAAACTTAAATTCATCTTCTTATACTTCAAAAAATTTACTCAAATAAAGGTTAAAAATGTTAAAAATAATTGATTGCTCTAATGGCTTACTGCATTTTTAATTTTACATAAATCTTTATTTATGAATATCATATTACTCTATGCAATGAATATCTGGACAATCAAATGCTTCTAGCAAAACAAGTATCTGCTTTAGTTAGGAATTAAATCAGTAACCTTTTCTTTTAGCCTGTTCTGGGTATCCCAGAGGAATTGCTATATAGTTGTGTTTTTCAGCAAACAATATTTAAATTGATATATGCAGCTTGTCCTTACCTTGCACCATTGAAACCAACCAACCAACTTAAATTGATATAAAATGTTTTCTCTGCATAGATTTATATACCTAATTCTTAAATCAAGATTTAATGGACAACTTGTATTGTTCCATATTACTGTCAAATGTCAGTTGAACTGTATTTCAGCTATCTGATCTATTTGATTTTTCTTTTCAGATATAGTACAGTTGATTTTTAACTGTCATGTTAAGTTTCTTTCTATTGAATCTGTGTCTAAACTGCAACTATTTATATTTGTAATTGTTCAATGAATGAGATCCAAACATTCTATTTTCATGACATTGGTATTTTGGTACATAGCTATGTCATAAGTCTTGTATTAAAAATATCACTTCTGTCTGGAACACCTTAATATTTGAATCATAATTAAAGGATACAGGGGAAAGATACTATTTTATTGTTATTTGTTTGTGATAGTTTTTATTATTTTTATAGATTTTCAGAATATTTGGTTTCTACATTACATTCCTCACCCCATATCACACATTGTTGACCCACTAATTATCTAGCATATTTTTTCTGAGAGTTTGTCTATTGTTTTCTTAGTTTTACCTTCAGCCATATTTCAACAAGATAGTATGTGCTCCTATATTATTTACAAAGCTATGGTTTTGTCTGAATTAACTAAATTGCCTTTATTTTAATTGACCTGTCTTATTTCAGTTCCATCGCTTATCAAATTTATTTTCCCATTAATTGCTGAAAGACTAATTCAGAAAAATTGCTATTGATACATCAGATCAATTTAAAAAGGAACAACTCTGGTCTCTTTTCTCAGCAATACATTTGCGTCTCATTTATTTAATTTATTTGACATAAATCAGTAATTATTGCCAGTTTTGAGAAGTACACTAATTTCTGATTTTAATATCTTTCTTTTCTTGCGAAAGACTATTACCAACAAGTTAAGATTTATTTATATTGCAAGTAATCTGAGTTATAAATTTATTTATTTATTGGTATTATTTTTGTAATGCAAACAATGCAGTTGTAATCAATTATTTAAAAAACTATTCTCTTGAAAATAATTTTTATGTATTTTTTAACTTTCAGATTTTATTTTGTGTAAAATTTATGTCAATATTTGCTGGTTTTCTAATTTTGGATTATTATTAGCTTAAAACATTTTTCTAAATATAACAGTAAAAAAAATTATTATTCTTAATATTTTTATTTCTTTACTGAATCTTAAAATTCTTGCTTGTTAAGCATTTCTCATAAATAATATCTAATGTTTAGATCCTAATATTTTTATTGTTTCTGAAAATATATATGCTTATATAAGTCTTATTTAACTTTTAGCAATCTTCATTAGGTAAAAAAATTAGTGTTATAATAAAATTTTATAAGTTTATGAAGGAAAAATGCTGTAACTTTTTAGGATGTTGAAAGTTGAAGTTATTCACTTATAAATTGAAAATATATTTAAATTTAATAATGAAATTTGCTGTGTTTATTTCATTATGATAAATGTAACATAAGCTTATTTCATTATGATAAATGTAAATAAGTTTTAAAGCTTATATTACATTCACCATAAACCAGTGATGGGATTTTTAAATTTATTGTTCCCATCTTTGAATCTAACTAATGTTGAAATTGTATTTCTGCATACATGTTTATTGAAGTAAGTGCTTAGAAGTTTTCTGGGTTTTCAATTTCTTGAAACTTGTAAATATACTCATATCTGGAAAATCTCTTTGAAAGAACAAACAGTTGATATAGAAGAAATTTCTAAAATAACTTTTATACTATTTACTGAGTGATGTCAATTTGTAATTTAATATTTATTTTTTACAGGTACAATATCCTGTGTATTGGACTATGAACGAATTTACAACTGGATTTAGCAAACTTCTTGATCACCTTGGTATTGATAAAGTAATATTTCTTTGACATCTACAACATCTTTAAATATGGAATGCTGTTTTTGAATATTAATAGTTATATGTATTAAATATATTAATATTTAAAGTTTATATTAAATCAAAATTAATCTTTAAGAAAATTATTTGAAACTTAAATATGAATATATTTTCAGAAAGGACTGTATTCCCTTAAAAAGTTTAACAAATATCAAATCATTATTTTTAATTTTTTAATAGAAGATTATGAAATTTAACTTTGTGTTTGATATTTTTAAATATATTAATAATGCTTTTATTGAAATTAATATTTAATTAGGAAGTGAAGCGTTAATTTTGACAAAGCTACCATATAAAAGTAAATGTAAATTATAAAAAGTAAAAAAAAAAAAAAAAAGTTTTTGAGGTCTATAACATTCTTTAATTCAAATAAAATATTTTCTAGTAATCTTTTGTTAAAAAAAACCCTTAAAAATTAATATTTTTTTAATTTTATTATAGAGAATGTTTAAATGAAAACTATAAAGAAATTTCTTCTGAAACTATAAAACAAATATTTGCAGGCTTTGAACAAAAATGTATAAGAAGAACTTGATGCAAAGACATCTGGAATTTTTTTGACATTATAGAATATTTATATTATTTAGTAAATTTATATACATTTTTTATAATAACAGTAAAACAATGATATATTTATTGATAAACTAATGCTTATTCATTCTGTAATGCTGAGTAAGTTAATGAATAATTTTTTATGACATTCAAATGTAAATGTTGAAAAATTTTACCTATTTGAATTTCAGATAATCAATTTAAATGCTGCATCATTATTACTTGCAGAGTAAAATTGATTGAAAAATACATATTTGACTTATTGTCTGAGGTTACTAAATTTTGTTTATTTCTTAGGTTCACTTATTTGGTGCTTCACTGGGAGGGTTTTTAGCACAAAAATTTGCTGAAGCATCTCGACATACGCACACAGTTCATTCACTTATCATATGTAACAGTTTTACTGACACATCTATTTTTAATTTCACAGATTCTGCTGTGTTGTAAGTATCATTTATGTGTTTGTTTTTAAATTTTATTCATTACTATTGAAGTTTCTGTATGAAAATAGCTTTCTCATCCAGAACTGAGTATTGCCAGTGGCCAGTGAATTAACTAATGATAAAGAATACAGTTTTTATCCATTGTTTAATATTATTTTTAAACTTAATTACGCATGCAAAGCATTTACATTGCATCACTCAATTTTACTTATATTTAAGATACCAGTCTTTCTAATTCATTTGAAGTTACTTTTAATTTCTAATACTTAAGAAATTACAATTACGTAATATGTCAGCTTATATATTGTAAGGAAGATGCAATATAAAAATTTATTTTGTGAATATTATATTACATTTAGTTATGGTGGGGCTATTTTTCCTTTTTACTGAGAATTTTATTTTCACAACTAACATTATGGCTGCAATAATTGTTGAAAATTATTTTTCAAATATGATAAACTCATCTTGAACAATTATCAAGAAAATTTCTTACTTTATAAGGCTAAAATAAGTTTTTTATCCATAGATATAAATACTAAATCATTATTTAATTGTTTTTTTAAGTATTATTTTGTGCATACTTTTATATAATATCTTAAATTTTGCTTTAGCTTTAGATCTTTTAATTAATGCATTTTAATTGTAGATGTAACTGATATGACATTGCATTACTGAGTTTTATTTGAGTTAACCGGATCTGAATCTACATTGCTGCTATTTATATTTGCAATGAATGTTATGAATATTTTGTTGATATATCATTGGCTTTTTGAACAAATAGCACTTCTTTGGCAATGCTTGCTACACCACAGTGATTGGATTAGAATTTGTGATGAAGTGAGAGTTATTGTAATCCCTTAAATACTTCAACTGTATAAGAGTAATAATTCCTTCTTACAATTGTTGCTTTTATTTTGGATAAAATTATTTGGGTTGCATGTAAGCTTGCTCTTTTAATAATGGCTAATGAAATCATAAAGTAAAGAACTCAACTTAGAATTAATTATCACAGTTACTATTTATTTTAATTAACCAACAGTTTAGGAATCAATTTGCTCAGCCAGTCGTCGGCACCACGTCAAATCTTACATACTCTTAATTGCCATTGTTAACCCTTAATTTAATTTTGATAACAGTAAATTCAATAAGCTGTAAACTTTAAATATGTTAGTAATATTAGCAAATAGAAAGATTAACTTAGGGGAAGTATAGTTTATAAATCATAAATATCTATTAACTTTATTTTAAAAATAGTATATATATAAATATTTCTTTTTATTCATATGTGTTGGCAACTTTATTTAGGTTTATACAAAAAAATAGAAAGTTAAAATAATAAATTTTTATATTTTGATTTAAATAATGACATGATTTAATTATTTTACTAGAGTTAGAAAATAAAAATAAGTGTATTTATTTTACTATGAACTACTGATGGAAATCTGAGATAAAATATATATGTGGTACCTATCCAAAACTTCCAACATATATTGGTTAGAAAATTAAATAAACATAGATAACATGATAAAGGATCTAATATATTTAGAACACTTTTGCTTATTATGCAACATTTAAAGTTTTGCTTAGAAATAAATGTATCAATTTCTGAAATTTCTTTTATAGAAATTTCTATGGTTTTTAATTTGCATATTTTATAGATTTTGGACACTTCCAGCTGTTATTCTTAAAAGGCTGGTCATGGGAAATTTTTCTAAAGGTTATGTTGATGCTGCAATTGCAGATTCCATAGATTTCATGGTTGAAAAAGTAATTTTTTTAAAAACATTTTTTAATAAAATTTATCAGCAATAAGATTTATATTGCGGAAAATTTCATTGAAATATAATCATTTTCTATGCCATGAGACGTTTTTTATAATCTATCAATATATATATATATATATATTTATATATACATATATATTATAAGACCAAAAAATAATCAAACTTTTTTGATAGCAAAAAACATGTATATATTATATTAAAAAATCTAAAGTACTAGCTAGCAAAATAATTTCCATAATTTTCTAAAATATTTTGCTAGTATAAAGACGATTAAAAGTCCTTAGATTTTTCACTGAAAATCTTTTCCAAGAACATTTTCACTTTTCCAATATTTTTAAATTTTCTATCTTATAATGTAATCTTTAATGATCTGAGAAGTTGGCAATCTGACAATGCAAGATCTATTGAGTGTGGTAAAAGTTTCAATCCTCTCTTATTTTTTCTTGTGTTATTTTTGCAGTGTGAGGCCTTGGGTTATGTTAAATGATCCTTTTTTTATTAAGACCAAAATGTATTATTTTTTGAGCTCTTGCTTAATTCACTGAAGTTGTTCACAGTACACAGTCAATTTAATGGATTGACAAGGTTAAAACAATTTATAGTGCATGATTCCATAAAAATCCCACCAGACACAAAACTTTTCTTTATTGTTTTGGATGATCTAGGTATTGGAACAAAAATTTGTGTGAAAGAAAGTTGTTGTCATTTTCGTACAGGATTATTCTGTAGCATCCACTTTTGATCACCATTTACAATTTTATGCAAAAAAAAAAAAAAAAAAAAAAAAAACTTCATACCAAGACAGGAAGGAAGCACAGATGGTATGTTGTTGATCGAGTCAGCTTCTATTAACTGGCCTGTATATTTCTCCTATGCAATGGATATGATCTTGAAATCTAGATCATGAACAGCCACTTTTCATTGATAATTCTTCAATTGCATGATGAGGATCTGTATCCACCACCTTCGGTACATCATCACGTAATTTTATAATCTTCCTCCTTTGTGTGACATCCTTAAAATTTTTATTTCTATTTTTAAATCATCTATGATACTTATTTAGTGTTAGAACATTCCTGTAAATATAAGTAAGTAATTTTTTGTACTATTTCACTTGCTTTTATTCTTTGATCAATCAAAATCAGCATACAATGATGTAAGTGTGCATTTTCTATTGCTGATGTTGACATCTTTCTTCCTTGGTAGAACAAACACTTTTTAAGTGATTTATAAAATTTACAACTAAGTTTGAATATAGAAATAAAACTTCCGTTTTTGTGGAGCAATTTTTCTACACAAACTGACTAAATGAGTTCATCAAAAAAGCATCCTTTGATAGTAAAAGGAGAACGTTTCTAATGTAATACTTGATAATACTTACATCCATTGCATTGCAGGAGCAGTGAATATACCTCTCTCAACTGCCTAGAATATCATGTGAAGTCTCCTACAATGTTATCTAAATAACGTTCTCCAAGTGCAAAAATTGCTTTTACACTGTTTTGAAACTAGAGACCATTACTCGCATAAATTTCTAGTTTTCTTTGAACTTGGCTTATAATTGTCATGGACAATCCTTTGGACAGAAGAAGCTCATTTTCATTTAGATGGCTCAATGAATATTCCTAACTGCTAAGTTTTGGAAAGCACATGTTAAATCTTACAGATTCAGCTATACTCAACAAAAGTAATAACATGCTGTGGTTTTATTGTATCATTCATTTTTAACTTGTGTTTCTTCAAAGAATTAATAATCCTAGTGGGGTGCAGTATCCAATTTGTTGTTCAAAAATATAATTGTATTAGGTTCACAAACATTACTGTGCTTTTCACATACAATTTTTTTACCCGTTTGAACTCCTTTTCACATTAACCATCATGAATTTCTTCAAAAATTACTTAACAGAAGAATTTGTTGCCAATCGCCACTTTCCTGTTCTATGTTTTCTTTGACTCCTAGTTCACAAATTACATGACTTTTGATTTCAGGGGAAATTTGCAAATCTGTTAAGTTATGATAATCTGGAAATTTTGTTTCATCCCAAACAGAACATCACAAAATATTATGAACATTTTCCAGAACACTGGTTAATTGTTGAACATAATATCTTGTAATTCTTGATGGTAGCCATTCTCTTGAATATGTTTCGTTGTAATACCATTTGGAAAGTATAAAAATTGTATGCTGTATTTGTAATTTATTAGAAAATTCTCTCTCCCTAGTGTCAAAAACTTTGACTAATTGTTTTTTAAGCTCACATTCTTATACATTCATTAAATCCTACTCAAAATTTCACAATTTGTTTCGCCAATAGTTTTGTTTGTAGTTAGATAAAACTATTATGTAGTCCAATACATCAATAGTTTAATCTATATCATAAATAGAAATAAAGTTGTCTATAATTTTGATCACCTTGTACATGTTATCAGCAAAGGGCTAAAGTTTGCAAGTTACTATGATAAATGGTTCTATTTGTTGTAAGACTTGAAGCTTTAATGAATTTTATTTTGAATTGGGAAATGAATAAAATGGAGTTTCAGTGTTTCTTATCTTTTCCAGCATAAAATGATTAAAGTGTAAAATAATGAAATCTAAATTGAGTATTGTAATAAATAATAAAATGATGTATTTTTCAATAATAAACATAAATATTAATTACAGTTATTACAAGAAAACATTGTCATTGATAAATTAAAAGAGTCAATATATTTTAAACCAATGTAAATTATTTCATATTTATAATTTATTTGCTATATTTACTAAAATGAACTTGTGATATGATATTTTACTTCATATTCCAATATTGTTATTTTATTAAAAAGCAAATAAAATTGATAACAACAGATATCGTGGCTTACAAAATTTTGAAAATTATTCTGTTACAAAACATTGATGTAAAGTAATTATCAGAATAATATAGCTAGTTTTTTTTTTATATTTGACATTAATTCATATGAACTGATTATTTACGTATTACCTAATTTCGTGAAACACTAAGTTTATTCATGATTATAATTGTTAAAAATTCTGAAACGTTTTGTCACATTTATAATCACAAAATAATTTTTGTTTTTAAATCAAAATAAACACAATTAATTGGATAGAAATCATTATTTTTTATTGTTTACGCTTTTGATAAAGAATATTTGTCCAATCAGTAAAATATTCCATCTTTTTAAATTTAGCTAGAAAGCTTATCACAACCAGAACTTGCATCAAGATTGACTCTAACTTGTATGAATTGTTATGTGGAACCACAAAACTTGAGAGACATTCCAATAACTATAATGGACGTAAGTTTAAGTTTTACAATATATATCTGTTATGTTTAGTATTATGTGCTATTTATAGAATTTGTGAATTTTCTTCATTTTGCTAAGTAATGCAGAAAAATTTTAGCTATTTTTTAAATGAACAAAAAATCATAAATGTATACTATTTAATAAATAATAT
The DNA here is from genome assembly GCA_030067965.1 of Latrodectus elegans. NCBI lineage: Eukaryota > Metazoa > Arthropoda > Arachnida > Araneae > Theridiidae > Latrodectus > Latrodectus elegans. The sequence goes on along the minus strand of CM057822.1, from coordinate 84,003,452 downwards.
AAAGTTCATAAATTTTTGTCTGCTTAAAGTAAATAACTAGAATAATGACTTTTTTCTTTAAGCTATTAACATTGCATTATTTTATGCTATAATCTTCTCTAATGGAAACTTTAACAAGACTGAATGATTTTTTCAAATGTGTCCTTTGATAGATAGAAAGTATATTTCTTAAAGTTTGCTTTTAGTTTTGAAATAATAAAATTTAGTAAATAAAATTCTGATAAATTTTTCATATTATTGACTATTAATATAAAAAATTAATAGTCAACAATATAAATGATGCTAATTTACTTCTTTATATTTGATTACTTTCTTTAAATCTTTTCACTGTGAAATCAATTATAACATTAATTGATAGTATAAATTAATATATTATTGAATTACATGGAAAACTGAAGTTTAAGGCTTCATATTTAAAAATTGTACATGTTTGCTTAGCATCACTTAATAAATCGATATCTTACAGAGTAGAAAACCATTTTAGAATTTTGAGGAAAAGTAAATTACAATATCGTTTTTATCAATCCTAATAAATGATTGTCTCTGTGTTTTCTAGTCAAAGTAATAAAAACACATATATTGCATATATCAAGTTTTGACTTTATAATTTTGATGAGAATATTTTCAAATGTATTGTGACTGTTTCATGGTTTATTCTTGTTTTTCATTCATTTATTATGAATTAAAAAGAAATAATTCCTAGTGAATGCTGAGTTTGGAAAATTCTATCATTTTTATATCAATCCAATAACTTCCAGGCAGATGTGCTTTTAGGGACACTGATTTCATAAAATTCATTGATATTATTTGAAGAGATCAATTATTCTTTCTAGACATTTTTTATTATTACAAATCATCGTTATAATAAATTTGCTTTTTTCTTTAATCAAATTTTTATAACATTTTTATATGGGGTTGTACTCAAAGATTTGTCTCAAATTTTGGTGAATAATTATTTATGATTCATTTACCAAAATATGTAACATCTTTTATGAATATACTAAAGAATCTTCATGGAATGATAACATTTTTATATAAGGAATGAACACAAATATTGTCACAAATTATTTTATTTTTGTCTATTTAATGTATTCCTTTCTCAAATAATTAAAATAGCCTGTTTGAAATGAAAATAAATGAGTTTTTTCATTATTTACAATTAAAAAAGGCAAATATTTTTTTTGTTTGTATCTATTGTTTAAATATTTCAGTATTATTTTCTTGATATGAATTATCATTTTGCTATAAACAAAGTTCTACTGTTTCTTAAAAAATACATTTTAAATGCTTCTTCTAGAAAATTTTGTTTTATTCTTTTGGCTGAAATTCTTTAAATTTTAAACCTTTTTTTTTTAAAAAAAAATTTACTTAAAATATTTATTTTTAGGATATTTTTTAAATTCTTTTTGTTAGATTATATTAAACTTATTTATTATGATTATTAAAAAGATATTTTGAATTATAGTTTATAATATAAATTGCTATCAATAGCTATAAAGTTTTAAGCATTAATTATTTTATATTTATGTTTTTTAATTTTAGGTTTTTGATGACAATGCATTGAGTACTCCAGCTCGTGAGGAATTGTACAAATTTTATCCAGAAGCTAAGCGTGCTCATCTAAAGAAAGGGGGTAATTTTCCATACTTAAGCTGCAGTGAAGAAGTAAATTTACATATACAGGTGGTTATATATATATTATAATATTCAAGCTTTTGTTATTTATTCTGAAAATTATATAAAGAAAAATCTCTTAGATTGAAATTCAATGATCAAGTTTCTTGTAAAATATATCCTTTCGATTTTTTTAAGTAATGGTGGGCACCCTTTTTAAATTTAATCCTTAAGTTTCTAACTAACCACTTTTTGTTTGCATCTAGTTTTTATCTTACTGTTGGAATTATGATAAAAAAATGTTAAGTTATTTTAAGTATAACAATATTTATGAACAAATTATTTGTATTTAACTATAGATGTATTTTGGGAACAAAATGCAAAATAAAGTCAGATTAAGAAATAATTTAAATTTTGAATTTTCAATGAAATTAGCATATTAAGTTGATTGAAACTTTTTTAAATATTAATAAAGAAAAAATGCTAAATGAAACTGAAAGAAGTGTCATTTTTTTAATATTAAATTTAAACAGATAAATATTTAAAACAGTTTTATTTTAATTAATGATGATATCATCTTTATTATCAACAGCCTTTTTCTATATAGTGTGGAATTAATTGGTGTTTAAACAATAATTAGGGATCACATTTTGACTATCTTCCAATTTTTTCAATTTTTGTTATTCAAAAAATCTCTAACGATTGGAAACAGTGGAAATCTAATGGTGCAATGTCTGAAAGGTATAATGTGTTAGGAATTCTTTCCATCCCCATTTATTAAATCTTCCTGCATTTATCTTCTGCAATATAATAATGCACTATTATATTGCAGAATAGCATCTTTTTCTATTCACAATTGCTTGTTACTTATCATTTAAGTGTTGATTTAATTGCTTATGTCTGCATTCACAATAATTTATCCATGTTTCATTACTTCAAAATGAAAGATCTTGCAAACACTAAAGAAATCCTTTGTGGAATATAAACTTGGCTTAGCTAACTTTTTTGATTCATTTCTTTTTCAATTATTACAGAGAACCCATTTTTCAATTACAGTGATTAAGTAATAAAAAAGCACTTTTTATGTTCTGCAACTGAAATAATAAATTGCATGTGACAGATCACAAGCTTTTTTCTTTCAGACAAATTAATCGGGATTCAAACACGATTCCTTATTTTACAAATCTTTTACATTGTTCTTACATGGTTTATTAAGGTTAGGTGAGTTAGCAAAATTCCTCAAATGTCTGACATAGATCTTGCTCACCATTAAAGTATCTTTGTTTAAAATTATTGGCCAGATATGATTGTTATGAGATGAATGGCTTTAATTTTATAAAACTACCTTTTGGTATTTGCGAATATTTAGTGCATTTGGGTAAATATTACAAATGTTTGTGTTCACAATTGTTACTTTTTTCCCCTAATGCCCAACTGCCCTTTGGATACATCTATTCACCACTGTAATGGGTGAAATGATGGCGCCTCATACACTGGGGCACCTAGTGGTTGTGTCATCTTCACCCTGAAAGTGAAGGGATAAAGAAAGACAAACACACACACACACAGAGAGAAAGGAATATTCATGCCTGAACTAGGATTTGAACCCGGGACTTATTGCTTTGAAGTTAGGGACACTAACTTCTTTGCCGCTGGTCGGCTTGTTAAATTACTTCCCTTGTGAAACTCAAAAATTACGTAATGCTAGATATGTATTTTTCTAGTGCCTTGCTTACCATATTTATATAAATAGGAATAAAAAAAGATTTACTTATTTATGATTATACATCTATCATTCTGTGTTTAAAATGTCTGGTACAAATTTGAAGCAAATTATAATAAATAACAGTTATACAGTGACGTGTACAAAATTGACATTACAGTTCCATTAATATATTTAGTAATTTATATCGTATTTTAATTAATAAATATTGAATGGTTAAGATTTGGGATTTTATATATCTGATTGCACTTTCTGTAATTTTACCTTATGTTACGTAAAAATGATTGTCTTATTTCAATTTTTTTTATTCTATTTGCAGATTCACCTTCGTCCTTTTGAAGGAACAAAAAACTCAGCTTGCGAAGAGTTTTTACCTGCTTCAGCCTATGCCAGTTCTAACAGCTCTTAAGCAATTTATCAACTTAAAAAAGGCCAATATATGATGATGTTAATATCCAACTGTATTCCTGTCTAAAATGGTTTTTAACTGTGATATGTGTTGACAATGTAATAAATATATTTTGTAAGCTTTTGATTTTCAAATGTAATTGAAAACATTTCACAGTGGAAAAAAAAGAAGAAAAAAAATTGTTGCAGGGATTAAAAATTTATTAGAATTGCATATTTGGCATAATATTTATAAATGGGTCTGAATTTTTATTATTAATATTCATGATAAAATGTCTCACTTTACTTATTTTTTGTTTAATCTACATATTTAGTTGAGCTATGTTTGATTCTTTTATATTTATCAGTTGCCTCCAATTCGTTTCTCATAACCCTTCCAAGAATATTTTTTTTAAATGTAAGTGTACATATATCCATAATACTGTAGAGAGAGCATTATGAAATATCTTTATGAAAGTCTCATATTGTTTAGAATAATAATAATAAGTCCTACCAGCATGTAGCATAGCTGGTACCTGAATAATTTGTATTCTTGTCTTCGATTTAACAATTTGCAGATTAGAATCCCACCTTGGGCAGGGGTTTTTGTAGTTGTTCAGAATCTACTTTAAACCGTAAGTCTCGATCTATGTCTGCAAGAAACCTATGTGTGCAAAAAATGAACATTGAGTGACAAACAAACCAAATCAAAACCAAACTGTCAGTATGCTACACCTCATTTTACCATCAATTAATTCACAAAATTGATACTTATGCTGGCACTTTCCTTTATTGCTACTCCAAAAAGTGGACGTAATTCTCTACAAATACATAGGAAGTACATATTATCTCCATTCATTAGTCTTATTGGTTCAAAGAAGATGGACCAAATTTTGATCCATAGCAATAGTACTTGAAGAATAATAAATTTTTTCTTGTGGATATCTATGCTTGACTTTGCTAATATGATTAGAGTTCGTTTGTTTACTGATTCGGTTAAAAAAGATTCTATATAAAAATATTATTCCACAATATTGAAATTCTACCAGAAACTAGTTGGGCTTTTGAAGAATGTGCGTGTTCTACATTCGAGATTAATATTGTGCTATATATATTCTCGTGTTTAGATGTTACTTATATTTGCGCAAATATAAATAACATCTAACTATTCAGTTCCACAAATACTGGCTGTTTAATTAACCTTAGTGTGTAAAATAAAAAATCTTTGCGCAACAAATTAAATTATAAATACGATTACCCAAGGTTAATCTTCTGTGATGATGAGACGAATGTGCATTGGAACAGAGGAAAATTTTAGCAAAAGCATGAAATTGCGAAACATTGAAAAAAGGAAAAATGTTTTAGTTCAAAGGACATAAGTCAATGTATCTCAATTTTAATACACTGTAAAAGGAAATATTTTAATCGACTCGAATAAAATATTTCGAGATTCAAATTATGTTTTACGACAATTCAAATTAAAAATCAGTTTATGCATGACAATTCCACCATCAACTGCACTTTTGAATTAGAAAATTAGTTAACAAAAAACAAATGAAAAACAAATATGATAAAAAGTATTCTCAGAAAATGAACTCTTGTAAAGTATTCAGCTTCATTTCCAACGAAATAGTTAAATCTAAATTTAGGAAATTTTTATGCAACAATGGAATCAAACATTGGAAGGAAATTTAGGATTTGTTAAGGGATAGTAAATTGCAAAAGTATAGATTAGAAACGTTTTCATCTTTGCAATAAGTATATAAAAAACGTGTGCAATCCTATGCAACATTGTAGTAAATTCTTAAATCTACAAGAGACTGTCATCCTTTAGAATTATAAATCTTATCTTTTTTGAAAGATCATCTTCGCGTCCAAAGCTCCTGAGTTTTACTACAAGGGGATTGCACAGCTTTGCTGGATACGTTGGCTGAATGCCGATGGTAATTACTTCAAGGACTAACCCATTTTATTTATTGATCATATTTAACACATATGCGAAAAATCTTTGTTGTGAAACACTGAGATGGATTAAAGTCGCACACAACAATATATTGTTCCATTTAGAAATGCATTTTTAATGGTACACAGGATAACGTTTCAGAATTTTTCGTTATGTCAATTATGTTTATTTAACCATGCTTTCGATTTTTATTTCTTAATCAATTAGATTTTCGATTTTCATTCTTTTAATCCTTTCCTTTAAAAGTATGAAACTTAAAAGTTTCATACTTTACTCAAAGTTTGTGATACTATTGTCTTGTACTACAAATCTTGTAAATGTGTAAATAACGAAAATATATATATATCTTAGTTTTTCATATGAAATTTCTAGAATATATATTAGATTGGTCAGTTCCATTTTAACGTATATGAGATGTTTTTATTTTAGTATAAAGTTATTTGCCAAATTATTTGTATTAATGTTATATGGTAATTTTTTGATCTATTAACCTAGGGAGATTACAGAAGAGTAAGCTCATGAAAGGCACCTATTTAATTTTGTGAATACGCCAAGATTCTCAGTGCCCTTTATGAGTCCTAATTGTTATACAGGTTATCTAAGTCAAGTTATATTACTTAAAAAAAAAAAAAAAGTCGTTATAATATTAACAAAACAAATAAGTTTGCTTTACTCAAAATAAAAATAAAAAAATTTTCAATGAATATTATTTCCTCTGGCCGCTTTTAGTTATAATTATTCAAAAATTAAAAATATTTTGTCGAAATTTCAGTGTTTTGAAATATTATTATTTAACATGGTATTTTTAATTTCTCATAAGAGATTAAATCCTTTTAACATGCAGTATTTCATTAATATTTTTAATTTCCTTTTATGATGAAAAATGTGAGCATTTAATTTTATGTTGACTATAAAAGCGTAATAAAAAATTATTCGCTGAAAAAGAAAATTTCATATATAACTGAAATATTATTAATGAAAACACTTGGAAGAATTTAATTGTGCTAATAATCCCCCCCCCCCTTTCTTAGAAGGTCAGCCGGATGTCGAACACCATAGAGGGAGGCTCCTTCCTCCATGCAATATTTTGAAATTCTCACAATTCTCAGAAAAATCAAATTTTACTTTAGTTATCAAGAAGCGATATAAAAAGATTAAATTCAGTTGTTATTGAGACTTTGGGAAATTCTATTATCCTGTTCCCAAAATAAAAAATCCTTGTATTTTTTATCTCAGGCTGTATTGTAGCCTTTTAGCCTAGTGTCGCGTTATACTCGTGAGAAAATTTCTGCAGAAACGTGTTTCTTATTAGCGGTCCCCTTTGTCCAAAATATTGTGTCCGGCATGGAGGAAGGAGCCTCCCTCTATGGTGTTCGACATCCGGCTGACCTTCTTAGAAAAGGGGGGGGGGGAATTATTCATAATATAGCAATACAGTAAGCCGCGTAGGGAATTTTTTTCCTGGAATTGAAATTGGGGGGGGGGATCGAGAATTAATTACCTCTAAATTCTAGGAAAACACACTTTCTTTCCTTTTTATAGATCGGTTAGTATTTCGTTTGTTCCCAAACATAGCTTCATTGAAAACAAAAATGTAAACTTTTGAAAATCTGGAGTTAAGACATCTAAAATATTATTGCCGTACGTTGTATTTTCTGTGTACTATGTATTCTTTCGATTTGAATATTTATTTCATATTTTAGCTGGTATAAATATTTACTAACATATGCTTGCCGAGTTTTGAAAATTAAATATTAAATTACTTATTAGTTATAAAACTATTAATTTAAAAGTAATTTAGTGTTTAAATGTTTTTGTTTAGGGAAATATTTTTTATTTGACTCGTAATTTTGTCGGATTTATATTAGCACCTTATACTGAAAAATTCTTTTTTCAAATGATAGAAGTTAAAAATTTATAAAGTTTTCTTTTTATTTTTTAAGTGTCTTTTTCCTTTTAAATGTTTTTTTTCTTTTTGTGTGCTTAAATATACAGATAATATATTTCTTAATTAATTAGTTAAATTTACATAAAAGCAAATCTTTTAACTTGAAAAATACGTTCCAGAAATTTATGAAGAAATCGTACATATTTCGCATTCTACATTGTAAAATTTTAAAAATAAGATCGTCCTTAAATCATATAATTTTATTGATAGAATGCATGAGCAGGATTTCCAAAATTATTCTTAATAGAAATAAACTTTGATTTCAATAAAAATTAGTACTTATTTTAATAATAAAATATATTTTAATAACTTAAAAAATAATTATATTAAATGCCTTAAAAATACGAAGAAAAAATTTTTACTGCTGAGATAACTGATTGAGAAAATTTTTTTAAATAAAATTAGGCGTTAAACAGCTAAATATATTTTTATCTCAGCACTTGTAATTCTTGATAATAATTCGAATCAATGAAAGACTTGAAATCAGAAAAACTTGAAAGATGCATCAGTTTGGAGAAAAATATAATTTTTAATAATATATATTGTTTGGTTGAAAATTTCTGATTATATTAAATGTACACACACAATTTTACTTGAATTTGTGTGTTCTGATTCGAGAAATTTTCAAAATATTTTTGTTGTCTGTATTAGCGTTTCGTTGCTTATCTGAAATTTACATTGATAATACTATGGCATGATTTAGTTATCTAAATTGAAATTAGATAAAAACTTATATACAAAGATCTTCTAATTTTAGAATCAGAAAAATTGGTTTTATGGTATAAAAATGAAATATTGTAAATTATCAATATATATATGTATTACGTTTTGTGAATTAAATTTTTTACATTAAAAATAATTTTGGTTTACATTAATGGTCTGAAAGATATAATTTAAAAGGCTATTTTAAATGTGAAATTTCACATAAAGTTGTTGTTTTTCACTGGAATTTTTCTAAAAATTAAAAAAATGAAATAAATTTTTAGCTTAATTTGTGGTAAATGAAATGTTTAAAAAGATATGATTGTGAAAAATCGGGTGAGTGGATCCTAAATTAGGGATGTAAAGTCTTACCCAATTATTATTTTGCAATAAATAGCTAAAGTTTGTAAAGTTAGTAATATTATAGAATTTTTAAATTGTTAGGTTAAATTATAGCATATGTTCAACACCTAATGATCAACAATTTGTAGAGTTTTTCATAATAAAGGTAATCTACAATTAATAGGGAATAAAAATGTTTAATTGCTTCATTTGGTTAACAAGCTAGAAAAAATGCATTTAAAATTTTTAAGACATTTTTATGGAAATGTTAAATTATTAAAAGCAATTTTCTTAAAAGTTAAAAATTAATTGATAAATAAATATCCCGACTTCAAAATTGCAATATCCGGATCAAGGCTTACAGTGCCCATATCTGTTTTCTTTACCGAAGGCTCTGAGGTGCGATGCGAAGGGTATGTCCCGGTTTGGTGGCCAGCCCAAACCCCGGTGTTTATCTCCCAAGCACGATTGGTCTTCAGTTAATCAACCCACTGAAAGGATGAAATGACCTAGCTTGAGATTCGAACCTTTGCCTTGGGAGCGTGCTAAGTCGACGTGTTTAACAAATGTAAAAGTTTGGGTCAATCTTGTCATACAGATTTCCATGGAACAGAAGTCTATGGAGAAATGTGGGACTGAAAGATGTAACTCCGCATTAGAAAAACAATTAAACCTGAAACTACATTAGAACTTCCAACATGCCTTTTCTCAAACGGTGAAGATAGAGAAGAAGAGGTTGCCATTCAAATATTTGTAACTATTTTTGCATCCATTGTAAGCTGCGAAAGTTCATTCAGGAAAATAAAATTAATTTTAACTTATTTATGATCCACCATGAGTCAGTCTAAGTTTTTATCTTAAGTATTTAAGATTTAACAATCTGCCATCCAACTTGAACTTGATTCTTAACTCCTCATTTTCTGAAAATGATAGTTAAGTGACAAATAAACTAGACTGTAATTTATTCTATAGGAGTCTACCATCCATCCAACAACATCCAGTAAATCAATGTTGTTTCAATTCTGGACTAGACCTTGATTATCATCACTTGCAGCTAGAAGGGAAAATAACAGCTTGCGTCTGTATCTTCTCTTGAGACTAACCAAAATTCCTTGGTCCATAGCTGAAATAAAGCTGTGTTATTGGGTAGTAAAAACAGTGCTGGCATTTTATCTCTTTAATATCTAGGTGCGAAGATGCTTTTTCCAAAACCAGAAAACCAAGAAGTTAAATGGATCTGTGCGTGTGTTTTTTCACAATGACAGGGTGTGGCAGAATTATCCGAACTGCCGAGTTACTGTATAATGGAAACATATTCCTATTTCTTTTCTAATTTTCGTTTTACGATGCAATGGTGATCAAATTGTTTAAATTTCATTATAGTGATCAAAGATGTCCAGATATATTGTTTACACATTCTGAGTTTTTCTCTTTCGTATTAGACTTTTCACTTAGTGGAACGAAGTGTCACTTAGCGAATAATTTTATGTCTAATTTTTTCAGAAACTTCTTGAATCGATTCTATGTACTAAATTTAGTTTCCATCCAATTTTATATTTTCTAATCAAGTTACTTTTATAATAAATTTATTAAAAGCTGGTGAAAATTAGTATTTCCTTTATATTTTTTATTTAATTGTTTGATAAAAGCTTACAATCGGATACCCCTTGATTTTTTGGTGATATTTTTGACACCAAGATATGACTAACAAGAAGCCGATTCCGCTAAACTAAGTACTGGGGTAGCCAGAAATTAAATTTTATTGCCAAAATTTACAGCCAAATTTATCGCTTGACAAAACGATACTTAATTCTACACCGAACTCAATTATTTTTAACTTATAAGTTTCCTCTATACTAATATTATGATTACATAAATACCATAAAAATATTTATATATTCATAAATACATATAGATATTTATAATCTTATTAAAATTATTTTAAGTTAAGAAAAAGGTTAATGGATTAAATTTTATATAAATACGTGCAGATCTTTAGGAATTTCTTGTAGTAAATATGCATTCATTTTTAATATTAGAGAAAAAAAATTCACACACACACACACATTAATGTTACTTAAATATTTTTAAATTACACATTTAATTTTATTTTCTAGAAAAGTTTTTAAGCTTTCCCTAATATTTCAAGATGTGTGGAGAAGATTCGTTTGATATTTTTATTTTGAATTGTACAGTTATTCTATTATAAATACACGAATAGAATGATAAAAAAAGCACGAAAAACATTATTTTGCTCTTTTGTTTCGTTTTAAGATCTGAATTTAATTAAAATTTAAGGGAAATTAATGTAATTTAATACTTACTTAAAAATTAATGAGTTAAAAAGCATAGTGTAACTGAAAGCTTATTTAAAAATTGCTGAAAATAATATAATTCTTATTTAAACTTTTTTGAAGAAAATGTAATACAGTTACATGCTTGAAATTAATGTTTTATTGTTATATTAAGTACTTTTTTTATTTTTGAGAGAGAGAGAGAGAGAGATTATGGAAAGATGTAATATAAATTTGTGTACAAAATATTGAAAATTAATTATCTTATTTTATACATTGATTGATAAGGTATATCCATTTTCTTGGCGTATTTTAGATTTTAACTTCATATAAATAGATAAATACAAATAAAATTATGTTTATTTTTTCGTATACGAATACAGAGATTATTATTTCTATAAAATGTATTGTTTCGGGTTTACTATGATCTAGTGCAAGAATACATACTCTTCAGAGTAAGAAAACTGAGTTTGATATCGGCTACTGTTGATCAACAGGAGACGGATGTTGCGTTTCTGAATTCTGTATAAATATCTGTTGGAGTGAGTGCTTGGGAGATTTCCGGGTTTCCTCCCTTGCGACCGGTAAATCCTAAAAAGTACTTATACGATAGACTTTCATATGTTTTACAACTGGTTTAGGCATTTAGGCAGTCTACAATGAGAAATCTAAAATTATGGTTTTATGTAATATATATAATTTTATTTAGTTATTCATAAGTATCACTCGTTAACCAATAAAGATGAATTATTAATGGAAGGCAATGTGTATCAAGTTTCTCAATTCGATAGAATTATAGTAGATGTAAATAAAGTCCCGCTTTTGGAAATGCAAAGGGATACAAGATGCCATTGAATATGACTTTAAGACTGCTGATAGGCAATTAGAACTATTATATATATATATATATATATATATATATATATATATATATATATATATATATATATATATATATATATATATATATATATATATATATTACAGTAAGATGTGTTGACGAGAATATTGCCCATTACTTAAAAAAAAATGACGTTGCACAATTGAAAATAAATTTAATTTACAGCTTGATAAATTTTTTATTATTTAATAGTTGAGAAAATCAGTCTCTGGGTTTTGAATTTATATATAAAATTATTTTTTAAGATATGGAAAATCAGAAACTTTTAAATCATGCATGCACATTAAAAATTGAAATGTTATTCAATAATTTATCCGTCGAACTTAACTGCAATATGGATACAAAGGTTTTGGAATTTTGTCCTATTGCATTGCAATCAAAAATTAATCTAACTATCTATCTATATCTATTCTATATATATATATATATATATATATATATATATATATATATATATATATATATATATATATATTATATATATATATATATATATATATATATATATATATATATATATATATTCATATATAATTTCTATACAAATATGACATTAAAAGTAATTTATTGAAATCATTATATTATTTCCTTCTTTCATATATTTGATTTTTTAGTCTAGGAAGTTTCTCCAGATGCACGTTTCTGTAATTCAACAAGTGTTTTCTTATGAAAAGAGTTTCTGAATTACTGCTTTTAGAATTTTGAAATGAAGACTACATTTTTTTTCCTGCCAATTCATTTGATTTACAGATGTGAGCACTACATCTTATGGAATCAAATTTTATTTGTGAAATATCATAATCGAATTGACATTTTATTTACTCTCCAATTTCATTCTACATAAAATATGGAAAATAAAGTCACTTAAATCGTTTTTCATTCTTTTGAAACGAACTCGGATGAGAAACATCTGAAAATCATCTGATAATTATTTTGATTTGCCAAGTAAGGCTTTGCTTGTCTATATATATGTGTGTGTTTATTCCTGTGTCGTTGCTATTTGAAAATAAAATTATAAACTACACAATATATTTTTTGTTATGATAAATTATTTTGTAATGAGAAATATATAATTAGCTTTCATATACGAATTTTTTTCTTCTAAATTTTAATGAGTTTAAATTCACTTTGAAAATTATTGTTGTTTAAACTTCTAATTAAACTTTTTAAAACTTGTCAACGTAATGATTTGATTTATTACGGTTTCTTTTATGATCAGTAAAAGAATCTAGTAGTTGATCATCAAAATCTATTTACAAGCTAGTATAAAGTATCAGTTTCAATAAAAAAAAATAATAAATAAAAATAAATAAAATAAAGCTGAAATATTTCCAAATCCAATTTAGAGAAAACAAACAAAAAAAAAAAAAAAAAAAAATAGAATTATCATGAAGATTATATAATTATCTTTTAATGTATGATACAAAAAATTTTTCCTTTGTTGGATCGCATTTAAAGGTAATTTGATATGAAAGTATTGTGTTAAATGGTGATGAGAATATAAAATTTAGCTTATAATAAGTGTTTTGTATATTTTATAATTTTTATTTGAGTGTAAAAAAATTTTAAATGCATATTCATTTAATTATAAAAAGGTAAGAATATAATCTAGGGTTGAATATGTTAAATTAGTATAAATTATATGTGTTATTGATGATTATTATGTATGGCATTTTCTTGTACTCTACTTTAAATTTAATGAAAGATTATTGCTTTTCCGGATTATTGAAAATATTTGCCTCATTAGCAATTTTTTAAAATTTATTTTAGCTTAAGAATTATGTTTAAAAAAACTTTTCGCACGAAAGATAAATTCTTTTCAATGTATATATATATATATATATATATATATATATATATATATATATATATATATAAAACTTGTATATAGTATTTGACAAAAAAATATGGAACATTTTAATGGAATTTTGCTTCTAAGAATGCGAAACTTAATATTTCTTCTTTATATCAATGAAGGAATTAAATTCATTAAATGAAATTTTAATCAAGTGAATTTTTAATGTAAAGTAATTTAATTTGAAATATAAAATTAATTCAATGTGTCTTAAAATTATTTTACAATACTTCACACATTAGATTTTTTAAAAATTAAGAGAAACTAAATGATCTTAGAATATATTAACTTACTATATATATATTTGTTTTGAACTATGACATTCTATTTAATTTTTTTTAATACGTACAACAGGTAGACTAAGTAAATCTTTCTACTATTTTGGATAATTTACTTTAAAATCTTTTGCTTTTATATTTTTCTAGAAATCTTTTAGAGTAAATAGGTTTAATAAGAATTACATTTTTAAATTAAATTCTCTTACCCTTTATATTTTATTGATTCTTTTTAATTAAAAATTGTTGTGTGTAAATGATGTTGTTATTCAAAGGGATTCAAAATGAATCTAACGGTAAACTATTTTTATTTTAACGGTAAAACTACTTTAATTATTTTTTAAACGTCTTATTTTTCTTTTTATTAAATAAAAAAATTAAAATAAACTGTTGAAATGTTTTTGAAAATGTTAAAAAATAAAGAAACAAATATATATATATATATATATATATATATATATATATATATATATATATATATATATATATATATATATATATATATATATATATATCTTCTCATTTAGATCTGAACTAATTTATTCTTTATTTATCATTTCTGATGTATAGAACTTACAAGAAAAAATTTAGTTTTAAAATTTTTTATCTTTTGCTTAAGACTACAACACTACAACAACTTACACTACAACATTTTTCATCTTGGGGAATCGATTTCTGCAGTGTACCATCTTATAGATCCCTTCTACAAAACTAGTTCCATTGATTGTGAAAAATATCCTCGACCAATTCTTTGCTAGAGCATCAACTGCTGGTTGCTGTTTCTCCTGGCAACAAACGTTGTCGACCGATCGATGGCAAATACTGAAATCCTCACACTTCCCGACTGCACAGTATACAAATGATGTTGAAACTAGGCCTAACAGCGCCAGCCTCTCACTGTGAAGACGTGCTTCTGTTTCTACTCGTGGAACATTTCTTTCATTCCGGTACGTATACAGTGAATGTAAAATCTTACATTATTTTTTGGCGATATGTAATATCAAAGAACAGAAATTTCATATTAATGCACTGAAATATATTCTTATTATTTCATCTTCAGTTTTAAGATTTCTGGCCTAAAAATAAATGTTTGATTTAAACTCATGGTTCTTCAATGATTGCGCAATAGAAGTTTTTAAGTCCATCAACACGTTGGAAAATCGTTTGTTATTTAAGAGAAAAATGAACTAATGACTTTTAACTAGCTATTCTCATGTAATATATATTTATATATATATAATTAAAAATATAAATTCAATATCATGAAAATATATTTGAAAAATCAAATATAATTACTTGAATTTTGAAAGAATTTACATTTTTAAAATATAAAATAAATTGAGCACTTGCTTAAATCTTTATTCTAATTAAAAGAAAGTATCGTATGTATATATATATATATATATATATGTATGTATATACACACACATATATATATATATATATATATAACTCTTTTTTTTTTACACATAAGAATGTTTTTCTCATAAGACTGCTTATAAAATTAAAGTAAAATATTTTTTTACATTTTTTAATAATCTGTAAAACGTTTATTCATCAGGTATTAAAATTGAATTCTAAATGCTATACACAGGGAAGTATGCTAGTATTTATTTCAGTTTTCTAAGATCAATACTAAAAGATAATGTACACGATTTCATTTTAATAAATTCTTGTCATTAAATATGTAATCTAATAAAAGAAATTGTTAATATATTTTGGAGAATTATGTCTTAAAATATATTATTTTCTGATAATAGAGTTAAAGAATTCCCGTATTTATTAGACAAGATATCTATTAAATCAAATGATTACACTACAACATTTTGACTTCATCATGTACAGAAACATGTATCTTTCTTTTGGCTAATAATGTAAAAATTTTATAAAACAATTTGAAAATAATTAATTTTAAGAACCAAAATGTAGGATTATAAATTCTAAATTATTAGTTTTTCTGTATATTTAATTTTTATTTATAACTGAAATTCAAGTTCTTCATTTATTTATTGGCGGAATTTAATCTATTAAAATTTAAGTACCTGACAAAGGGTAAAACTTGATGAATAAGGCAATTAAATGAATGTTCGGTACTTATAATTCTAAAATATTTCTTAACTTGAAATAATAACATCTATTAAGATGTCGCTTTTCTGAAATTAAATCTGTATGACAGAAATATAGAATATTTTGTTTGTTGTTATAATTATTAAGAAAGTTACCTATGTTTTTTAGAGATAACGGACACTGCTTTTATTTTCAAGACATTATTGTTGAATTCTTTTATATATTTAATTAACGCTGGACACGATGTTGTCCTCGATATCTGAATATTTAAAATATGAGTTTTAAATCAAATGTTATTGTTACGTTAACATGGAACTTATTTGTATTACATATGTGCATTTATAACTAATAAAATGTAGGAGTTGTTAATTTATTCCTTGGCCTAATAAATAGCCTGAAACTCAATGCACCGAATGTTTTTTTTTTAATTATTTTACTCGAATAGGAATGTTAAACGTGATAAATAAAGCGAAAATTAAATGCTTCAAATCAGCTACTTTTTTGTAATTACTAAACATTGTAACTATTTTAATAATTTTTAAACTTGACAAGATAGATATAAATGTAAAACAACTTTTTGTTTTTGAAAAGCATTTTAAATTGAGCTCAAATGTTCGTTATTTATTTATTTTTATTTACATTTTTAAAGTTCAACCTGGCTGGCTTGGAGGATATAATAAGAGTATCTGACATTAATAGTTGCAACGAAGTAAGTATAAATGTAATACATTATTGTTCATTTTATTTCACATTTCAGGATAAAAAAAACTGAATAATTTTATACACTGAATAAAAATATGTATAACTAATCTAAATACAGTTTGATTCATCATAAATATTTTAACATTTAGTTTAAAAATACTCTTTGATTTAAAAATAAGATTTTTGCCGTTTTTATAACATTGTATAAATAATATAATAATTAATTAATTGAAAAAATGTTTATATAAACGTAGCATTTTTACAATTTATATTTCATATTTGCAAATTTCACTCCCATGTATTTCCATTTTTCTTTGAATTTATTCATGATAATTTTCGTATTATAATTTATTTGTAAACAGTTTAAGGAATATTAGATACAGAGTAACAAATGAATTAAATTAAATTAAATTAAATAGAAATTAAACGCATCAGCAACTATTAATTCGTAGCACTACAAACAGGAGAATTGTCCGCAAATTTGTTAAAATATGGTTACTACCGAAATACCCACAGAATTAAAAATTTGTTGCACAATTCACAAAAATAATCTCTGACTAATTTCGGAAATATTACAAATATCTTTAGAAATGTTACGTCATAAAATGACTTTAAATTCCAAGTAATATCGAAAACAGTAATATTCCCTGTACATTTGGATATCATAGCACCTTTAGTGTTGCCCTTTTAAACATTGAGAGGTAATTTGTTTTTATTTCCCATTTTAAATTTATACGTTGATTGTATGCAACATATTGACTATCATAAACTGATTACGAATAATTTTTTATTATTTATATAAATATATAATAGAGTTTCTTCGTAATAACCATTTTAAGTTTTAAAACTTCAAAAAATTCAAAACTGCAACAATATTATCATCAGCAAATTTATGTTTCTCATTAAGTACTCACAAACGGCATCATTAAATATGATTAATTTGTAATAGATTTTAACAAAAGCGTGTAGTTAATCTATCTCAAGCTTTAGAAACAGTGTTTATCAAAAATAATTAATCAATGCATATTTTGTAATTATTCTTGGAGTTCATTTTGAAAAGAGATAATAATTATTTTCGGCCCTGCTGCCATATAATCCAACATGCCAAAATTTTGAGTTTGGGGATTTTTTTGGTGAAATTTCTTGTTGGTTTGCAACTTGGTTTTTATTATGCCATATAGATGGAGACCTAGAACAATTATGTTGAAAGTTCTATTTTGGCAGTCATAATATTTAAGTCATCGCGAGGCGTCACAACACGTCATTTTGGTAACATTTCTTTGTAGCCAAAAAAATTCAGAATTTGGCATGTTGGATTATACAACAGTTGTTCCGTATTTTCAAACCGTTACATGGGAGGAAATAATATTATTTCAATATTGAAAAACAAATTTTTTACTGGATTCCAATTTTTCTCTCATTAGAAAGGCACGTTTAATTAAATCATTTGTTTTATGCTTAGAATCTCTTGACAATTTCCTTTTCTAAGTCATTTGATTTTATTTGAATGCCTACAATGATTTTAAATTTACACACATTGACTGTTGGATTAGAACTTTGTTTTTAAATTGTGTGAATCTATCAAAATTAATATGTCGTTTAGAAATATGTATTAACCATATTTTAATAACAAAAATTAATTTAAATTATTTATGGAATTTTTTTTCTATATTTATGAAATCACGTTTAACCATTTTCAATATTTAACTGAAACGGTTTTCTTATAGGCCATTCTGTTTTTCGTCTTGTTATCAAGAAAGTTAAGGAATTTTTTCTTGCAAAAGTCTGAATTAAAGAAATCTGGGTTTAAAATAAAGGATTTTAATCATGACTCAAAGTTTATATCGTGCGTTTGTTAGGTTATCTTTATACTTTTCCGACTGCCTGTTTCTACCCATCAAAGCTTCTGAATATTATTAAAGCTTTTATAATTTTGAGTTCAAGCTAATGATGTAATCAACATCTGAGCTGGTAAATTCTTATCCTAGTCTTCACATTAGAGGAAGAAATATTAACTCATACGTATGTTAAATGTATGTGGGCTTTCTGAATATGACAATGGCTTCAGTTATCAAATCCTAATTTGGGCACGAGGTTACAAATTTGGGCACTCAAATACAAATTTGAGGCACGAGGTTAATGCATTTTCTTGCAAGCATACATGAACCAAATAGTTGACAAATGAATGACTACTATTTGGCTATTGTTATTTTAGAGAGTCCCTGATAAACTGAGTCAAAACATTATAGCTGAGCCCAAGAAATATGTGTGAAATCCAATTAGAATTATGTATATGAACTCTTTTTTTAATGAGCTCCATATGAACTCTTTTTTTTTAGATATTCAATTATAATAACTCTCCTAAATAAAATAAAGGTGCATTTTGTAAAATAATTATAGTGTCTTATTCTTCTTCTTACCAATGCCTATGATCTGAAATCAGATCAGATCTACGAGGTAGTCCGCTTTTAATTCTGAAGATAATAAGCGAACTTGTTTGTATTATTGTATTAAATTATAATATAGATATGACATTGTATATGTATTAACGAATATATGTAAATATGCATTAATTAATATAGATATTGAAAATGAGATATAGATTTTATAATTTTATTAAACTGAGGAATTTTTTTTAAAAAAAATTAATATAAGAATTTAGTTTTTATAACTTTTTCTCAATTAAGCAACTTTAATCATTTTTTAAGAATCATTAAAACAAAAATATTTGATTGCTTCCTTAAGATAAAAGGAACACCATGTCAGAAGTTGGGTTGGAACCCATCTCTCTGTTTCGAGAAGCGGGACTTAAATCTGTCGCCTTACACTGCTCGGCCATTCTGACGACGGGGAAAATGTATAGCTTTTTCAAGCTAAAACTATCTGTGAAATCAGCTGTGACTGTGAGGCACTGTATTATTTCTTCAATAACATAAACTTTTCCTGATAACATAAAGAACACTGATAACAAAAGGGAACAACGTGAACTACTAATTGTATATTTACTCTTACATATAAAGAGCGCATCTTCCTTAAGTAAAATATCTCAGTTGGTTGCGTTCAGTTGTAGAAGTCAAATCTTCTTGGATGCTTTTTCCATTCAATAAAATATTTATCACTTTCAGAAATAATTTTTATTTTATTTTATTTTATTTTATATAAACTTTTTATAAATCATGTGTGTTAAGAAACATCTAACCAAAATCTTTGCATATAATCTATAATATAAATCATTTTTGAATAATTATTGTAGATAGTTTGAAACATTCACTTCTCAATAGTTCAATGACTGAACAAAAAATTCCTTTCTGCAAATACGGCATAAAAAAATTATTGCAAAATAAATAAATAATAAAAATATTTTTTAATACAATTAGGCTTTAAGTAATAAAACATTTTTAATTTATGGTTATTTATTATTTTTTGTAAAATTTTACTTTCTACATATAATTTTTTTAATAAAAAAAATGTCTATTGCATGTATTTACACACACACACACACACACACACACACACACACACACACACACACGCACGCACGCACGCACGCACGCACGCACGCACGCACGCACACACACACACACACACACGCACTCACGCACGCACACGCACACATATACACACACACGCACGCACACGCACACATATACACACACACGCACGCACGCACGCACACGCACACATACACACACACACGCACACATACACACACACGCACGCACGCACGCGTAAATAAAAATGTTTAAAAATATTTGATATATGCAATTTTAAAAAAAAATAGAGAAGGTGTTTTTTAGTCATTTATGTATTTATGGAATTTCAGGAAGGAGAATGTTTCGTTCACATAGCTGCAGGAATGGGACAGTTGGATGTCCTCAAGTTTCTCCATTTCAAGGGAGCTGATTTATTTCGAACAGATGCAGTGAGTTATATATTTCATTCTCTGATAGTTTTTTCCACTATTTTAATGTAATTCAAATAATTCGATAACTTACAAATATAATAATTCAGTTTTCATTAACTAGTTTTTGTAAAAAGGAGCACATACATTTTCATAAATTTGTTTTTATAAAAAAGAAAACACACATTTTCATTAATCAGTTTTCGTAAAAAAGAACACACACATTTGCATTAATTCGTTTTTGTAAAAAAGAGCATACGCACAGAAGCATAAGTAAATTTTCTGTAATTTTCTCCTTTTTTTTTCGCAAATTCTTTAATATTTTAAATTGGTATTTTTTAAAAAAAATCTCAATTCTTTTGTCATTCAGAATGGTGAAAGTGCGATTCACTGGGCAACCAGGCATGGTCACAGGGACATAATTGAGTTCCTGCACCAACAAGGTTTGTCTCTAAGTGCACCAAATAAGGTAAGAGAATCCTTAAAAAGTTTTAATAATATCAAACATAAGTAAATCCTATTTATATTTTACTATAATTTAAAGATGTTATTCTTATGTAAAATTTGATATTTTTCCGTTTGAAACATAGTTTTATTCTTACAATAGCATATTTCTTAAATTTTTCAGAAATTTATCATATATTTTTGTTTATATTAAAAATAAATGAGTAAATTTTAAAATTAAATTTTATTTATAGTAATACAATTAAGTTAAAATAAAAGTTATAAATTAATACTTGTGTAACATAATACTAATACCAATAAAATACTAATACCAATATTAGTACCAATACTAATACCAATATTTAATGAGTCCATGTGAACAAAGAAATAGGCATTGGTGATGCTTTACTTTATATTTTACCGCTTCCTTCGCTACTTTATATTTCATTGTTTACCACTTACTTTATCAATCACCTTAAAATATACTTCAAATATAAATAATAAGATCTGGAATTAAAATTCAAAGTTGATTTGAAATTACTATATACAACCCACCTCGAGGTGGGATTCGATCCGTTTAGCCGAAGATCAGAGTGCTACCCATTTGGCAGAAATCGTGGCAAAAATAGTAATGAAATAGATTTATAGTAAACTTGTGATTATATATCCGAGCTATGTCAATTATAAGAAAATTTTTATCCCTAATGTGTGTAACGTGCTGAAAAGGCGAGAATCAGTACAGCGCATACGCGCCAGATTCTGCCGCCCTCCTCCTTTCCGATTATATTGTTTTTTCTTTTTTTCTTTAGAAAAATGTATTCTCAGAGAGACAACGCACTGGAGGTGCGCTTGTGGCGGTGTCCG
Organism: Latrodectus elegans; assembly: GCA_030067965.1. Taxonomy (NCBI): domain Eukaryota; kingdom Metazoa; phylum Arthropoda; class Arachnida; order Araneae; family Theridiidae; genus Latrodectus; species Latrodectus elegans. Next base: position 83,981,470 of record CM057822.1, on the reverse strand, counting down.
CCAATGACATTGTCATGATCATTAAGTGGAAATTGTTTTAAAATATTTGTAAATATTAAAAATTATGTATATACTTAAAATTTATTCTCATCAATATAAATTAAATTTAATTTAATTGAAATCGTAATCAATTGCCTTGCCACCTCGGTACGCTACAGCTTTAAATGGTGCCATCGGTGTGGATAGAACTGTTTCGAATAATTCTGAAGAATTAATGAGTAATTCTAAGTAAAAGATATTTCTGAGAAGTGTTGTCATCCCGACAGCAGAAGATAAATTGATAGCAACATGCTATTGATATTTGTTGCGTTTGATTTCGTGGTTTCGATTCCGATCCTTGGAAACAGAAGATTTAGCATCCCGCTATTTTGGAGTGGAAAGAAAAAAGGATTTCCAGTTAAATTCCCGCCCATGGAATAGAAGAGAAACGGTTAGTTCCAACCCTTGGAAAAAGAAGCCTCCAGCTTGAAGTATTAATTCAATCCATAGCACACTGCTATTTCGATGTGTTTCCTGTTATGCTTAATTCCATCCAGTGGAATAGAAATATGCTGTTTTGATTCCAGCCCTTGGAACAAAAAGAAAATAGCTTTCTGTTTGTGATTTAATTCCATCCGAAATTTTGCGATGAGAATCTAAGAAATTTTGCGCTACTTCTGATTTTCGAATCCATTCTGGCCAAGTATACCGTTTCGGAATTGTGTATTGAAAATTCCTGTTCCTGGAATCAAGAAAAGTGAGATAATCAAGAAATGTTGTGTGCGTGTGTTTTTTTCGGTGAAATCTCGTAAAAAGTGAAAAAAGAAAGTGAAATTTCGTGTGAAAGTGAGAAATCAAAATCGAAAATAAGTGAAAAAAAAATATATATATTTTTTTTTAAATATAATTATTTCACTTGAAATGTTGATGTAATTTGATAGAATTATTTTTGGGTTTAAAAACATCGATAAATTGTGTTTGTTATTTTCTAAACTCAGTTAAGAAGTTTCGTTTTGAATGCTTAGTGAAAACATTCTTATATTTACATTAGTGTTTTGTATAATAAAATTGTGTATATGATATATAATTTCATTAATTTTATATATTGTTAGTTAAAATTTCTTGCACATTTGCAGAAATATTTGATTAGATTTTTTTTTATTGGGAACCCTATCCTGTTTAGTTTTGAGTTGTGATGTTATAAATGAGAATCTCTCTAGTATTTTCGTTTTATTGACATATAAGTTTGAGTAAAAATAATAGTTGATATATATATCGTATATATGCATACTATTACTGTTAAATTTTGATACCGAATTTCTTTATTTCTTAAAATTCGTATATTTAAATTGTTATTATTCTTGTATGCAAATTTTTTAGTCTAGGTCATGTTCTAAGTGTATACAGTACAGGTTTGTACGAGTTTTAATAGAATTAATTTCTGCTAAGAGAAAATAAATTGATTTTTAAGGTATATGATATGTTTTTAAGCCAATTCTGTTTCCAAAAGTGAAACGAAATTATTATATTAAGTATTGAAATTTTATCTTAAGTTTGAATATAATATAAAAGAAATATTTTAAGTTAGATATTATTTTTGAAATATTTATATATTTTTTGTGTGCATAATAATGGTAGATTACTTTTGTATTCCAACTGAAAACAAAAATTAATTTATGAAATATTATAATTTCATGTGAAGTTGAAACAATCAATATTGTTAGTTAAGTATTTGGGTTTTGTTAGAAACGTGTTAAATTAATCTTAGATTAACCATTAACTATGTCATTTTTGGGAAAAGGTAAAAAGCAGGACTTGTTAGTTTTGGCTTCGGAGCTCGAGGTAGATGTTGACTCAAACTTATCTAGTATATCTATTAAACAAGTTATTATTAAGAACCCTAACTATGAAGAGGACTTTGTGAAAGAATTATTCCTTTCTATAATCGATGAAAGAAAAAAACAAGAACAAATTGAGAAAGAGAGAGAACTTAGAAAATCTGAAATAGAAGCTGAAGAACGGAGAAGAAAATCTGAAATAGAAGCTGAAGAACGGAGAAGAGAAGCAGAAAGGGAACATGAATTAGAAAAGCTAATATTAGAAGCTCAATTGAAACTTACTAATGGATCCCCCAGCGAAGATGATCAACATTTTCGTAAAGATCTTCAAGGAATGATCCATAGATATGATGTAAAAGAAGATATTGGTCTATATTTAATTCTTTTTGAACGCCAGGCACGTCGTGCCCAAATACCTAAAGAATCGTGGGTTTCATATTTGTTAGGCTACGTATGAAATCACTCAAATAATTGCACGTGAGCCAGAAGAAGAAGCACAGAATTATGATTATGTTAAAGAAGTTTTATTTAAAAGATTTAAATTGACCCCAGAGAAGTTTAGACAATTGTTTGTAAAACATCAAAAGGAAAATGATGTTACTTGGATAGATTATTATGATGAACTTTATAATTATTTTTATGTTTCAATGGACTTAAAGTTGATACTTTTGAAAAGTTAAGTGATTTAATCCTAACGGATCAGATTAAAAAGAGAGCTCCACAAGAATTTAAAGAATTCTATTTAGATAAATGGGGTAGTATAAACAATCCACTTCATTTGGCAGAGAAATTAGAAGAATTTGAGGACATTAAGAAAACTATCAAACCAATTAATGTGATGAAGAAGAAAACTATTCAACATCAAAATCAAAGATCATATAGCCCTCCTCACAGGTTTGTGAAACGTGATAATAATCATAGGAATGAAAATTTTAAGACAGAGAAGAAAGATCTTAAGGAAGGATTTAAAGATAAAAGTTTTGAAAAAAGAAGACTATTGAAATGTTTTGAATGTAATTCTACTGATCATTTGAGACCACAATGCCCTTTAATTAAAAGACACGCCCCTAATTCTATAAATAATGTAGGAGAAGAAATGGTTAAGGAATTACTCAAACCATATACAATTATTGGGAAAGTGAATGGAATTAAATGTGAAATTTTGAGAGATACTGGAGCCACAATAAATATTGTTAGTAGGAAGTATGTGTTGCCTAATGATATGACTGGTGAACATGTTTGGGTACAACAACCCTTAGATTTGAATCCCACATGTTTACCAATTGCACGAATTGTGTTGGAGTGTGATTTAGGAAATGTTATTACAAAGGCTGCTATTATTACAAATGAATTGGATCGTGGTAGATACCTATTAGAAAACCGAACAGCCTCATTACTAGAAGAAAAGAAGGAAAATAAGAATTTGGCAGATGAGATAAATAATGTGCAGACTAGAAATCAGAGACGTATAGAAGAGGAGTTGAAGATGAACTCAAACAAAACAAAAGAATGTTTGAATACAAATTCCAATGAAGAGGTTGTGGATAAGGAAGACTTAATAGTTTTACCAGAAGCTCAGTGGGATGATCCCTTAGTTTCCTTACTTAAAATTTATAAAGAAAAATTCAATGAATGCCAAAGAACAAGTGAGGATCTCAAACCATTGTTTAAACAGGCTGAGAATATCGAGTCTGGAGAAGTCAATAAAACAAATTATGTAATAAGAAATGAACTGTTACTTAAAAGAAAAGTAGATAAATTAGGACTTGAAAATTGTTTATTAGTTCCTAAGGAGTTCAGAGAAAAACTAAAAATCGTTTGTCATGAAGGTACATCTGCTCATCTTGGAGTTACTAAAACAAAAGACAGACTAGCTCGTAATTTTTACTGGCCAAATTGTTACAAAGAATTAGAAGAATTTGTAAGGTCCTGTGATCCTTGTCAAAGAGCCGGAAAAGTTGGAGAGAAAAAGAAAGCTCCTATGAAAGTAGTACCGATAATATCTGAAGTTTTTAGAAAGATAAATATAGATGCTGTTGGTCCTTTGCCTGTTACACCTTCAGGAAAAAAATATATTCTTACTGCGATGTGTCTTGCATCCAAATATCCAGATGCTGTTGCCTTGGAAGATATATCATCCACATCAGTTGTTGATGCATTACTTCAAATGTTTAGCCGTATGGGCTTTCCCAAAGAGATCCAACATGATCAAGGGACCTCTTTTATGAGCGCTCTAACTACAGAATTTCTTGAGAGGTTTGGAATAAAAATAATACATAGTTCGGTGTATCATCCATAAAGTAATCCTGTAGAAAGATTCCACAGAACTATCAAACGAATTCTTAGAGTATTGTGTTTAGAATCTTCCCCGGATTGGGAGCCGCATATTCATGCAGCTTTGTTTGCTTTAAGAACTATAACTCACGAGTCAACCGGATTCAGCCCTGCAGAATTAGTTTATGGAAAAAACTTAAGAATACCAATAATCTTACTCTATGAACACTGATTACAGCCTGAAGAAGAGCAAAATTCTGTTGTTGAATATGTTTTAAATCTTATCAATCGACTAAAACGATGTCAAAATCTAGCTGTGGAAAAAATGGAAGAATGTCAAGAAAAGCGAAAGACTTATTATGATAGAAACAGTGTTAAACGAGAATTTAAAGAAGGAAGCCAAGTTCTTGTTTTGGCACCTTCTCCTGCAAATAAATTAGCAGTTCAATGGCATGGCCCAGGAACAATTGAATCTAAAATCTTTGATACTAACTACATTGTCTCTTTGCCTAATAACAAAGAGAAATCACAAATTTATCATGTGAATTTACTAAAGCCCTATTACAGTAGATCCAACGTTATAAATCTTGTTGAGTTAGATGAAATGAAAGATCCTCCAGATTGAGAAATTGAATTCCCATTTATTGAAAACAACCCAAATATTTTTAATTGTTCTGAATTAATTCAAAAAAATAATTTAGTAGAGAGATTAAGTAAAGAAGAGATTCGAATCTTAAGTGAATTGCTATGTAAATATTTTGACATATGTTATTTTATATAGTTATGTGGTTAAGGTTATTATGTTTTGTTATTAATTATGTTTGCTTTAAGAACTATAACTCACGAGTCAAATGTAAGAGATATCACATATATAATAATTAATATATATAAATTAAGATCACGATGTCAAATGTAATGAGTAAAAGTCTTACAATATATATAATTGTAAGACTTTTACTCATGTGAAAGTCCTTCTGGAGGGGGAAGGAGTTGTAATGTGCTAAAAAGGCGAGAATCAGTACAACGCATGCGTGCCAGATTCTGCCGCCCTCCTCCTTTCCGATTATATTGTTTTTTCTTTTTTTCTTTAGAAAAGTGTATTCTCAGAGAGACAACGCACTGGAGGTGCGCTTGTGGCGGTGTCCGCCAATGACATTGTCATGATCATTAAGTGGAAATTGTTTTAAAATATTTGTAAATATTAAAAATTATGTATATACTTAAAATTTATTCTCATCAGTAAATTAAATTTAATTTAATTGAAATCGTAATCAGTTGCCTTGCCACCTCGGTACGCTACATGTGGAATAAATATTTCCAGTTAATGACCGAAATTTTTTAATCTTTTTCTGATGAAGTAAAAATTTTAAACTTTAAGAAATACTTTTCACTACTCTTCAGGTAATAGATATGCTTATTGTACTTAACATAACTCGAATAATTCATATTACTACTGTACATATAAACTATTCGAATTTATATTCTTATTACAAGATAGACAAGCATGTTCTTGCCGTTTTAAATCACCCAAAAGACTGTGACCAACAAAAAACGTAGCCTATTGTTATTCCTCGAAGTAATCACCATAGGCATTTATCAACTTTTGCCAATATGTCTCCAGTTGTGTAGTCCCGTTGCGATAAAAATCGGAGTTTTGGACGCAAAGAAGTCCATAAGTGCTTGGTGCTGTTTCATTGGTGAAGGATTTTCTACGAAGATGATTGTCCAGGGAATGGAAGAGGTGGTAATCTGGTGGTGCAAGGTCAGTTGAATAAGAAGGATGGCACAAAGTCACCCAACTAAGTCGCTGTATGGTTTTCCTGGATCCATCGGTTGCACACTTTCTAATTGCTGTGAGTACAGATCCGTTTAACACATCAGTGACCGTTTAATTTATTGGTAGCAAATCATAGTGAGCCATTTGACGTCAGATACCAGCTTCATCCCAGAGGGACAAGTCTCATGACCTGAATGTATAAAGCCAATGCCTTGCCGTACGTTTATTCACAGCATTATCCTCAAACGCTAGTCAAATTCGGCGACTTGATGCAGCAGCTTGGAAACCCACTTGGAAGTCATAAAGCTAACAGCTTCGAAGGAGCTCCTTCGACACGTCCATATCTCTTCGTTATTGTGCGAGTTACGACTGATGAATGTGCGTGGTAGAACTGCTTTTATAAAGATTGATATTCCTACTCTCGACTGACCAGTGTCTCAACCACGTCAAACACTAATTTGCATACTTATTCTTACTTCATTCAATAGAAACTCGAAAACGACAAGAACTTTCTGGTTTACTTTATACTTTTTCTCCCCCCCCCCTTTTTTAATTTTGGATATATTTCTTAAATAATTTACATTAGCCAAATTATTGTTTATTATTTCTATATGGAATATAACAAAAAGGGATAAGTTTTTTCGTTGTTCGCAAATATATGTGAGGATTTGAATGTAAGAAACGAAACTAAATGTTTAGTCAATAGCTAGAAAGATAAATTCTTCATTTTGTTATGGATAAAGATTTTGAAAAAGTAATTACGTGACTTTAAGATTTGATAGAACTGGAAAAGTTGCTAATCACTGAAGAGCATAAAGGAGATTACGAACTTTTTCCTTTTAATACATTTCTAACGAAAATGATGGCAAAATCATGGCATTTTTTGTCACAGAAAGAGTTAAAACTCTTTACCTACTTAACATACTTAAAACATACATAAAACCTACTTAAAAATGTATTTAATCTTCAGAGCATTAAAAGGTTCTCAAAGGTCCAACAAATTTTGAATTACATCCTCTGAACATTTAATGCTATTATATGCTACTGACTCTTATGGGGGGGGGGGGAGAAAAAACATTACTTTGTATTCTATTAAATCTGTACCTTCTATCTCGGAGTCTTCCTAATTATTGAAAGAATAATTCCAGTTAAATAATGACTGATGAAGCACTTGATAATGAAATAATTCCGTACGCGAAGAGATGTCTCCTATAATCTCACACAAAAATTATTATAATCAATGCAAATGTATCGAATAAGAAGTTTGAATGATAATAAATGGAATATGGTTACGATATCTTTATTAAAATGGAGAAAACGATTTTCGTACAATCTAAGTTACATTTTATTGAGTTTAATTCAGCCATAAGATGGGTTTAAAACAGCTACCAATGGATGAGCATAAAATGGTTAATTCCAGTCATCTCACATAAAAATTCTTATAATCAATAAAAATAAATAATAAATTTGAAAGATAAAAGAAAGATAAATTATTACGATATTTTTATGAAGTATTATTGTATTTTTATTTCATAGGAGGAAAGTAGGAAAACGATTTTCGCATACAGCTTAAGTTACGAACACTTTATTGAGCTAAATTCATTCGTAAGCTGATTTATGACAGAAATCAATAATTAAGTTAAAATTATGATTATCATATAACAGGAAAATAACTATGAATAAAATATAGAGAAATAAAATTCAATATCACGTCATTGTATACTTAATTAGAAAAGTGATTAATTAAGAGATCAAAGCTGCCCTTTTTTTAAAAAAAGGAAAGAAAAAAGAAATGTTCTGAAATTAAAGTGATTCGTGAACTTTACTATTAAAACACAATTGTTTGTTTTACTAACAACAACTGTACAAAAATATTTTAAATATGTATTATTAAGAATATTATATAACTAGTCTTTTGACATGATGATCAGTTTAATAAAAAATAACAAAACAATTAAAAAAAGTGCAGCGATTATATCACTATAATCTATTTCTAATTTTGAGTGTCTGGCCTACCTGAAGAGAAGTGGTTTCTCTCTCAGGATTTATAAATATAAAATAATTTATTTGCTCTGACTTATAATTTATGTTAGTATTTAATATCAATACAACACTGTGGTATACAGAGTCGAACCAGTTCGTACATCAATACTGTTACAGATTTATTAACATTTCTTGTATTTGCCTTCCTTGTAATATTTCAGGCAGTTATGAAATATTCTAATTTTGGGCTAAAAATGCGCACTTTAAGTGTATTCTGGGTTAAAAATGGCATTTTTAATGATTTGGCGACAAAAAATTTTTTTGCCGAGATTCTTGGTGAAAAATAGATATTTCTGGAAAAATCCATCACTGAAGCTCTAAGATATTAAGCGAGTTAGCCAATAGCCTTCTAGAAACCTTAGCCAAACTCTTTGATTTAATCGCCAAGTCAGGTAGAAATACCACTGCTAGTCAGTCTACCCTCTTTTCACCTATTTTAGGGACTAACTTGGGTGACAGATGGCGTAGCTGATATTTGATCTATGTGAATAAATAGCAACCTAATTTACTTTGTGAAGGTTAAATTAAATATATTGTGTAAACATTATTAATTAGTATTAAATTATTTGAATTAAATACTATTATAATTATTTAACATTTCATCATGCAATCGCAATTCACCCTTGGGAGAACTGCCCCCCCAGTACAGTATTTACAGCTATATACATCAGACCAGTTTCTGTGTCTGATGTATATAGCTTAAAATATTTTTTATTGCATAAATTTTTACTTTTATAACAAGAATATTGTAAATCTTATATGTACACAACAAATGTAATTTTTACATGTGTTTTACTATCTTGCATTTAAAGAACTTGTATAATTTTTGTTATTATTTCAATATAAGCTCGGAAAGTTTGATGGGAGAGGGGCAAAGCTTTAGTTAGGTAAGTGCACCCCAATACTGCTCTATGGCTCCAGACAGTTACGCTGTGTTTTTTTAACCAAGATGTTACTCAGTCATTGATTATGGAGCCCTTACGTTACGCAGAGGTAAAGGCATCCTGCTGGAAACCTCACAAAAATCTTAGATCACAGCTTCTCTCTTTTCCAACTAAGTTCGTTAACCAACGGACATTGGCTCAACCAAAACATGAATGAGTAGAAACCTTCTGGTTGGAACTCTAGTCAAAAGTCGAAATTCAAGATGTAGTTAGTGAAGACGATCAGTCTTGAATGCTACTTTAGTGAATAGAAGTTGTTGCCTGTTTGAAGTATTAGCGATATCTGTGTTTGGAAGCTGCTTTCTGTTGTGTTAACTGAATTGCAGCTGTGTAGTTGTGACTTCTACAGCTGAAATTTCCTGTATCTTGTTGAAGTTGCGATTTTTAAGAGATTTTTGATTGACTCTCAATCAATAGGAACCTCAAAACGCGGTACAATATAAAGGATATTTAATGATACTGACTAACTAATTTCAGCTTAACTTTCGAGCATCACTATAGCATTATTAGTTACGAGAGTGAGAAAGTGTCATGATACACAACAATACTGTTTGTTAGATAAGGTTTACACATACATTAATCAATAAATCACAACAACACTATAGCATAATATAATAACAATGATATAACATCACTATGGCATGATATATGTCATTAGTTTCTAAATTGGCAAGTTACTCAATGTAATACTTTTGGTAATATAAGGTTTATCTATATTAATCATTGCATTAATACAAGATGCGTCAAAAAATCCACGCACTCTTGAACGGCCATAGAAAATTTAAATTCCATTCTACAACATTCAATTGCTTGAAATGGAAAGCTTTTGTAAAATTTAAAATATAAATGCATTTTCTCATGCAAATGTGATTAGTGTTAAACATGACGGCCTTCAGCATTAATACATTTTTTATCACGATTCCGTCAGCATCATTCATTCACCAATAATTCCATAGATCGTACTAACGAGTTCAATGGGATTCTGCGCATGCGTCTTCAATCTTATTTCTGAGAGTGCCAAGATTACGTGGTTTACATTTATGCATCTTATCTTTTACTATGACTCATAAGAAGAAATCCAATTGTGTAAGGTCTGAACAGCATAAAAGAACCTAACCCTGGATTGACCCCTTGTGTCCTATCCAGTGGTCTGGCAAATTTTGATCCAGGTATACTCTTCGTCGCAATGATAGTGCGACGGAATATCCACTTGCTGGAAATAAAATTTGTAGACTGTATAATGTATGACTGTCGAGGAATAGGAAATCAGCAAGCATTGTACTTTTCGCCTGTTAAATTAACTTAAAGTGAAAGGGCCTAGTTATTCCCCCTGCAGACAAACCATATTACCTTTTGTTTATTATACACATTATAGATTACTTTCTTTCAGAAATTGTAGCTTGTAGCACGAAGAATATGGCTTTTATGACAGTTCAAAGTGTGCATACGATTTTTTGACGTAAGCTGTATATATAACAGTAAATGTACTTACGTCATTATAATCCACTCCGATATACAAAAAAGGTGAATAATAATGTAATATTTATTATTTGATTTGCAGTTCTACAGATAATATTTTTTTTTGGCACACACACAAAGAACCATACCTTTTGACTGTGAATTTTCAATTTATTGTGAAAAAACTACAAATATTCTTATCCGACGTGAGATTCAAACTCTCGAGCTGTATAATTGAATCTTAAAACGCATTCACCAATCAACTGAATCTTGGAATAATAAAATCATTAAAATCTAATTCGTGTATATGCGTATCATTATAAATGTGAATTTATGAAAATAAAATGCTTAGATGCTTGTAACGTTAGAGAAAAAACTATAACGGAATCTAAACAAACAAAATTTTATATAATTTTCATATGTAAGTTGTATATTGCCTGATCTTTGCCGTCATCAATTTGAAATTTGGGATATGTTTGTCCCTCAATGGTCATTTTTAAGACATTGACTATATAATTAGACTAGGACCTAAAAGTGGACTTCAAGCCACTAAAAATATCTAAGCCCAAGGAGCGATTAAAACTCCCTAACTGTATAACTATTCGTGGGTTCGTAGAGGTTTTGTATACATCACAAAATAATGATAGAATATTCTAAGTTATTTTGAAGTCGATATTTTTGGGGTTTTAGAATTAAAAATGTATAGGACACCAAAAAATGGTAAATTAGCAACTATTTATCTGAATTTTAAATACTTATCCTGAATGTTTTATCCGTCAAAGTTTTTAAAGCGCACAAATATTTCTTAGGATGGAAACACGCCACTCCTTTTAGCTTCCAAACAAGGCCATGCAGAGATCGTGGAATTACTCTTGAAGTATCCTAATGATGTCAATCAAGTGAATGACGTAATTTATTATTTTATTTTCTCATTTTAAAATATGTCTTTATATTTGCATTATGTAATTTTTATGAATAAAAATTCAGGTTATTGTTTTTTATCATTCAATGATGTTTATTTACATTTTAAGTAAAGACTTGATAATTTCAAACCATAAAATTAATTTTTCGTAAGATTTGTTTAAAAAATTATTTTGCGAACAATCATAAGAGTTGCTTTTAAAAAAATAATATTTTTTTAAAATTTAAATATTTCAGGAAGGATTGAGTGCTTTACATTTCGCTGCAATATGTGGTAAATTGGACATTATTCGCAGTCTTTTAAAAGCTGGATCTAATCCGGATTTAAGAGATAAGGTGAAGAATATGTTACAATTTTAATATTTTTTGACGTAGAATAAATTAAATAAGAAAACAAAATTAGTTTTAATGTATTTTTTTAAATCTATGTACTAAGTTTATTTTTAATTTTTTTTTCTAATTAGACAAGTTTTTTTTTTTTTATTTTTTTTTTTTTTTTTTTTTACAGCTTATTTAAAAACATAATTATAACACATGCAAGTTTCAAATGTTCAATGTGTTTGTTCAAATGTTATGACAAAGTGTAACTTTGTCATAACACAATGATTAGACATTTTCAAGATCTGTCGAATGATTGATATAAAAGTAAGGTTTTATTAATTAATTAATTAAGGTTTACACAATACAAGGGATTATTTCAAATTCAAAAATTTAATATATATATATATATATATATATATATATGTATATATATGTATGTATTGATGATCTAACTTGATATTGTAATGAGGAAATGAATGCAAGATCTAATTCTCTTTATAATAATAAATATGAGTAATATGGAATCAATATAAATCTATTCATAAAACATTCAATAAACTTTTAATTCGCAAAAATTTGATAAGAAGCAAAGATTTAGATTAATTCATGGTAAATTTGACAATGATTCAATTCTAACAGTACTCGAACATATCAAATTATCTTTCATTTGCATGTACATTGCTGGAAAAAAGTAGGACACTAGGTTTTTTCAAATAAGAGAAGAACTTTGAATTTTTACAAAATAATTTCATTACATAACTTTTAAAAACTTATTTACAATCAGATAACTCTGTCTGTAATATGAAATAAAAAAAACTTCTTATTTGTTACAATTAAAAATTAATTTCATTCACACTCTACTGTGTGAAAAATGTAGAAGGACAGTCCGAAATAATGCAAATTTTTTTGGCAATAAGGAATTCTTCTGTAATTTGCTTTAACTAGATCAAAGAATATATTTGCCATTGAATCATATAAGTTTTGAAATTTGGTTTGACAAAAGTTGTCCAAAACACAATTCAAAGCTTCTTGAAGTTCGATCAAAGATTCATATTACTTTCTGGCGTAAACACGCCGAACAGTTACTGACTATATGTTTTTAACAATATTGAGGTCTGTACTTTTAGCAGTCTATGGATAAACCTGAACATTATTTGTTTCAAATCAATTTTTAACACCATTGGCGGTGTGAATTGATGCTCCATATTGGGAAAATGTCCAGTTTTCTCCGCCTAGCTCATTCCATAGGGAAGAAGTTCTGCATGTAGAATTTAAATGTAATCTGTGTGTTTCTGTCTTTTATCTAGAAACACTGGACTGGTCTTTTCAACGTTTACAACAGCTATCCAAATCATTAAACCGTCTCCTTCTACTTGTCTTGTAGAATAAGTTTTCTCTTGTGTACCAAAACAATGCCAAACAATCTTTGACAACCGTCTGAGCCATCTAAATTGAATTTTTTTTTCAACGGAAAAAAATAACTGAATTCGGAGTTCCAAGACATGCGTTCTTTGACCCACTACAGTTTGTGCTCAATGTGCCTTACGTTCCATCTAAGACGGTGCTTTCTTTTCTTGAATATAAACGTATCTGAACTTTTTATGTAGTTGTAAAATGTTTTCCAATGCTTCTACACGTTTTTTTTTTCAAATTTTTTTTAAAGATTGTTTTTTTTTTAATTATGTAGTGTCAATTTTTTTAGTATACCAAAATCTTTGCTTTCTTCTGACTCTTCAGTTTTTTCAAGAAGTTAGAAACAGCGTTTGGACTAATGTGTAGGTGTTTTGCAATTAATTTATCTTACACTTTTGCCCACTTTTTTATATGCCACAATTTAGCCTATTTTCAACTATACAAAAATTGAGGATTTTTTTTCAACAAAAAATATTTTTTGAAAAAAAAAAAAAAACCCAGTTTGAAAGAACAATGTTTTTAACATATTAAACTGTTACAGACTCCAAAATGAGAATATATGTTACAGGTGACCTACTTTTTTCTTGGATCTGTTGTGCTCACAGAGTCTCAGTCTGCGTAGTATTCCTTTACTTTTTCATCTGCTGTTGTTCCATACAAGAATGCTTGGCTTTTCTGACATCGGTTCCCAAAATCTTTGTGTGAAAGTTTTAGAAAACTGTTATGTTGTCCAATCAGCCTTGAGCATTTTAAGGAGGGCTTGATTTGTAACAGCAAAGATGCCCTATGTTAAATTGATAGTTGTATAGGAAATAAAATAAATGCATTTTTGGGTTATAATAAATGAAATAAGAACTTTTTCTGGGTTATAATATAATCTTAAAGACAGAAAATAGAATCTATATACACTATATACATTGAGAAAGGTAACCATTTACTCTAAGAAAATGCTTCATTATTGGTCTTTATTTTCTCTAAAATATTTATAATTGAATACCTCTTTGAAATTTACTGCTTCGCAATTTTTTGTTTTTTCATAAAAGTTTTTGTTTAATTTATTTAAGTGTCCTAAAATATTATCTATTTTGAGGTCTTTAGCAATATTTTTATTTCTAATGTTATATGGAGTGTTTGTAATAAATCTTGTTCATTTTTTGTTGGAAAATTTGTTGTTTTTGTTGATCTGCTTTACTAATATTGTTACATACTGGGGATGCATAAGTTATAATAGGTCTTGTCATTTAGATGTAGAGCAGGCGTTTTAATATTAATGAAAACTTTGATTGTTTTCCTACAATTGCTTTAATGCTACCATATGCTTGAGTGGCTTTGGTGACAACTTGATTAATGTGATTAGTCCATGTCAATTTATTATTGATGGTTAATCCCACATACTTGGCTGCATTTATTGGTGGTATTTCCTTATCGAACAAGAATAATTTGCTATTATTTTTATACTTGATTTTCTTTTTCTTTCTTCTTTTAAATATTAATAATTATGATTTTTCTGCTTTGATCGCAACTCTCCAATTAATGCAGCAATTTTCAATTTCACTTCAATGCTATCTGTATTTAATGAATTGCATAATTGGGATTGCTTGATTCAGCCAGGATTGCTGTGTCGTCTGTATCAAAGGCTATTTTGATTTTGTCTTCTGTTCTTGGAAAGTGGTGAGTATAAAAAAGATATAAGATAGGGCCGAGGATGCTTTCTTGCGGTACCCCTACTTTTATGCTTAAGATGAGCGATGTTTCTGTGTTGTGAAAGACTTGAAATAATCTGTTATTTAAGTAAGAGTAGATCATTAAGATAATGTTTTGATTCATCTGTGTGAAGATGTATAAGTTTATGTATTAATCCTTTATGCCAAACGCGATTGAATGCCTTTGAGCTGTCCAACATTAGCATGGCTGTATAGAGGTTTTTTATGTAAATTCTCTCCGATAATTTCCGTGATTCTGAGTAAATGTTTGACTGTAGAAAGCTGCTTTCTGAATCCATATAGCTGAATAGGTAGTGGTTCGAGATATATTTTCATTCTATTGTAGATAAGTTTTTCCAATATTATCCCGAGTATGGGGGAATAGGTTTATAGGTCGACAATTTCCTGCTATTCTTGGATTTTTTTCCAGGCTTGGGAAACAGAATGATTGTAGTAGTTTTACAGATGGTGGGGAAATAGGATATTTTGAGACAATTATTGTGAATCGTAATTGGCTTATTTAGAAAATACCTTGATATATTTTTTTCAAGTTATTAGCAACTTTGCCACAGCACCTGGGATCTTTTTGGTTTTAAGACTTTTAACTATTGATATTATTTCTTCCATGTTAGTTAGTTCTATATTTGAGCTAGGGACAAATTTTTTCTATAAAATGTTTTACATTTTCTTCTACTTTGGTGAATATTTTATTTATATCGGCATTTGTGGTTGGAATTAATTACATATTGTTGTAGAGAAGATTTCCAGTTTTTTTTCCATTTGTATAAGCTTGACCGTTTTGACCTTGGAGGTAGTGCTTTACATTGGAGTTTTGCTTAAGTGGCTTAGCCAATGTCCAAACTGCATTGCTATCTGAGTTTATGCTTTCAATTTTTTTTTGCCCAGGTGTTGCTTCTGTATTTCTCACAATCATTCTTAATTTGTTTATTCATTCTGTTGACTAGTTGCTTGAAATATGGATTTAGGGTTTTTTGATATTGTTTTCTTAGTCTGTTTTTTTCTTTTATGTATATCCTGATAAGGCTGGGAAATTTTATATAATTTTTGTGATATTTTATTTTAAGTGTTGCCATATCTTTTGCTTTTATTATATTTTCATTAAGATTTTCAATTTTTTTAAGATTTTGCTTTGCATTTGCTGCCTAGTTTCTTCATTATTTTATTCGAGGGTTTCTTCTTCTGGTGTATTGCTGTTTTCTGAGTTGAATTGTTGTTTTAAAATATTATAATAAAGAGGCCAATTCGATCTGAAAAAAATTTTCCTTTATTGTTTTTGTTGATACTTAGGTAGACAGCCTACGACTGGTAAGTGGTCAGAAGTTAGATCAGCTGTTGTTGTTGCTGAAAGTGGAATTTTGATATTTTTGAGGAAAATATCTCCATTGTTCTGCTGTCTATTACCATAATGGGTGGACTATATTGGTACTATAATTTTGTATTTTTGCTAAAGAGCGATATTTAAGAGAGTTCTGCTTTGATTAGCGGCTTTATATACCCAATGCGTATGTTTGCTATTTAAATCCCCGCCTATAATTGCGTTGATGTTAGAGGGAAAATTTTCTGCAAAGCTTTTAGGATTAACAAAGTTTTTGAGGTCTTTTACATATGCTAGTGATTTTTATTTTAAATCTGTTATAGACATTTGCAACTATCGATGTTTTTTCAAATCCTCTGATATTGTCTTTACTGCACTGTGTTTATTGATAAGAACGTTTAATGGCAATGGCCGCACCCTATCTTTTATGGCGGTCTCTGCCAAGTCTTATAAAAATTGTAATTTGGAATGTTGAGTTTGACTGAAGTTTTAGATGAGTTTCTGTGAGCAAGATGATGTCGATATTTTGTTGATACAGAAAATTTATTAACTCTGCTTGCTTGTTTTAATTCCATGAACATTCCATGTTGCTATATATATAGGGGAGTAATTGCGCTGGTAACTAACTATTCATGTGGCAGCTGTTGAAGTATTTGTCTATTACGCATTGCTTCATTAAACTTTTAGAGCTGTGCTGTCAGTTCAAATATGCCTGAGATTTTAACGTAGTTTATTAACATTTGTAGTTCACTTTAAATACTTTTTGCTTCATTTATTGTTTCTTTAGCTTTATTTATAGTTTTATTTTTATTAACTAAGATGTTTGCATACGTCATATGTATGTTAGTGCTTGGTACCACTTTACTTGTTATATGTTCCACTGGTACAGCACTATGTTTCGATTTTCGAAAATTTATGCAGCCTCTAAATCTTGCTGAGTGCGCTTCACCACAGTTTGCGCATTTGGCTGAGAGGGTTACAGGTTTCATACAGATAGAGTGGTGGTGGTCACACGCACATTTTACGCATTTAAAGAAGTGATGGCAAGATGCTTGGGCATGATTGAATCCTTGCCATCGAAAACACTGAGTAACACCCTTTATTCCTCAGTAGATTTCTGCTTTGACGGCCAGATTAAATAAGTGCGACAGATTATAAATCTCTTTGGATTTGTCATTTTTGGGGGAATGTTAAAATGTAGAGTGGTAGATTCATTTTTATATCCGTTGACTTTCTTTGACATTTGTGTGATATTAGTTACTAAGAATCCATCAAATATTAATTCTTGGGTTATTTTATCTGGTGTGTAAATTGGTGGTAAATTTCGAATGACCACTTATAAAAGTATGACACGATATTTTTTGTTTCGTCTAAAATGGCTGCTATCTTTCTGTGCACTTCTGAGGTTTCCACTTTAAGTGTCAATATTTCTGTGCCTATAATTTTTTCCTTATATCCGCTGATGTTTTCGTTTTCGAAAGCTTCTTGCAGTTCCATCCAGTTAGTCAATTTATCTTTAATGACAATCGGGAATATTTTGGAATTTCCTTTTGCTTGCTGAAATTCTTGTTCATTAATACTTTCTAATTCAATATTTTCGCTAGACAGTCCTATCAGATGTGGGCCTTCGCACTGTCGATGGAAGCCCGTGTTAGTTTCAACCTCCCGGAGGAGAGGGGGAATAGCCATCCATGCTATTCAAATGCAGCAGTTTAGGAAAACGAGAAAAACTATCTTGTTCCTCTTCTACTTTTTTTTTTTTACAGACCAAAAATCCTTAAGTACTCTTTTATAATATTTTCTTAGGTATAAAGCAAATTCATTCACTGAAAATAAAATTAGTTTAATGAAATAAAAATGTAAAATTACTTTAATTGCGGTAAAATTTGAAGCATAATTTATAAAATATGAGTGTCCTAATATATATATATATATATATATATTAACTTTTTTAAAAGGAGTAAAAAATAATTTTTTTTGAAAAAATTTGAAATTGGTTTTGATTCCTATCTTTTTTGGTACATTTCAGCTCGGTCGCACAGCATTACATTATGCGTTGCGCAGACATCATACTTCAGTCGCCATAATGCTTCTTCAGTGTGGTTGCCATATAGAAATATTAGATGATGTAAGTATTTTATTAAAAATTATAAGTTTAAATTATACTATTATTGGGTTTGTGTTAAATAAATATTGATAATGCTTAGAGCATATGGCTGTTCATTGAGTCAAAAGTGGTTACCTTTAAAATTTTTCGTTACACGTTTTTCTCTGAATCATCTGTAACACGAATCTGCACAAGTTTCGTTATCTATTTTTTTATGTTGAAAAGAGTTGTGGAATAAATTGGAATTTAGTGATCTTTTGCTATAGCACATATGCAGTGCACGCATTTACATTGCTTTTTCACATTCCTATTTGAGAAGATATATGATGAAAACTGGCCTGAAAAATATTTTAGCTTTGTGGGTGGTCGCATTGCTAATAAATACTAATTAATTAATAATTTCAAATGTAGTATAATGAACTGACTCCGCTGTTTCGATATTAAGCAGAATAATACTTGATCTTATCAAAGGTTAATGAGTTTTTTGACAATCATTTATTTTTCTCAACTATGTTCCTTGATGTGATAGATTTTATTGCTTTATCCAGGCTAAGAGATTTTAAAATTGGTTCCCCTCATTATTCTTAATATATTGTGGAAAATAAAAAACTATCTAGACAGTGTTACTTTACATTATACTCTAATGTCTAGAATTCAAATAAGAGAAAGTTTCTTAAAGCAAAAATGAACTTTACATTCTTATTAAATTATTAATGAGAGGGACTGGAAAGTAATTTGTCTGCATATATTAAATCTCTTACAATCTGTCTACCTACTGAAATACAAATCTCCCAGAAAATAAATTTAAGTATCTCGTCGTAGTTATCTTGAAGAAATTCCTTTATAGGATTGCTCGCATAGTTTTATATAAAAAAAGGGAGAAAATCCTGAGAAATGGTAAGAAAATATATTGAGAGATACATTAGCATTACAATGAAAGGGATAACTCTCATTATTTGTTGATTGATAATGAAAGAAAAATAATAAAATTGCGCTTTCGGTTGTAAAGTTCCTCAGCAAGTTTGATTGTAAAGTTTAAGCATCACGTCCATCAATGGTAAAAAATACTTTTTACCATCTCAATGATATCCACAATCCATTCAGTTTCGCAATTAATTAGCGAATTGTAAAAGTAGTTCTCATTAATCGTGAATTAAAAATGTTAACTAATGAGAAATTTAGTTTTATTTGTATCTTTATAAGTCTTGTAATAAGGTCATAGAACCAAGCGTTTTACTGAAATCAATTGTTTGCATAACTTTCATTGATATTCAAAGTAAACAATACAAAGAAGTTTTGATTTAATTTGAAAAGGAAAAGGATAATTTGTGAGCCAAAATATTTTAGCTCATTTTACAAAACCAATTAGCATTCATTTAATAATTTTCGAATCAATATGTCTACTTTTCATGTATTTTTTTTATCATAATATATTTATATGAAAATGATTATATTTCAGCTGGGAGAAGCTGCTATTCATATTGTGGCTCGAGAAGGTTTACTATCAATGGCTCAAACACTTTGCGCTTTCGGTTGTAAAGTTGAAGTTCCAAATGCGGTGAGTGTTCTGTACAGTTATTTAAAATATAAAATACTCGCATAAAATAGAATAAAAATAAAAACGATTCACAAGCAGTAGCATTAAAAAAAAATAACTATATTGGAAAGAATACTTTTCCTAAGGAGAGAAAAACAGCTCTAGTCCTTTTTCTACAATGATATAGGCAGGTAATAGACTTTCGCCGAAATATCCAAGTGTTTGAAACGGAAAAAATGCTTAAAAATATGTTCTTGATTGAAGCAAATTAAAAATCAGTTGTTATTTTTAAGGAATATTTCTGCACCTGAAATTTACAACAAGTTTTACCGGTAGTTGCAACACTTAAATTTCAAGTTGACAATATTATTCAACAGGACAGGCAAGCATCTTATCATGTTGAACGATATTATCATATTTTCGCTTAGTTACAGCAAGCCTTATACTATTTACGAAATCCAAAATTTGCTTCGAAAATTCAGGAGAGAAGTTTGAAATCATCTCACATAATCTTGAAATTAAGAAACATTTATTTTGTAAAATTCTCTTCAGACTGCAAAAATATTTAATAGAATATGGTATCTTCCTAGCCAAATTAAAAACGTTAGTTCCACGTCCGGGTAAATCTCTCAATAAATTACATGATTATATAGAATAATGATTTTCAAGTATACATCTTAAATGCCTATTATATTATTGTTATACTCATAAATTTTTTTTTATTACTCTTGTAACTATTTTAAGGACGTACAATTACAAATATGTGTGTATATAATATATACTGTACAGAACTTCGTGATCAGTGTTTCGATTCAATTAAACAATCTTGTAAAAATCACAAAACTTTTATTTATACCAAATTCAACAAGATACAGGAAATTTCAGCAGTGAAAATCACAAGTACGCACCTCCAATTCAGCTAATACAACAGGAAACAGTGTCCACTCATAGAAGTCTCTAATGCCTCAGACAGATAACAGCTTCTATGCGCTAGACTAGTATACAAGACTGGTCGTCTTCACTCCTTTGTACCGGATAGCGACATTTATACCTGCTTTGGCATGGTGATCAAAGAGTTTCGCCAAGTTTCTGATTGATTCTAGGTTATTTGGCTTAATATTGGTCCTAGCGCTTTGGGGATGAATTTTTCCAAAAATATCTAGTTATCGCCAAGTTGCCAAGAATCTCACCAAAAATTGCCACATTCCTAGAAATGACGTTTTTAACGTAGAATGCACAATTTTCACTTAAAATTTGAGTATTTCCGATATGTCTGAGATGTTTTAAGTACAAATAATGTTCATAAATTTGTAACAATCTGAAGTGGAAAAATTAATTAATTCCTATAACTTGCAATCATTTAATGTTTACTTATAAAGCATAGACTGTGAGTATTAACAGCGAATAGTAAACTATTGACGATATTTTTTTCTTTTGTAGGCAGGCCAATATCCTTTACATCTGGCTGCTAAAAATGGCCATACAGAGGTTGTGCGCTGTCTCTGCCTTGCTGGCTGTGATGTCGAGTTAAAGAACAAGGTATGAAGAAAAGAGTTTGAAACTTCTTCTTCATTCTTTTACCTTTAGAATTATTTAAACATAATATTGTCAACTTAGTCAGTATGATTTATTTAGTTTATAATGTTACAAGTCTATGCATATAAGTTGATAAATAAATGTATTTGCAGGATAAAACACTTGAAATTTAGGAAAATTATAATATTAATTACAGCATTTAGTTCTAAAGCTGCCTAGACACAAAATATTAAAATTTAACTTTAAAATTGCATTAAAAAATAAATTGAATATTAATTGAAGAAAACAAAACTGGAATTGTAAAAATTCTGACATCAGGAAGCTCAGTAAATCAAAATTACAAAATTGCACGTATAAATGTAGTAATGCAATTTTGAAATTTTAAATTTTCTTACAACAAAACTAAAATGTATTAAAAACATTGATTCATTTTTTTTATATAAAAGCATGATACATTTTAAAAAGTACTTTACAGGAATAATTATAGTTTATCAGATGAATAAAAATTAAAATTCTTAAAAATTTTAAAACAATCATTTAAATAAATAAAATAAAGAAATTATGAAAAATAATATTTACTCACACAAAACTATTTCTTCTCTAATCATTTTTATACACATTTAAAAAAATTACGAAAACAATATTTTTCAGCCTTTGCTTATTAATTCAATTTAACTTTTTAACACTCATTTGAAAAATTCCAGTCATTTTTCAAAATTTTCATCTGTCGTCGCTGACTTATAGTCAGACGTCAGGAACAAATTGACGTAAAGGAGCGACACAAGTGTTGGAAACAGCCCAATGAATTCTTTGGCACTAGATTGCTTCGGATGATGCGAATTTCACAGAGCACGCAGATTGAGTTTCAAATATTAAAAACACGTCCACGATGGAGTAAAACTAATATCGGTCCATGCAAGCTTGACAATGGGGAAAGAAAATAAAATGTAAGAGAATATAACTAATGTTTGTTTTTTGTAATGTGTGTTTATTTTTTGCAATTTCACTATATTTGCAGAACATAAAATTATTTTTCATCATTTGCAAAATGAAATGACAAATTCTCCATTGACGAGTAAAGCCATTAAAAATTGCATTATTTTCTAACGTTCAATAATTTTGTCACGCATATCTTTAATATTATAAATAATATGGATCTCGAGGTTTTAGCTTTTCTTTTGTGTATAAAATGAGGAATGTATTGTTGTTTTTCATTAAATAATTTAAAAAATAAATGCTAAATTAATTTTCGGTGAAATTTAAGCAAG
Organism: Latrodectus elegans; assembly: GCA_030067965.1. Classification (NCBI taxonomy): domain Eukaryota; kingdom Metazoa; phylum Arthropoda; class Arachnida; order Araneae; family Theridiidae; genus Latrodectus; species Latrodectus elegans. The sequence goes on along the minus strand of CM057822.1, from coordinate 83,959,015 downwards.
ATCAAATAAAAAGATTATTATACTGGTTACAGAATAATGTTTTGTGTCTTTGAATTGTAAATATTATATTTTTTGACTATTTACGATTAAAATTAGGAGCTGAACACCTTATTTCTCTCTTTCTATCTCTGATATGCATTAAATAACAGCAATGAATGATATAAAATTACGATATGTGTAAATTTTAAATTTTTTTTCAACATATTACAGGATGGAATAGCAGCTGAAATATGTGCTCTAGCTCAAGGTTACAATGAAATGGCTGATCTCCTTAATAAGCTCAGAAACGTAAGTATAAAGAAGAATATTTTTCGCAATAGCTTCTTTCAGTATTGTTTGAAACATAATTTCCTTATCACAAGAATTGAAAAAGTAAAATACATGGATAATATTTTACTTTATGGATTTAAATATTTTTTTACTTTCTTTACTTCTCCGAAAAAGTTCCAAAGATTTTAGCTGATCCATATATAGCGAGATGCACATATATGTAGATAATCAGATGACCACTAACAATTTTTTTTATAACTATCTTATCTGTATATATATATATATATATATATATTATATATATATATATATATATATATATATACATACATACATATATACACACACTGTATCCTTATAAGAATTCTCTTACATTTATTTATATTATTGAAAAATTCACTGAAAATACGTAAAACTGATTTAAATTTTAAAATTTATTTACAATTATTAAAATTATCATTTTGTATGATAAATTTAAGAAACAAATCTTATGCAAAATGGTAAGGTTTTAATACAAAAAGTTAATTAGTATTATATTGTATTGTTTTGAATGAACACAATATATATTGCGTTTGATTGAAGAAATTATTACAATATTTAAAATGTGTATGCCTTATTTTTATAAATAAATTATATTTGAAAAGATGGTCGTGGTATTTTCTTAAATATTCTTTTCATTTTATTGCCTTTTAAATTTAAACTTGCTTTGTATAAAATGAATTTCAAAAGAAAAACATCGATGATTTTCTCTTTAACTTTCACAACAAATATTTCAGTTTGACCGATTGATTCTAAGCTGTTGTTTTTTGTACACACGGAGGCTAATGCGACTGGGACTTATATAGCTAAAAATTGATTTTGAGCCCCATAAACATCTATGAGCACGGTGACAGTTGAATTAAGAAGCGGTTGAGCCTAATTCAGAAATCTGCCCACACATTCTGCTACTGCAAGTATTTCAGAAAATAAATCAGAGAAAATAAACAATTTAATTAAACAATATAAATAGAATTAGCTACTGTGACTTTTGGATGAAACACAGCGGCATCTATGCTCATAAAAAGTGTATGCCTTATTATGTTTTTTAGTGTATTTTCTGTAAAAACAAGTACAATTTAAGGGAAAATTGGAAAAATATATTGCCAATAATATCAGAATTCAAAATCACTGAAGTTATACTTCTAGATAAAGTGGCTGTAAAGGTAGAAAATCTATTTAAAGACACGGACTATATTTAGAATTTATTTTTAGATATAATTTATTTTTAGCTAAATCTTTTTATTTTTGATCCAGATAGTTTTTTTTCCAATGGCAGATTGTAGACAGTTACAACTGCAACAGAATCTATTAATCTATTGACCCCTAATACCTAAGGAACCGGCCAGAAACAGCGACCTCTTAGCCACCGAGGCGTTGCCCCGGGTGCACCACAGGGGGTGGGCCACCATCGCACCCTCACGCATGCCATAGGGACCCGTTGATAGGGTAGGCATCATTCATACTTGATTCACACACACAAGGAAAGGACAAAGACAGGATATAGAGAGAGAAAGTACATCCATGCCTGAACCGGGATTCGAACCCAGGACCTTCCTATCCGTAGTCAGGCACGCTGACCACTAGACAATGTGGCCGGCCTTGATCCAGATAGTGAAAAATTGTATTTTAATGGAACTGCATGATTCAATTTGATGAAATTATTTTTATCGGTAAAAGTATAATTAATATATATAAATAAATATATATATATATATATATATATATATTATACCTTCTTTATTCAATTTAGTGCTTTGTTGTAATATTCTTAATAGCTTAATATATGTACTATGTATTTGAGATTCCTTTACTAATAAAAAAATAAGTATATTCTTGTATTCAAATATTTTTTAACAATTCCTACTTATAGCTTATTTTTGAATAATGTTTTATTTTAAATATCTTCATTAGTTGGTAAGATTTATATTATAAGATATAAGTCACGATTTTGAGAATATGATTAACAAGGCGATCCTATTTGCAATATAACTTAGTATGACACACTAATTTAGCTCTTCTGATTACTTTTGCATTTTTAAGGCAACTTCCAGGTGCGTTATTAACGCCGATGTGGTGTCTCTCATCGGGGAATATAATACTATTTTAAATTTATTTAAATGAACAGCATGTAACATAAAAAAATTTTTTTTTGGTATCTTCTTCAGCCAGAAATAAATATTAATAATGTAATTTTATTTTTTGATTATTCTTTAAAGTACATTAAAATCATTTTCCCCCTTACAGGCTCATCTCAGAGAAGATTTTATAACTCAGCTTATACCATCCACTCGACCTATTTCTAAAATTAAACTTAAGTTGTTCGGCCACAGTGGTGTGGGAAAAACTACTTTCATTGAAAGTCTCAAGTGTGGTTATTTTTCATCTTGGTTCAAGCGTTCCGTGGGCTCCATGTCACCCACGCTGTCCAGGAATAAGAAAAGTCAGTTCAGAATTTTCTAAATACATTATTCATGTATTATATCGTACTTTTCTCTGCATAATTTTCTTTGTTTTGATATTAAGCTAGCAGTCTTTAAAAGATTAAACAGGAATTTTGTTTAATAAATCATTTAAAATAACTTTTTTTGTTCACTTAAAATCAAATGGTCGTTATTTTCAAAAACTACATGTTTGATAATATATGTCTTTAGAAAAGGTATATACAAAAATATTGAAACAAAAACACATTCTTACGACAGCATTTTCATTATTTTTGTTGACAAGCATCTATATATATATATATATATATATATATATATATATATATATATATATATATATATATAGATAGATAGATAGATAGACACTTGTTAACAAAATTTAAAAATCAGTACACACATACTGATATTTAAATTCTATTATTTTTTGAGATTTTAGTTAGAGCATTTCAAAAAATCTAAATGGAACCATATATCGTAAGCTAAAAGCGTTCCATCTCATAAAGAAAACTAAAACTATTATTTTGCCTGTTGCATTTCTCAAAATAAAAACATAACATCTATCTTTCTTTGATTAATAGCAAAATAGTACAATTTTTCAGCTTTTGCTTGGAAGAGGCTAGTTTTATTTTAGGTATAGGTTGACAAAGTTTTGTTTAACAATTTTGTTAAAATAAAGCAATAACTTTTTTCTTATGAAACCATTCTTCAAAAATAATTTTAAAATTTATATTCTTCTAATCTTTAAAACTGTATTTAAACAACTGTTTCTTATGAAAAATGTCGAAGTACACTGCCCAACATTGTGAAAATACAACACTAAGAAGGAGTAGCCAGAAAATTATACAAATTTCAGAGTAGACGCATCTTACCAAGTTATGCAAATGGTGTGAAATGTGCAGTTCTTCAGAGAACGTAGAAAGAGATGTAAGATGAGGAACCGGCAGAGTGGGTAATATTCGCTCCATTATAGTGGTTGCCAAATAATCGTTGACAGTTTTTTCTTGCTATAAAGGACGCCTGTAATTGCAGAGAATGCCTTGCCATCGTCGACGAAATCAGTTCCAGCAAACAGACAAGGTCAGGGTGATAGGACTCAGAAGGACAATTTGAGTCTTCTTGCTAATCGTAGTTGACAGGCGCCTGGATGCGTTCATAGTGTACCGGCTGTGTTGAAGTTGGCTGGAACAAGCAAATGTGGACCGTTTGCGGGGTGTTAGTGCAGCCAGAGTGACATCAGAAAGCGTGGATTGACGTGTCCAACGGGAGGTAGTGATGGACCCACAAAGTACGTTTATATAAATTCTACAGCATGTGTAAGGCACCCTACATGCTCTCTTATCAATCAGAAGCATTTGCCGTCGATTGATTGCTAGTGGCTTGCATTCATGGCACCCTTTAAGAAGATTGTCATTGACCTTACAGCATAGAAGCCAGCGCCTGGAATGGTGTCAGCTAAGAGCGATGTGGACGACGGAGTAGCACAGAATCATCTTCTCAGATGAATCACGCTTCTGTTCCTTCAGTTATAGTCACAGCTTACGAGTGTGGCGTCGACATAGAGACAGGTCTAATCCTGCAGCAATTGTGGAACGCCACCCCCTCCCACGCAAAAACGCTGCATCATGGTTTGGAACGCCACTGCGTATGTTTCTGGGTCACCTCTAGTTCGCATTCATGACACTATGACAGTTCAACATTATGGGGATAATGAGATGCGGCCGGTGACACTTCCCTACATTCAGAGGGTGTTCAATGTCCTTTATCAGCAGGATAACGCCCCTACGCCATGCTCTCCATATATCTCACCAATCGAACATGTTTGGGAAATGATTCGAAACCATATGCAGACTCTGCCACTGTCTTTTTCAGAAGGCGCACTTTGGCAAACGGTTGACAGACGGTGGAATAGAGTGCCCTTCTTCAGGACACCATCCATACTCTTATTGACTCTGAGCCTAGTGTTGTAAAGAAGGGAAAAATTGGGTTTATTTCCGGAAATAAACCTAGTTTATTAACTTTTGAATTTCAAAAATTCCCAGGATTTTAAAAAGACCTCGTTAGTTTTGAAAATTTTCAGCTGATTTAGAAATTTTTGGAGCTTTTTTATTACATATTTCTTAAAATAAATAAAATTCTCCTTATTTTATGATTTCTACTTCTAATTACGGTAACAGAACGTTATTCAGGGAAAGAAAAAATTTTGAATTTCCTACTAATTTATGCTAAGTTTAAAAATTAATGTTGTGAAAATAATTTTTTTATTTCTTTCTCTGTATGAGTTTAGGAATTTATAAATATATTATACATTAGAAAAATTTTATAATAAATTCAAAAATGTTCATTTGGAATTTCTGATTAATATCTTTACTACAGGTAGTTTAAGGAATAAATCTGTAATTGAACTGAATAGCTCAGGTACAGGACAAAGTCAGCTCAGCTTTGAAACATGTTATGAAACATACACTCGAGGAATAGATGTTCAACAACTAAATATATCAGGTGTGATATTATTTTATATATACTTAATAAACTCAAAATGAAAAATTTATTTAGTATATTATTTCCATAGTTTCCATTTTCAAACTATATTTGTGATAAGGAAATTATTACATAAAGTCCTAAGCTTACATTTTATGAGTTAAAAGCATTTAAATGCAATTATAGTTGCTGTCGTTTTCAATATCACCCTTAGCCTGTAAATGAAAAATTGTATTTTTTTTTTTTTAAGTTTAGCAAATATATGCTGCAGTAACATTTTTAATAAATGTTTTTTCAATGTGTTGTTGTTGCCTTGCCCTATAAAGTAGTGCAAGGGAATTAAATTGATCCAAAATTGTCCAAGGCAGTTCTGATCACAGATATAACTTTCAAGAAATAGAGGAAGTTGATGCGGAGGTTGGAGATGGATCCTGAAGGGATTTGCCAGTATGGTAGGGCCATCAAAGATATAGTCGGGAGAGAGGTCAGTGTTTGTGCAATGAGGGCGACTATGATGGGCACCAGGAGATATTTTCATTCCCTTGAGGATTTTAGTTCTCAGCCTGGCTATAGTTGTGGAAAAATCATGGTTACAGTTTAAAGCAGTGATGGAGTGCTTCTAAGAAGAACCATGAAGTAATCTCCGGCTGGCTATGATATCATTTAAAAGTGTAGATTAATATATAATCCCCAAATAGAACTTTCCACCATAGCAAATCTTCAATCCACTTACAAATATTTATTTTCTATTTCAATCACTTTTTATAAAATTATTCAGTTATATCTAAATATTCAATCACTTTTTATAAAATTATTCAGTTATATATAAATTTATATAATCAGAATTTGATATGTTAAGAAAATATTTGTATTACAGAGGATTTTCTTTTGTCTTGTGCCAGCTTGGCTGACAATATGGGGTGGCTGCTCCACATATTCATAATTAAACATATTTGGTATGGAGTCCGACTGCTTCAGTACACACATGCCATAGGGACTCGTTCATAGGATAGGCATCCATTCACACTTCATTCATTCAAGGAAAAGACAAAGATAGGATAGATAAAGGGAGAACGTACACACATGCTTGAACCGGGATTCAAACCCAGGACCTCCCTATCCGCAGTCAGGCATTCTGACCACTAGACAGGGCGGTTGGCTAGAGAGCATTTTATATACATAATAAAACTTTAATGTTCAACCATTCACTGAAATAGTGAAATCGTAGATACATTCAAATAGATACATACAAATTAATTTCTAATTCGTATAAGAATACCAATCAGACGAGACATTTTTCGTAAATGAATATTGAAAGGAGTTCTACCCTATGTTGATCTTATTAAAATAAATTAGGTGGTTATTGTGATATAAATACAAGAGATAACTCTTGTATTGATATTCTATGACATTTCTCAGATTTTTGATGGGGGTTCATGAAAATTCAGTGGTCATGTTAAAGACAAATCTACCATTGTAGTTTTGAATCCTTTAATAATTGAAAACATAATCCAATGCATATTGCAATGCATAATCCAATGCATTATTTTATGCAATAATGACTAACCTCAGCAACAACGGCATGAAAAGGTTCTTATAAGGTCTGCAAAACAAGCAACTTATGCACAGGAAATAATAAGACAGTATGTTGATGTTGAAAAAAATTTGGGTTTTACCAAATTTAATAAACAAATGAAATCGCTTTTTATCTAAGTATTTTGTAGTTTACATAATTTTGAAATACAAATAAACGTTAACCTAAATGGTTCCAATTTTTTTTATTTGAAATAAACATTAAAAGTGCAATGCAAATAATTAATTAGTATGGATTTAGAAAGATTATTCCCAATTAACATCAAAGTGTGACAGAAATTACAGTTTTATAGTGTTGCTGGCACTGATATATAATGAATTACTTATTTCAGAAAATTATACTTTTTGTCATCGCTTTTAAACTCATTGATAATGTTTCAAAATAACATCAATACAAGCAAACTATAAAAGCTTTTTCCCATTTGTGGATAAATGAACTTTTGTTTTATTTTGACTAAGTTAATAATGATGTGAACACTTACATTTTTTTGGTACTCCCACATAATATCTTTAATCTAAATTTTAATAAAATGTCGTACCTCTTTTCCTTCTTCCATTGCATCATATTTTGAAAAATTAATTAGTTGATAAGATTTATTATTTTCAAAATACTGATATTTTACTATATGGCTATCATTGGTTTTGGTCAAAGTTCAGTTCATATTCACCCTAGGAACACTGCAAACACCAATGTTTATATGTACACAATTAGGTTTTTAATCAAAATAATTAATCACTCATAAACTAAATTCTTGATTATAAAGGTGGAATGAAAGGTTAGAAATATGCCGAAATGTTTGGTTCACATAAAAAGCAAATTACCCTCATAAATTCCATCCACTTTCAAGAATTGCAATTTGAAACCATTTTCATTAAGTTTTCTTTAAAAGTCTTAGCTAGCATAAAAGTGGAAGATAGATACAGTAAATTTTATGAAAAAATAAAATCACTCCTATTTGAGTTATGGTATCAGCATACTTATAACAGTTTCATTTAGCATATGGTTAACTTTTGTGGGTTTATATTGACTCTTATTTGTTTTTTAAGTGTCGGAATGTAGTGAGGTTTTAAGTCATCTTTCATCATTAAATCTTAGTTTTATGAAGGAAATAATTAAAATATCCCCAGATTTGTTCCGCCAATGTTATTAGGAACTTACGATGTTGTAAGAGATATTAAAAGTTTAAGATCTGCAAAAAAAAAAAAAAAAAAGAAGAAGAAGAAAAAGAAAAAAGAAAACCATATTTAATGATTTTTATGCATGTTGAAGGTATCAAACTCCAACCAGACTTCAGACTCAGATAGGCTGTTACGCTATCATTTCCCAGGCATCAGAATTATTTCCCTTATTCATATTTTTCCGTATCATTAAGGTTCCTTGAACTTGTTCCTAAGAAATTTTAAGAAATGGATTTTCTCAAAATCAATATATGCCCACAGTGTTGTAACTTTGAAGTATAGTGGGTGATCGGTTACGAACATTTTGGACTACGAACAAATCGGACAAGGAACATTTTCAAGAAAAATTTATGCGTTCGGACAAGGAACATATATTCGGATAACGAACTAAAACGAGTTCTGACGAACATTTCTTGGCTCTCAGAGAATAATGTGCAAGGTTGCCAAACCCAAAGGGCCACAATCCTTGTTCCATCTCTCTTGAATTATGTTTGCTTGCCTATTTAACTTCAAAGTTCTATAATGAAAGAAAAATTTTTTTGAATTGAGTATTTATAACCGAAGTAGACCATCAATTTTGGTTTTGATTTCATTCAAAACCGAAACCGATTTCATTTTGAATTTCCTCTCCTTGTTCATTCGTTCTCTCGTAACGCAGTCTTGAATAACGAATTCTAGATGGCGACAACAATAATGCTATTAATCACTTTGCAACAACAACGCTATTAATACGTTTCAGAAAATCCTGAAAAAGAGAGAAAAGCAATCGAGGTTGGATACGTTCTTTAAAGCATATAAACAAAAAAAAATGAAAATGACTGATTAATATGCAAGATTATATATGTGTTATTTTTTTATTAACTTAATTAGAAATTATACATTCATTTTTTAATTTATATTTTTGGGTATCCACAACGAATTAATCGATATTAAAAAATCTATGGTAAATGGATGATTGGTTAATGAACCATTCGGATTGCGAACACTGTCTTGTAACAGATTATGTTCATTAACCCATCACCCATTGTATTGACCACTGTTACGAGGGTTGCTATTTATATTTCTGGCCTTGGCAACAGTAAGTGTTGCTAGGCGACCGAAGACGATTTTAATCGAAAGTTTGATATTTTTAAACATAAATTCAGCAGACGATTTACCATTATAGCTTTATTTGTGTTGTTGACAGTAAATTGAAAAGTTCTTCTCTGTCAAAAAATGGAATTGAATCGTGAACATTTTCGTGCCATTATTTTTCATAACTTTCGACGTGGATTGTCAAGACAAGAGTGCTTCGATGAACTTAATTCTTTATACAGCGATAAAGCGCCATCCTACAGCACTGTAAAAAATTGGTATAACGAATTTAATCGTGGTCGATGTTCGATCCAGGACGAATCCCGTGCAGGTCGTCCAAAATCTGTTGTTGTGCCAGAAAAGATCAATGCTGTGCGTGAACTGATAAAGCAAGATCGTCATGTGACATACCGTGAGATAGAGGCGTCTTTGGACATTAGTATGACTAGCATCAATAAAATATTGCATGAACATTTGAGCGTAAAAAAAATTTGTTCGCGTTGGATCCCGCATAATCTGATAAACGCTCAAAAAAAGGCTCGTGTCGATTGGTGAAAAGAAATATTGGAAAAATACATTCAAGGTACATCAAAGGCTGTGTATAACATCTACACAGGTGACGAATCATGGATCTATGCATATGAGCCGGAAACAAAACAGCAATCAACTGTATGGGTCTTCCAAGACGAGGCAAAACCAACAAAAGTTGTTCGAGGAAGAAGCACATCGAAACAAATGATTGCCTGTTTCTTCGGCATTAACGGTCATGTGGCAACAGTGGCATTAGAGCAACGCAGGACGGTCAATTCTGAATGGTACACGACCATTTGTTTGCCAGAAGTCATCGGAGAAATTTGAAAAAAGCAGAAGAACAGGCGAATCATTCTTCATCATGACAATGCGAGCTCTCACACATCGACTCAAACAAAGGCATTTCTGACGGAGCGAAAGATCGAACTGATGGGTCATCCGCCGTACAGTCCTGATTTGGCACCCAATGACTTCTTCTTATTCCCACACATCAAAAATAAATTACGTGGACAACGATTTTCGACCCCCGAAGAAGCGGTTGATGTATTCAAAACGCATGTTTTGGAGTTACCTCAATCGGACTGGAAAAAGTGCTTTGAAAATTGGTTCAAACGCATGCAAAAGTGTATTGATCATCATGGAGAATATTTTGAAAAACAATAAAACCAATTTCGATTCTACATATTTGTTTTTTCATTATTAGGCCAGAAATATAAATAGCAACCCTCGTACAAGTAAGACTAATGAAATCCAGTGTTGAAAACACTTCGGAAAATATACAAAGCATGTCTTGGAAAATCAAAATGGAGATCATATTGAATCGTATTTGTATGTTATGCGATGAATACAGCGTTATATTTTTTATTCATTTATAAATCACGCTCAGTTTCAATAATAACATCTATTTATTGAAAATTTATCTAAATTTCAGCGATACTGAAATTTATGTGGATAAATTTAATAAATTAAAATTTTGGGGCAAAATTGAAATGAATTTTGAGTTTTCCAGTGGAGGTTCAGCAGACGATAGATCACATTTCTCAGTAAAATTCCCTCATTGTAATTTATATTAAAAGCATATGATGTTCACATGTTATTTACTATCAATAGGTATTGGAAACATTAGCGTGTGGGAATTTTCTGGCCATGAGCCTTATTACATGACTTATGACAACTTCATAGGAAACACAAACTGTTTGCATCTCGTTTTTTTCAATTTAAACGATGAATTCGAGATTCAGCTGCAACAAGTGCAGTATTGGCTGGCTTTTCTGCAGTCCAGAATACCTGTACATGAGCCATTAGGTTAGTACTTTTCTCTTTTGTTTTAATTTAATTTTATAATGTACAAAATGTTTTATTTTTCAACAAAAAATACTTATATATAAGTCAAAAACGTAAATTTAAGAAATTTTCTTTGAAAGAAAATTTACTGGAATGATTTTTTACACGCAAATGTATTATTAATCTTATCGCTAAAAATGTTTTCTGTATATATACATACATATATATTCAGGGTAGCAAGAAAACCTCATTATTTCGTATTGCAATAACACAAAAAGTATTAACTTTAGTATGCAAAAGTAAATAATTAAATATTTTTATTTATTTTTGCACACAAAAGTTACATACACAGCTTTAAATATCGTATTGGGCAAATGACGCCCGCCATAGGAGATACACTGATTGAACCTAATTCTGTTCTCATCACTCTCTCCAGCACACTGGCAGGTATGTTCACCGTTTCTCTTTGAATGTTTCTTTTCAAATCTTCCAAAATGTGTGAGTGGTCAGTAGAAACATGTGACTAAATACCCCCATAAAAAGAAATTACAAGGGACCAAATCGGGAGAATGTACTATTCGCTGCAAATCGCACGGTGGCCTAGTTGGTTAGGGCCTCATTCTCATTATCGGAAGGTCGTGAGTTCGAATATCGGAGACCATTGATCCGTCCTGTTCGCAAAAAGGTGGCTGGGGCACGTTAAAACTGGGTGTAGTCACAATATCCTGCAAGTGAAACGATACCTCTGGTGGTGGTAGGCCAATTATTGGGGGTCTTTTACTTGGTCCCTGCTTCGAAATCATAAAGACTCCACCCGGCTGTTTCTAGCTAACTGGTAAAGCCCAAATCAGGGCTAAGTATAAAAACAACAACTAGAAGAGGAGGCCCTGGTCTGTACCTATCGGTTATCAGGTTCCACCCCCTCTTCAAACTAGAGGGATAAGCACCTCGCACAAAGTGCCAGACGCCCGCTAAAATCCAGAACTCGATTAATTAGTTGAAAACTAAAAATGAATACAATGTTGGACTTTCAAGCCTATAGCTGTATCACATATCAAAGAAAGAGGTTTATTTAAACAAATTACATTTGGATACATAAAAAAAGAGGAAAAATTGAAAATTAAAAATGAAGACTTAAGTAATGTAAATTAAATCAGAAGAGATTAAGTAAGTATAAGAGGTGGTTGAGATTACTATTAACCATATTGCATCTATTTTAGTTTAAATTTGGGATTACAAATTTGCATTAAAGTAAAATTCTTAAAAAAAAAAAAAAAAAAAAAAAAAAAACATTTGATCGCATATTACAGGAAATTGATATAGTAATTCCATGGAAAAGAAAATCGGCAAAGGTAAACATTAAATAAAAAAGATAGAGTAGGCGAAGAAATAATTATATATAACAGATAGTGAATCATTCATAAAAGTTCAAAAAGTACAGAATTGGCATAACTAGTCTTGTTAATTTGAGAAACCCACGGTTTAGAAAAGATATAATGAATCTTACTTATTAGAGAAAAAACATGAAAAAGAAAATTCTAGTAAGATGTGTAACAGACAAAATGAAAAACTAAAGCGAAAATTTGCAAAATTAAGGAAGTGTGCTGTATTTGTCCTTGCTTTAATCAACATCTGAGAGGTTAAGTTCAGAGTCATTTTGTGTTTGTGATGTGGTTTGTACTGGCGTGGCGCATAAGTCCAGTCCTTTTGTTACCAGCATGGACATAATTTTCATCACTCTTTTAGCTCTAAATTTATCACCAATAATAAACTTGATGAATACTACGTCTAATTGTGAGGAATGGCGAATTAGGTGGAGGCTCTCCGTATAGCTGCAGTTCTCCACACAATGCAAAGTATTGCCTTCACTGCCATTCGTGCAGCTGCAATGTGGGGAAGAGGCTTTACCAAATCGGTGGAAGTATACTGGGAAGGGTCCATTATTTGCTATAAGAAAGATGATCATTGAATTGGAGATGAGCCTGTCCGTTGTAACATGGGATATAATACTGTGTGTGAAGCGCTCACAGTTGAAGAGTCGTCCCAGCTGGTTTGCCATTGTTGTTTGAGTCTCTGCTTAAGGAACTGCAGAAGATGGGTTCGTGGAAGTGGTAGGTCAATTTGTAATATATTCTCATTCACCGCTGCTTCCTTTGTTCTTTGATCTGCCAACTCGTTTCCCACACATCCAGCATGTGCTTTTACCCAGGAGAGACGGATTTGAGTCGATAATTGTTGGAGGAGTTAGCATTGTATGGCATTGATAAGAGAGAATGTATGAATTGGATTGCGGAGTGCCATTAAAATAGACAAGCTGTCTGTCCAAATGGTGGCTGATGAAGGAGAGGCACCCAGTGCATGGGCTAAGGCCAGTGCTTCAGCCTGAAAGACCAAGTTGTCTGTTCGCAATTTTAACTGTGTTGAGTGTACCTCTGTGTCTCCCTGGAGAACCACAAAGGCTGCTCCCACTGCAGCGTCATGCTTGGGACCATCAGTGAAGTAATGCAGTTCTTTAGCTGGGTGAAAGATAGGATGCTGGCATGAAGGGATGTTCGGCAAGTTGATAATTCGAGTATTTTTTTAGCCTATTGATTGGGTGAACCGTGTCTTTGTAAACAGGTATCTCAAAACTGGTGGGTGTAAACCACTGGCCGTCAATTGCAACATTCTTGCGAAGCGGCAGAATCTGAGCTTTGAATGCTTCTTTTTCAACTACCAAGTGAAGTGGTGGGAGACCTGCGATGGTGGCTAAGGCTGCTGTCGGGGTAGTCTTAAAGCCCCTGGTGATAAGGAGAAGGCAGAATCTTTGGATGTTGTTGAGGAGCTTGATTTTCCTGCTAGTCATTGGAAATGTCCAGGCGGAGCCACCATAATTCATCATTTTTTCTACTATAGCGAGGTAAATTATCTTAGTGATTCTTCTTTAAGTCCCCATTGCAGTCTAATCATCGCGTTCAGCCTTTGTGCGATCAAAATAACTTTAGTTTTAATAGCTCGCAAATGCCGAAAGAACGAGAGCTTTGTATCAATGTTAACACCGAGGTATTTGAGAAGGGTTGAGTACAGAGAAGCACAAGCTGGTGCAACAACAACATGATAGCGACTGAATCACAATGTCACACAACTGTATGACCTCTTCTCTTAAACGAGACCACACCAACCTCATTATATTTACTACTTTTTGTATCATTGCAATTCGAAATAAAAAAGTTAGCTTGCCGCACTTTTTTATTTCGAATTCCTTGTATATACTCACACACACACATATATACATATATATGTGTGTGTGTTAATAAAAAAATAAATATAAAATTAAAAAAAAAATTCAACCAGATGCTCATAATGGCCAGAAAAGAATACAAAACAAAGAATAACTTATATAACTTTCATTTTGTCGATAAATGAAAAGACAAAACATCAAGTGATATATTTTTATAACAATTTTAAACTTTTAATTTGAGTTTTTTTATGATTTAAAGTTTTGGACTGATATATATTTTATAGAGAATATTATACGTATTTTTTTTATAACAAAATATTCTACTACATATTCCAGGTTATTGTGGGAAAAGTGGTAAACCTGCTCGAGTAGTTTTAGTGGCCACTCAAGCCGACACTGTATCATGCTACAAGGTTTCTGCAACTGGGGAATACATAAGCAACGAGGCTTCATCCGTCCTCCGGGCCGCGCAGATCAAATTTGGCGCTGTTTTTGATATACACGATTCTGTCTTCGTACTAGACGCTCACGTGGTCGGATCTCATGCCATGAAGTCTCTTAAAAGCTATATCGTTCAGTGCAAAGAGAAAGTTACTCAGGTGGGAATAAGATTTCAAACCATTTATGCTTATCGGCAACTATTTGAATTTAATAGAATACTATTTTCAATTTAAAATTTTCAGTTATATACCAATTTTTATTCGTCTAAATGCTTAAGGAATTGTTATTTTGAGGAAGTAAGTATTAACACAAGCAGCTGTAATTAGTATAATGATCGAAATATAATGAGAATGAAAGTGCCATATTGATTAATCATGTAGTTTTAAAAATCAAAATAATTATATTACTTTCAGACAAATTAAGATATTTATGTGAAAAAAATTGCTTTTAAAAAATTTTTCCTAAAAATATTATTATGAAGTTTTTTGAAGAAGAAAAAAATCATATATATATATATAAGATATTTTTTCAGAGAACTCCATAATAATATTTTCAGGAAATTTTTTAAAAGCAATTTTTATTATATATATTATTATATTTTTATTATATATATATATATATATACATATATATATATATAGTTTTAATATATGAGATAAATAAATAGAATGAATATTTCTGTGACTCTACTATGAACACTGAAATTATTACGATTACAGGTTTAGATACAATTTGATTCTTTTCTAAACCATAATTGGAAGCCTAATAAAGTATTTTATTTTTAGAGGTGGGGATATGGGACACCTTAGCTAATAATTTAACTGAAATATAATTTCTAATCATAAATATCGCAGAAGACCATACAAAATACGGCATAGAGAAGATTTGAAATTGATGAAAATAATGAAATGGATGGCTATTCCAAAGCCTTTTAGCCATTCTATTACAATACGCGCTTCTAAAGAGTCAATTTATTTCAAAATTACACAGCGAGTAAGAAAGAATAACTCCAACGACATCCTTGAATGTCGTGAGATGACTTGAGTGAAGAGGCTGCTAAACAGGATCTGGTAAATACTGAGATTGGACTTAGGTTTAATTGCTCTGCTTTGTAAAAAAAAAAAAAAAAAAGTTTCGAAGTTTGAAAAAGATATAGCCGGACTGCCTCCATGGAAAAAGGCACAAAAACAAATAATTGTCTGGAGATTTGATTTATGAAATGTACAAACGTTGTAACAAAGTAAAAATTTAAAAATGCTCATTGAGCAAATTGACTCATAAGGACTTAATTTATAGAAATAAGATGGACAGACAACGACAGGATGATGTATGAAAAAATATCATGTCATGTTATAGCTTCCATTACATAAAAAACATATCTTTGGAACTGGTTTTATTTTAAGCAAAAATAAATAAATAAATAAATAAATAAATAAAATAAATAAATAAATAAATAAATATTTTGCTATGGATTTTCAAGTATCATCAAGGCAGTGTATTTACATTTAAGAGGAGAGTTCAATAACAATTCATGCACCTTTAGAAGAAAAGGAAGGAGTGTAAAAGCAAAGTTTTTACGAATTGTGGGGATGATTATTTGTGGGAATGATTTCCAAAACAAGACGTATAAATTATAATGGATGAGTTTGAAACCAAGGTGAGAAAATTGGATTTGGAATTTGAATTGAAGAATTTCGTGCTGTGACAGGACAGCTTACAAATAGTTTTCAAAGAAAATGGATATAGGGTTTTAGTCTTATGTGTTATATGGTGGTTGGAAGCACTCTGCTAATTCACAAAGATATTCACAAGATATATTGGAGATCATCAGATGATTCTTCTTATAATCAAACAGACCACATTTCGATTGATTTCAGACATTATTTCCAGCCTATGGGTGTCAGAAATAAAAATTTGAAAGATTTAGAAAGCTTTCTATGTTTAAATGTTTAATTTAATCAATAATTTAAAAATAATGTTTCATTAATTTTCATGTATTATTAACTTTCTATATACATTTAATAACTAAATCTTCAATAACTTATTACGAAATTTTCAGTTTATTCAGGGCTATCAACTGTAAATTAATTTTAACTGCAAAACATTTATTTTTCCTGTAGATTTAGCTCAGAATTTTGCTTGAAAATGTGTTATTTTTGTAGGGACTTCCGAAAAGTACAGGTTTTTTAGAAGCTGCCGTTTCAGAGCTACCCATTTGGAGGAAACAGCGAAGTGCCTTTCCCGCCATATCATGGAAAAGTTTCACTGAACTTGTACACTCTGACGTCAATCCTTTAGCCGGAGACGAACACATGAAAGAATTAATACAGCAATTACAGATTATGGGAGAAGTGAGTTCTCAATGCAATTTATATTTCACACGTAATACGTGCAAAATGTTCTTAGAATGACAAATATTGTTAAAAACATTTTTATACCGGTATTACTTTAGAGAAGCACTTCGATGTCATACCCTTTTTTACTTGTTACCATGATTACACACCTAATTTATTTGAGTTAAATAGATTGAATAGTTAGTTTGTCACCACCCTTTTTTGCACACCAGATCACACTCTCTGATTAAAGTAGATTCTGAACTATTGAAAACACTAAAAAATTATGTGGGAATCAAACTCACCAGCAGTTGAACCGTATGTCAAAGCACTACTACCATTTGTTTACCAGATTTTATTGTGAATGATCAACTGATTCAAAGGGAGAAAAAGTGCAGCTTCTGTAGTCCGAAGACTGGAGCACCGTGTGGAAGAAGACTGTCTTGGCTCCATGCCTGTTAGTGTTAGCTGGGAATTATGGAGTGGTCTTCACACCTTGGGTGACCCTACCAGGAGTAAAAACTCCCCACGTACTTCGCCCACTCCTCCCAGGAACACCCCCTTGCCACGGTGAGGTCACTAACAGGATTAAGGAGGTAACAAGGGGGTCTTCTACAAGGGTAGAAAGTCGGGAGTTTCTCTGGCTCTATCCTGTGATAGGAAATCCAGCAATTACCTTGCACGTCTCGCCTCTGGTCACCTTAAATACCTCACTTTTGTAGCGGGTAACAACACCTTCCCCCTCTGTCCTAGATGCCATGGACACTAAGCTTCTCCTGAGCATATCCTAAATTGTATGAATATACTATGGGACAAAATCTACACTTCTCCCCGCCTTGCCATCGATTTCCTCTCCGTCAACGGATTCCTATATTTGGTCTGACCATCAGACCATTGGAAATAAGCAACAACTTGTGAAAGAGACATTAGTTCTTGCTTGCGGCGCGCGCTTAAGATATTTTCACCTTAAATAATTAATTTAGGATAATTTTATACTATGTATGAAAGCCATTACAAATGCCTCAAATAATTATGTTTCAGTAACCAAGCTTACAAATATAAATGGAAGAATATATATGTGAAAGTGAAAGACAATTGCCTATCGGAATTCCTTAATTCATAACTATGTGTGTATGTACATACATACATATATATGTATATATGTATGTTTGTATATATATATATATATATATATATATATATATATATATATATATATATATATATATATATATATATCATTATTTTTTGATATTATATTGTTACAAGTTCGATAACGCGCAGAAATAAAATAGCTTTGTTATTTTAAAATTGCGTTTTGTTTGTGAACCTTTGTTTTGTTGATATGATACATTAGTACTTGCAAACAAGTAGATCTAAAATGGATTCTAAAGGAAAAGAGATTGTTCCAAAGAAAAGAAAATTATCTTAAGATAAAATTCTTCGAGCAAGGGGAAAGACAGTTGGGAAGAACTCATTTTTATATTCAAAAATTAATCAATAATTACAAGTCATCAAAATCTGTTATCTTAAATCCTCGGAGTAACCAACCATCTAAGTTCACTTTATGAGAAAAGATATGCATCCTAAAATCTTTACGTTTAAATCCAAAGATTACTGCATATCAAATAGCCTTTGACATTAAAGAAAGGTTTAAAAAATCTCTTCACGTTGTTGTAGTTACTTATGACACTTGGACAAGCCAAGCTCGACATGCCTTGGCTACGCGAATTTAAGTCAATAGGAATTTTTGAAAGAGTTTTTGAAAAAATCTGGCTATCACGGCCGTGCAGCTCGCTGAAAGCCATTAATTTAAAATGCCAATAATCAAAAACATTTCAATTTTGTCAGTATGTTAATAAACCTTCTGTGTTTTTTTGAAAAAGTAATATTCTCTGATGAAAGCAAGATTTTTTATTTATTTATTTTTTATATTAGGCATCAAAGGGCGTAAACTGGTGTGGAGAAAACAAAGTATAGCTTTGGAGAAGCAAAATTTTGTGTCTACAGTTAAAACGATGGAGATTTCGTAATGATTTGGGGGTGCATGGCAGCAAGTGGAGTTGATCGATTAACTTTTATAGACTTCACATTAGATCATATGGGATATCTAAATATACTAAAAGAAAATTTGAAGGAGAATGCGTAAGATTTGAAACTTGGCGAAGATTTTCGGTTTCAACAGGACAATGATCCAAAACACACTGCCTACAAAATAAAGCCCTGACTGTAGAAAATATCAAATATCAGTCGCATACTTTTCCACAATCGCCAGAATTAAATCCCATCGAACATTTCCGGGACTTATTGGAACGCAACATTCGGCAACGTAACATAATATCGAAGCATGCGCTAAAAAGAGTAATTAGGATGGAATAAAATAATATATCATCTGCAGAAACCACCAAGCTAATTCAATCTATGTTTAAGCGATTGGAAGAGGTTCTTAGACATAATGGTTTACCAAACAGACATTAAAGTTAATTGACAGTCCATGGAAGCTATTTTTTAAAGACTTTTCTCATCTGTACTTTAACTTTTCCTGATTGCTTTTTATGTATTTATTTATTATTATTATTATTACTTTGAATCAACGAGTGTTATCTTTCTGAAATTGTTACTGATATGTAAGCAATTGTTAAAGAAAAGCATTATATAAAAATTGAATTATTGTTGATGTTTTAATATACTTTTATTCTATGTAGAATGTTCACTGCGCGTTTGAGGCAGACATTTTCTGGCAAGTATGTGTGTGTGTGTATCCTCATAGCCTTTATTTATTTGTGCATTGATACTTTAATTTGTATTTGTGCTTCTAAATATTAATGAAGAAACTAAGAAATATTTTATAATTAGTTTAATTTAAATAAAATGTAACAATATATCATCTGCAGAAACCTGTAGATGATATATTGTAGGAGTGTAGTCTCTGAGGAGTGTAGTAATACTATAAATTGAGAGGAACCTGACAGTGAATGGATCAAAACAGTTTTTCAAAGCATACAAAGACATTCAAAATCAAAAATGAAACATGTATTATAAATATTTGTAATTTAAATATATATTTTTTTATATATTCTTATGTTCAAGGTATTATATCTAACTTCTGAAACAGACGATGTAGTTATTTTAGATCCCACATGGCTGTGTGGGACCATAATTGGATATTTATTAGCACAAGAACATCTTGATAAAGCTCGAGTCACAGGAATTTATTCGGCTGAAGACGTCCAACTTTTGTTCCCTGAAACAGATGCGCAGAAACTGCTTCCGGTAATTGTGCTTTCTTCTTTTCTTAATTGTAATTAATACATTTAAGTTTTATTTGCCGTAGTGGAACTAAGAAAATAATTTGTCGTTGATTTATATATATTCTAGTACATACAGCGTGATATATAAACTTAAACATAATATTTTAATTAAATGAAAAGCGTCCAATGCAATGGATTTAATTTTAATTGCGGATTGAAAGAGTGATACAATTTAAAAAAAATAATGGAAAGGGGTATATGAACTGAGTCATGGATTTTGATTTCGTAAAATGATTAATATTAATTGGTAAAAATTAATATTTGATGTTAAAATGTTTGAAATAATCACACACATTTAGAATCACAAATGCCTTTCGTAATCTAGTGCCACTGTAGTATCTCAGAAAAAAAATCAGGTTTATGTTTCATTATTAATATCAAATTTTCGAACATTTCGATAAAGACTATATTATATATACATAGCGGTGCCCCGGACTGTATCTTAAGGTTAATGTGGGTTTTGAGTACCTTGCTATCACCAAGCGTGTCGTAATTTTCAGATACAGTCCGGAGACGAGCTCACACTCGATCTGCCACCTTCCTATCTACATCCACACAATAGGAAGGACTTCGGACGTCATAAATGAACGTGGAAACGTCCCCAACCCACAGAACTACACTTACCCAGGGAGAGTGAATGTGGTCATCCTTCCAACCACTGTCCTCGGCAAATGAGGCTTCATTTTGCTGATCTTAACGGGAAGCGGAGTAAAGCTACTGAACTACTAAAGCTCTATGAAGACTACATCACAAATTTCGTTAATAATTGACTTTAATTTATCCATTATTTTACTTAAACTAACGTGCTTTAAAATCAAATAATCACGATACGATAGCACCAGAATCCTTTTAATTAAATCTTCCTATAACAACCGAGACTCATAGCAAACTTGTGCATTGATTATTTATACATTTTTTAACTTATCTTATTCACGGTGTAGGTTCTGGAAGCTCTTCAACTATGCACAAAATGCGAGACGGAAGAAGATATAGAATATGAATTTCCCTGCTTTAATGTGATGGAAATGATTGACGGGTTGTGGAATTACGTTCCATCACAGTATACTTGCTATGGAGGAGTACGTTTAACGAGCAAAAACAAGCACTTTTTGGGTTCGGTCTTTCCCAAAGTCCAAGTACGATATTTTTATATAAAAGTTTATTAATAACTTAACTTTAGCTAATTATTTGTTGAATAATTTAAAAATCTGCATTCCAATAAAAATGAAAATTGGTTACTAGATTGTGTCATAGAATTACAAATAGTATAATCACGTATTGAATTTCAAACGAAATTCCAATACATGATAAATGATTCATAAAAACTACTGTTGATAAAATGTGAATCATAATTAAATTAAAATTCACTATTATTAAATTTTCCTTATTATTGTTAAATGTGAATCTACAGTTGATGAATTAAATATACTATATATTTACAGACAAATATACATATTATTCACTAAATATTTCTGATATATTTGGTAAAAATGATCTTTTAGAAATCAATATATATATATATATATATATATATATGTATATATATATATATATATATATATATATATATATATATATATATATATGATATATATATATATATATATATATATACTCAACATAATCTAAATACAAAATATATCTAAAATCAAAATCCATGCTCAGATATATTATGTAATACTTATATTTCATACTTTGCCCCCCCCCAAAAAACCTCCATTAGATTTTGTAATTTACAAAAATATAAAAATAAATAAGGAACAATAAAAAATATAATAAGCCATGTTTTAATATGCATGATTCTTAGTTTTCTTAACAATGATAAGGAATTCAATAGAAGAATAATATTTCATCTTCATGATTTTTAATATTGAGGACAAAAAGTTAAAACACTAAATGTGTGTGTAATTTGTTTGTCAAGTGCATATTATAAATACTAATTTTAAGAGATAGAAAAATGAAAACATTCACATTGTATATTGTTTCATATTATTAATATTTATAGTTAAAAATTTTATAAGAAGAAATTACAATAAATGCACTAAACACACAATTTTTTTTAAAAAACTTGTCAATGGTCATGATTTTGAAGAACTTTAATTCTGCATGGAAGTGAAAAATATTTACTTGTGTATCTCATAATATAATTTCAATTCAATATTTTATTTTTACAATTAGTACTAAAATTGTAAACATTTTATGAAGTATAATACCATATACAAATATAAAACATTTTAAGAGGAAAAAAATGTGAACATAATTTAATAAATTATGTCCAGATTAATATGTATACATTAAGTTATGTACATTTTAATACATATTTATGAATTTTTATTTTATAGGCATATATAATTATTAATGTGTGCATGTTTCCTAAAAATGCAAAATTATTTTTTATCAAGTATAGCTGATTAATTTTATCCAATCTTTTAATTCTGTATTTCCATTTTAGCTTAGTTTCGTTTTAAGTGGCGTCAGTTATGTTAATTATTCTAAAATGAAATGAAGTGATATTAGTGCATCGTATTATAGTTGGAACGGTATAAATTAAATAATATTGGTGACATTTTAATACTACTTTTTTTATCCTCAAATAAAAACTTTATTTTTATCTGTCAATGACAAATTTATTAACTACCCAGTTTAAAAATTGAAAGTACAATTATTTAATAAAAGAAATGAATTTT
This sequence comes from Latrodectus elegans, assembly GCA_030067965.1. Taxonomy (NCBI): domain Eukaryota; kingdom Metazoa; phylum Arthropoda; class Arachnida; order Araneae; family Theridiidae; genus Latrodectus; species Latrodectus elegans. Next base: position 83,936,134 of record CM057822.1, on the reverse strand, counting down.
CAATTCACATATTAAATAATTAATACAGAAACTTTAAATGTAAAAAAATCTAATTGATTTTGTTTTAATCAAATATCCATTGCTTTCTTTTGAAATAAACTGGATTTTAAGAATTTCATTTAAATAATTTATATAGCTTATACACGAAGTCATATAAAGCAGTATAAATGGCATACTTTAAATTTACTCAGTATTATGGTATTGAAAATAATTTATTCGTTAAACATGTATTTAAAAAATGAAATATTGATTTGTAAGGGCGAACCACTTACCTCATAATCACTAAAGATGTATCGGAAAGTAACAATTATTAACTTTTGGAACATTTAAATAACAGAAATCAGAGTGTGAGAAGTAGTGTAAAAAGTAGATATTAAAGTCTTAAATTTCCACTTAGTAATTCGTTATCTTGTAATCTATTTTAAATAAAAAATGCATTTAATTTAATTTATACTTCACTAAGAAATTATTTATAGCCATTAACACAAATAAGAAATGGAAATGCAAACATTTTGTACTAATAAAAAAAAATTTTTGTAAATTCAAGAAAAACTCCGATAAAAAATTTATCATTAGTGTATATATTTTCAAAATGGAAAATATAGAGAACAATCGGCAAAGAAGAGGTAGCTGCTTAACTAATAATAAAAACATAAAATAGAATAATACAATAGCATAAATATTGCATAAATTGTCTTTATTAATAAAAACAATCGATATGTATTTTGGAGTTACTGGGTCCTAATAGCAGGGCAGCGCTCTTGTCGCTGAATGGTCATTTACAGACCATACAGTTCAATTAAATCGAAATCTACAGTTTAAGGTTGATACCGCACTACTACAAACATTCATACCTAAAATAGAACCAACTGTTGAAAGGAAAGAAAGATTGATATTCATTCGACTGACATCATAATTCTCAATAGAATGTACATTATAGAAAACCAAATTGAGTATAATGAAATTTTAAATAAAAAATGAATATCACAAAACAGAGTCAATTTTATTAATATTTTTTTAAAACGCAAATTTCATTGTTAGGTAAATTTACGAAGACTATCAAAAGAAACTACAGATGTTGAAAGTGACCTGTACCAATGGTGTCAAGGGAGTAAATTTTGTTGTGGTTTAATGGAAAGTTTAATAACTGTGGATGACAGTGGTACAGTATATGATGTGAAAGTCAGAGGACCAGGTTCAATGAAATCAGAATGGTATATCTTTTCTTCATACTATATTAAGTAACTTGCCAATACATAAAATACTTATTTCTTACATTAAATTTTATAAATTAATATTTATAGTCATAAAAGTGATTAAGTCAAATTTCCTCTGTACAAGTCAACATAATCATCCATAATGGTTCTAAAATTGATTCCAGGAATTAATTTCAAATCTTGAAAAAATATTCGAGAAAAATATGTAGTTGGATAGAAAACATCAATTACGTTTAAACTGATACTTTATCCCCTTAATTAAAAAAACGGAAAGTAAATCATGTATTTGTTCGTTAACAATATACAAAACTGTGACATAATAAAATTAAATACTCTTTTTTAATAAACTCACTTTTTGAATATGCAAATTATGTATATCTATGAAGTTTATATATATATATATATATATATATATATATATATATATATATATATATATACCAATCAAATAAATGTACATTTGGAGTTGTTTTTAGCATTAATGATAAAATATTTTACGTAAAACTGATTGTAATACACAATAGACCTTTATCTCCTATCATGTGTAGTCTTAAATTAATAAAGTAAATTCAGAAATTTACACTACAGCATATTATACATAACTCATCAATCAACACAAAGTCACTGTACAATACCAAAATATCATTTTTATAACTATAAATGATCATTATTTAAAAGTTCAATGATTTTAATTTGCATTGAGTAGTTTTACAAATAATATAAAAACAGAAGTTGATACACAATCACAGACTGTATCATAGTTTCAATTTTAATGAGACATGAAACTCTAACTTTGTTCATGTCTAATAATCTCCACACATTACAGCTTTTTCTTTCAAGAAGATCTTCTTAGTCTTATTGATCAAGTGTTCTCTGATGTCTGTCCTGGGCTTATACTGGAAAGGCATATCCTCAGCAGTACTCAACTCCAAGTTCATTCAAAACATGTGTTCACTTATCCTCCAACATTAGTTATGGAAACTTTAATTCAGGATGGAATATATGGCACAGTTATGAATGAACTGAATGGTGCCAAAGAACCACTTGTAAACATATTATTTTTTGGTGCTTCTGAAGTGCTTGGATCTGATAAACATCATGATTTACAAAAATTTGCAAGCACGCACATTCCGAAAACCAATATGAATAAGACAACTGTATTACGAAGTCATACTTTAACTTCATTTATGCTTCAGAATCGTACACTTGATTCTAAAATCAACCAAAAAGAGCCCTTGCATCAAAATTCTCAAAGCCTACAACACAGCTTATCTTGCAACTTGCCAGATTTGTGTCGAACTGACCAAAATCAAAAAGACAACTCTGAAATTTTGAACTTAGACCAAAATGTAGTCATATTGGTTACTAACTTACATGCCTCACAATTGCCTTTATTATGTTGTCAGTGCTTATGCTCTGTTTTGGATCCACAAGATTCAATGGGTCGAGACTGGTGTATGTTGGGAGTACTCTTAGGCATGACAGATAAATTACCAAAGATTGACCCTGGAGACAATCCTGCTTTTAGTCCTACAGCATGTATTCTGCATGAATGGATGAAATCTCAAGATAATACGCTAGGCCAACTACTAATAAAACTGAAAGAATTAGAAAGAGTTGATGCTACCGAGAGTTTAATGCCTATTTTACCATTGTTCAAAATAAAAACCCAGATCACAGATATTCAATGCAATACTTAAAAATTGCTGATAACCATATATTCGCACTCTAATTTTTTTTAAATATGTTTTTCTTTTTCTGTGGTGCCTTTTATCAAAAAAAATGTATGCAACTGTTAATATTTTTACAATACTACTTATATATGTTAAGTTTAAAGGAATATACCTTACACAAAAGGTATAATAGGTGCCTGGAACATAACAGCTGTAATGTGTTTATTTTTATATTAAAAGTTTTTTGTTTTGTGAAGCATATCTTTTATAACATTGAAAAAGGTTTCATATTTGTTATTCAATAAAAATATAATTATTAAATATGCTGCTAGATAAGTTATTAAAGTTTAATTATCAGCATTTTAAAAAGTTGAAATGCATTTTTATAAAAAAATTATCTAGTTAAGCAACTATGAATTTCTCAGAAAAGTAAGCATTTTTATTATTAAAGATTATTCTTGAATGTTATGTATTTATTAAGTTTAAATGAACAAAATAAAATGAATTTCTTAAAAATGTTTCGTTTATAAAATAGTATTTTTATTTTGCCCAAGAAAAAAACATTATATCAAATGAAATTCTTTTTTTTCAAAAGATAATAAAAATAAAATGCCTCAAAAAAAAAAAAAAAAAAAAAAGTAATACTTATTTTTTTAAAAAATTTTTTCTTTAAAAATGAGAAATTTTTTCTTTAACAAAACGTTACATATAAAGTTAAATGAAACAACTTATATGTAAAACAATGACTAAGAAAATTTTTATTTTTCATAACTTTCAATAATTGTATGTACAAGTTATACAACTGTCTAAACAGCATGGTCCACAGTCATAACACTACATTTCAACAAATTAAGATAATATCTATACACAATGCATATGCTTTCAAAACAGATATAACGTTTCAAATATATATTTTTCCTAATTCTATTTACATTGAGATCTAATAAAATCCATCAAGTCAATAACTTTGAGATTCACTTATTCATATCACTAAAAGTAAAAGCTCTAAAAATGCACAGATCATTGAAGTCTTAAGAATTTAAAATGTGTATATATAAACATCAAATATTAATTAAAATTAAATTTCTGTAGACTCTCTTTCATTCATACAAACTGAAGTTTACATTATGAAAATTAAAACACTGAAGAATTGAGTTAATTAAATAAACATAATGAATAATGGAAAATTACTGTTATACTTTCTTGGATAAATATATCAGGTATAAGTGATTAGTGTATTCATTTACATTCAGTTTAATTAAATATTGAAGATAAAATAATTTTTTAATATTAATATACAATCCAAAAATCACACATTTCAGAGTTATAAAGAGAAAATGCAAATTTTATATGCATATTCAAAATAAATTATTCTAGGAAAAAAATAAAAAAACACTTATACAATATTATCTGAGTAAATTTATTTGTATACATAAATAAACGTTCTGAAATGCACACACCAGACTAGTCTTGAGAATAAATTTGTTTTTTAAAATAGATATTGAAAATAAAATTATATTAAAAAATATTTTTTCAATTAAATTAGATTCCACTCAACATTTAAATATCCTCATGCTTTATAGCTTTTTAAATGTTATAAAAATTAAAATTAATAAACAAAACTAATTAATCTATTACTTATTTATTAAATGTAACTATTAACAAAACGTTAATTTTCAGTCAATAAATTTAAAATGATGCATATCAAAAATAGTAACTTCAACAAAGAAACATTTTTAGCAACATGAAAATGGAAACATGAATCCATCTGATGATAAAAAATAACCTAAACTGGAGAAATAAAATATCAATATAGACAAATTATACAATAGGTGAAAATAATTCTATTTGTTGCATTTTATGTAATTGTATAAAAAAATATTTTTCAATTATAAAAAAGGCAGTGATGTATGGATAGCAAAACACAATTTGCAATTAATATTTATAATTCAAACTTTAATTAAAATCTTAGTTAACCATATTAATCCAACAATTTTTTTCCCAATTGTTTGCTTTACATATTCATTTTGAGAAAAATTGTACTTCAATTTATAATAGCTTGTACATGTCTGAAAAAAAAAAAAAAAAAACCCTATTTAAAACAGAATTAATGACAAGCATTCATTTTCATAACATTATGACTAGTTTAATGTACTTGACTCAGATAGTAACGGAATAGCTTTACATAAAACTTTGGTAATTGTATTCTCAAAGTATATTCAAAATTAATAAATACACAACAATTGAAAAATATTTCAATAAACAATAAGTGATTTTCCTTGGCTATATTAATTTGTTTGAAATTACTATCATCACTTTTTAATGCACTTCTAGATCCTATTTTTAATAAAGATATATTTCACAAGGAATTTTTATAAGATAAAAATATTTTAAACTTTTTTTCAATATATTATTGAAATATATAAACGAACTTAAAAAATATTTATCAGAAGCAAAACCATAAAATTTCACATTTATAGAACTAAGAAACAATTACACATAATTTTTGGCACTAATTTTAAAAATGCATGTTTTCAAATTTGTACTCACATGAAAATCAGGTAACAAAAGCAATTCAAATAAAATATAGAAATTAAAGTAAATATAAAATGTTAAAATCTAACAAATACAAGGAATTTTATTTTGAATTTATCTATTAATATCACAGAATCACAAAGGGTACATCATTTTTTTTTTTTTTTCAGATTGTCTTTTTTCCTAAGAAATGAGATTGACTAGTTTTCATTGTTGAAAGCATAAATTAATACAATTTGATGTAATAAGTAAAATAAACTTCTGTCACAAATGAAAAAAAAAAAAGTTTACACAATACACTTAAGGAAAATATGCATTTTGTACGAATATATTACAATATTATTGCATTCTAAATAAGTATTTAGATGTAACATTTCTGGCAAAGCATATGAAAGCGTTGTAATAAAAAACATACAATTTATGACCATAATTTTTTACATCATCGTTATATAAACAAACTTAAATATACTTTAAGTGAGTTGGTTAGTTTTATGCTACAAGGTCCAAAAATAGAACAAGCTACACCAACACTTAAGCATGATAAAAGATGCATTGATTTATTTTAATAGAAAGTTAATAAATAGTGGCAACCAATAAATATTTTGTATACTGTTTTTAAATATAATAATTTTGTACATTAACTCATACTTTTCTACTCTATAAGCACAAATGTAAAGATAATAAAATCAATGCTAAAAAAAAGATATTTAAAATTGACATAAGCTTCAGACATTTTGAAATATATTATGCAATTACTAAAACCCTTATTAGTTTACAAATTTTGTATACAATAGAGCTACAATTTCTATAATTATAAGCAAAATATATATATGAATATTTTATTAAAAATTAAATACTAAAACAAAATTGTGAAAAAAAAAATCAATGCACATTCTCTGGGAATATATATAATTTGATATAAAAATTTTGATATCTTTTGTATATTAAAAATTATAATCCAAATTCTCATCGCATGTGTACATAAACAATTAGTTTTTTAAATTTGAATTTTATTAATTAATAACACAAATAAAAACTTTAATTTTTATATTTAAACTTTATCCTTCAAAATATATACACACAAACACATTTCATTGAATCAATAATAAAATGACTAGAGTAATGAATTGAATTTGTCCATTGCTTGAGACACCAATAACCACTGTTAAAATTCATCAATATGAAAATTTACAAATAATTTTGTAAATTTTCGTCTAAGAGGCAATTGTATGACTGACAAATATATAATGGGAAAAAGATAGTTCTCCACAAAAGGAATTCTTTTTTGTGAAACATGACTTTAACTTCAAGTCAAAAACAAAATTTCTCAAGCCCAAACCTATAAGAGATTCAAATTAAATATTAACAATTTGCTAAAACACACACACATTACAATTTTAAAATTAATTTAAAGTACAGTTTAAAAGATAACTTATCATTTCTCCATAAAATTAAATATAATAAAGAATAATAAAATTTAAATCCATGAGGATTTCTATTAGGGTGAATTACAAATGTTTTTCTCGCCCTTAAAACTTTATATATATATATGTATGTATGTATATATATATATATGTATATATATATGTATGTATGTATATATATATATATATATATATATATTTATATATATTTTTTTTTTTATATATATATATATATATATATATATATATATATATATATAATCAATGTAAAAATTATAGATATTAAAGACAAATTGCAGTTTTAAATCATAAAGAAATAAATTGAAAATTGGCACAAATATATACTAGTTTATAATTAGGGAAACTTTTAGTAAAAAGCCTAAAATATTACCCATTTTTAAACGAAAAATGTATTGCTAAATTTTTTATGATCTTATTGTTTAAATAAAAATACTGTATTACATTGAAAGATTTTTGATAAACTTTAAAAAATTGCATTTCTTTTCATACATTGCCTTTTAATTATATAAATTCAATTCTTCTTAAAATTTAAATATAATACTCTCTGAATAAATAATACAATACTTCTGAGTAAATAATACTCTCTGATTCAAGTGAAAGCCATAAATAAAGTGTTCAATTTAGATTAGAAGATCTGCAATGTTAAATTTTTAAATTGCAAACAGCATTTGAATCAAAAAAGCTTTAGAAGTATTTATATACATTAAACTAATAGCTATATTTTTAACTCTAAAAAAGCAATCTTATTTTGAGACTATACAATGAGAAAAGAGTTCTAGAATAATAGATAAAACTATGTGACACTGAATTTTAATTATTGAATTTGAAATTATAAGTAATTAACTATCCTTGCTGAGTAATAATTTCAAATTTCGATTTTTCCCAACACAACTGTTGGTTATTTTCATCACCTTTTATAATTTCATAATTGCAGTAATAAAACATTAATTATTGTAAATTTGAAGTTATAAATAATCTGTAACAAGAATAAACATATAAAATACTATAGAATAAGAAAAGCATAAATATATTCTGGCTGAAGAATTAATTACGTAAAAATTTTAATTATTGTCAAAATATAGCTAACACATTAAAACATATATTATGACGCAAAAATGCTTTGTATGCATGGTTTCATTGACAAACGCACCAAGTGACTTTGGTCAATAAGATATACAATTTCAAAATCATTAGGAGATTTCTGAGATTATACACAGTATAAATATCTATAGACTGAAAATGCAATTGTGAAGTATAGACAATGATAAAAGCAATATATGACATCACATGCAATCTTTATAATTTGTAAAATGAGTCTAGATGTTGTGGTACTGAATGAAAGAGGCCTAAGATATCATCTTAAAGAGCATATTCTACATTTTCACATTAGGTGCTCTAAAATGAATGAACAAATATATATATATATATATATATATATATATATATATATATATATATATATATATATATATATATATATATATATTTTAAAACAAGTAGACCAAGAATTTGAAAGACACAACAAATTGTGGGTTTAGAGAAACCATCAACACTTAATAGAATAGGTAGGAGCCCAAAATGTAAAAAAAAATATGACTGCAAATAAGATCTAAAAGTAATAGAAAAGCTACAAAGTTTCTAAGAATGCTGGCTGACAATGAACCAACATTATAACTAAGAAACTCTGTAATAATAATGGAAGTGAAGGCATGAATTTCAATACCATCCAATGCATTATATATGATAAAAGATCAAATAATTCACATTACAAATTTAGTAGTATCTCTTTATGGGATATTAAATTCTTATTCATCCAATCATTCTCGGGGTCATTATAAGCAGAAGCATGATTTCTCAAAAAACAACATAATGTTCTTCGGATAACTTTTGCAATCATTTATTAAATTATGATAAATGCAATTCACTATGGTTTGTTATTCAAACAGATTATTACTAGTGAATTAATTTGTGAATAATTTCAGTATTCAGATAAGTTGAATACTTTTAACTGAATATTGAAATTATTTACAAAAATTTTAGCATCTAGTTAAGTTTTACAAAAATTTCAGTATACTGCAATTAACATTAAATGGTTCATACATAACCAACCATTGTTTTACAAAATATTCTTTGGGATATAAATGTAAGCACTTTCTCAGTGCTATGGGTACAGTATATATGTCCTCACATACAGTAATTTAATCTGACAATAAAAAAGATTTCTCAGATTGATAATCTGCAATATATGTAGGTGACAATTCTTTTTTGATTGAATTCAAAAGCATGTTGAATGACACTAATTCTTTTTAAAAAACATACTGTGGCTGCATATGCAAAAAAGTAAAGAGTGTGAAGTCTTGTAGTGGTCAATTTTATGTACACCTACAAAGAAATTTTAATATACTTTACATCCCTCATTGTAATGATACATAAGATACATATTTAAAATATACCATTCTTACCCAATACTGCATTTTATTTTCCAAGTTACGCTATTTAATATATAACATTATTCCTCTTTACAGGTACATATATAGGTGTTTAACCAATTTTAAATTTATAATTGATTTTTATAAATTTTTTTGCTTGTAGTTTGATATAATTTAATTTGCTGTTAAATTTAACAACAAATAAGATGAACTTCAATGCAAATTACAGTTAAAGGCAATAGAATAAAGTTAGATGAACTCACCCTTAAAGTGAAATCCCAACTGCCAGTAGATAATGCAGTACCATCTGGGGAAACTTTTAAGCAAGTGACTCTATTTTCATGTCCATATAAAATGCTAAGACGAACACATTTTAAACTATCCCATACATTAACAGTATAATCATTGTAACCAGCAAACAATAAACGACCTAAGTAGCGCAAAACATAAGAATAAAAAAAAGATAAATCAAATATCATATATAGATATAGATGAATAGCATTTGATTTGAATTTAATTTTAAAACATTAAGGAAACAAAATAGTGGTGCTGAATAAATAAAAAAATGTATTTATGTATGCAAAATCTATATCATTGTGAAAAAGTACGAACACCAAAAAGTAAAGATATTATTACAGGAGAGAAGATACAGACGGAAGATAAAGTTCCTATATTTAGAAGCATGCAATTAATCTACTAAATATTTCAAATAAAAAATCTAATTAAAGCTACATTATATGAAAAAAATATCAGAAAATAATGTAAATAAAATACCTGAAATGGAAAAATTAAAACAGTAATACTATACTTAAAATTTAAATAAGTATTTTAATTTTCTTTCATTAAACTTAGATCTACAAATTGATAAATTTATAATGAATACTAGAAGTTCTTACCACTAACAGAAAAATCAACTGAATTAACTCCAAAAATAATACTTTGTTTAGAATACATTGCAACTTCTCTATCTGCTCGTAAATCAAAGAGGCGACACTAGAAAATATTGTTTAAAGCATTAACTTACATTCTGGAGAAAATTTAAACAATAAATACATTAATTTCACATTAAAATTTAAATCCTTTATCTATATCATGTAAAATAATTACATACAAGTAAAAATGCATCAATTATTACATTTTCAAATAACTGTGATACAATTTCATTTCACAGATTAAATTTAAATTTTTTTATGCACACTGATATAACAAATATTCAATATTATTTACAGATTCATAACGATTTTTCTAATGATAAATGTTTCCCCACAAATGATTATTAACATTTTTAATTTTGTTTGGAAGCCATTTTTCTTATATATTAAGTCCATCTTAAACTAATAAAATTTCCGGCTGTCTTTTAATATATTAGATGGAGAAGAAATTTTTCATTATCATTTAAATGGGAGAATATTTTTACAGAGATGGCATCTTTTATTTTAATATAGGGTTTGTGCAGATTTCTAGGAATCAAATTCCATGAGTTTTCCAGGAATCAAATCAAAAATTTCCAGGCAGATTAAATAATTTATTTCAATCTTTATTTTTCTCATAAACAAATTACTGATTCATTGAAATTTTATGCAATTTTTACCAAGGCAGATATGGAAAGTGCATTTAAGCTAAACAATTTTGCATATAAATATTATTATTCATTGGATTTTGTACAATATGGAGAAAACAAAAGCAAATTGAAAAAGAATCAATTAAAATTGACGGTCTGATATTGCAACATGACAATCTTGTTTGGTGGTTACTTTGCCTCACTTCATACACATAAATCTAAATGTTATTAAACCTGATTATCATGAAATTATATGGCTGAACTAGATCCTCAGTAATTAAAAATACAACGATCTATTATCGATAATGATGCTTTCTATTGGTAACATTAGAAATTAATATACATTTAAGCTATCAGAACATTTCATTCAAAATTTTAAAATATTATAACAAAAACACTAAAAAATTAAATCTTCTAAAAAAATTATAAATAAATGCATCAAGATAAGTATCAATGCCAGAAGTAATTCACAATTTTCAAGGAGTCAAGTCAAAATTCTAAGATTTGTAAGAAACATGTTAATAAAACAAATTTATTTTAACTAAAAAAATTTATGTAAACCTTTCACCTTTTATGTATGCCTGGTTTACTAATTAGTATTTTGTAATGGTCTGTACTTATTCAGTTATTAGCAGCAGCATTATTTTAAGGATTGCCATTTGTATCTATTAAACAGTATTTCCATCTGCTGATATTTTTTTGCAAGTCATACCTCATTTATACTATGGCATGGTTTTTCATATTATATAATTAACAAATTTCAGCACATAATCTAAAATGTCTATTTAAATTTTATACCACTATGACCTATATATTGCTATCAACTACATTGGAAACTAAATTTTGAAAGCCATTTATGTTACAAGGGGGAGGAGAAAACCCTGAAGTAAAAATTTTGAAAAAAATAGAAAATAACAAAATTATGTTTTGGAGATTTAGATTAAAAATTAATATTATACTTTTGTCATTTGCTAGGATACTTTAAAGACGATTCTCTCTAGAATGTAAATTATAAAGACTTGAATTTGACAGTCTAAAAACATACTGCATGACATTTCAATCCAAAATAAAACAAAATTAATTCATCACAATTTTTTTATTTAAATATACATACTGTTGCATCATCAGAGCCAGTTGCAATAGCATCACCACTTGGATAAAACTTCACAGAATTAATGTCAGACTCATGACCTTCAAATTGTTGGACACAGTGACCTGTTCTCATATCCCAAATTAATGCTTGTCTGTCACAGCCCTAATATATATGTAAAATTATTTCAAAGAAATGTACTAAATAATATGAGAAAAAAACTAAAACAATATAAAACATAATACATTTGTTACATCTTATTGCATTAAAAAATATTGAAAAGGTTAGATGTCTCAAATCCTTTTTTTTTTAAAACTATTTTTCATATAATTAAGATTATTCTAAATACAGATAGTTTGAATTTAAATTGTAAATATAATTATGTTAGTCACTTATAATTAAATAATTATATTACTTAAGTTATATAAATATGATCTTTTAAATTTAATATTTTACAAAAATGCTTTGCATTTCTTTTTTTTATAAAACTCTTAACCTGAAATGTAAGAACTTCATAATAATTCATAACATCATCAAGAAAGAAACAGTTTAACATACAAGGTGTCTCCAAATGCCAGATACAAACTTGGAGGGAAGGTAGAGAACATCATGAGGAGCTATAATTATATAGGAAAGCATGGGCGTAAACTTAATCCTAACGAGATAAAGAGACACAAAGACAGTAACGCCATAACACAGAAGGTAGAGTAAAACGCTTTATTAAACAAAAAAACCAATAATAAATAAAAAGTATGATAATCAGAGGAGGTATTTGAGATTGCGGCCATTGGCATGTAAGCAAGCATGACACTGACACGACATGGATTGATGGACATGTTCCAAAACACGGGGCTTTTCATGGATCGTATCAGCAGTGATGGATATTAAATCAACCAGGTTCATTTCAGAAATGACAGGTGTATAATAATGAATCAGTTTGTTTTCATAATGTAGAAATTTGCAATCATGACAAGTCTACATCTAATAAATAATTTGTTATGAGAATGGTCAAAAAAACTTGTAATGTATTTCAAATTAAAGGCAAATTTTTGAAAAAATTCTGCTCAGAATGCAGAAGTTTTTGACTCTGCAACAAATTGTTTCATAGGTGCATTATTCCCTACTTAAATTATATACATCAATTTACCAATCAGAAATGTATTAATTATAAATAGAAAAATTATTATATTATTGAAATTTCTCAAAATTCAAATAAAAAAAGTAGATAAATTCCACACAAATCACTATTATAAGTGATTCAAAATACTGTGGATAAAAGATGGAAGAAAAAAGAACCATTTCTAGTTTTCCAAGAAAGACAAGGGTGTCTCTTTTATAAGTCTGAAGGAACATGACTCCTTACAGGACCATCTCTATACAATTAGAGTAGTGAATTACCCAAACTATATTTTGTGTGAATCCAGTAATTAGCCTATGATTTTTTAATATTTAAACATCAGTATCACACATTTTTGGTAAGAGGACATAGTTAAAAAGAATTGAAGATAATGTGGGGCATAAACACTAATATTACAGATGCGTAAAATAAAATATTAGTGAATATATAATAATTAGGATTTAGAAATCTGTTTAGTTAACTGTGGCATTGTATTTGTGATAAATTATTTCAACTGGGCTGATTCTAAGTACAATTTTTATTCTGGGGATTTTTCGTATGCTATACTTTATTAGAAAAAGATTACATTTAATGTTACTATTATCTAATAAAGAATATATATTTTTTATTTGTGCAGTTTTAGAGCTATATTGCAATGGAAATAACTTTAGAATTAAAAAGTGTAACTCCCTATAAAATATTAAAATTATAACATTTTCTTTTCTGAAATTATAATCAACCCAAGCATTTTAATATTTTGCCATGAATTTTGGTTTGATATTAGAAACAACTACTTCTAATATTGTGATAGTCTAAATAGCGATAGGAATAATATACAATTCATCATTATAATTCTGTTCTTAAGAGAAAGAGAAACCACTAATTAAAATGTTGAGAGCAACTTTTAAAGTCATTGTATGCTAAATAACGTATTTCACACATTTATTTCAGAAGTCTTCTGTTTAGGTAAATTCTTAAGGGGCAATTATTTTAATTTTCTGGATTACAATATTTTGATCTTTCACTCAATAATCATTTTTTTCAGAAACAAATATTAAGACTGGGACATATAATTCAAAGACAAGCATGAAATGGAAATTCAAACCCAAGATCTGTTGAATAAAAGGCCAGACACCTAAGCGTTCTGCTGCCAGCTTGGCAGTGAACAATCGAATTAATCATAAAAATGCATACATTCCTTTAAATAAATAGAATTATTGTGATTTTTGGTAGGTTTATCTAAACTCACCATTCAGGTTCATTTTTTTTATTTAATAAACTTATTAGATAATGAATAGTCACTAATAGGTGTTTTATTATTATTAGTAAGTATTCATGATCATTAAAAATCAACAAAGCAATTATGAAACTTGAAATAACAATAAAAAATTTTGTTTATTACAGATAAAGAATATTTATAATTTATATACAGGATATTATCTAAACCAGATTTTCAGGTATACATCTCCTCATCAAAGATTACTTTTATTAAAAAGTTAAATTATTAACAAATTATAATAAGCACTTTCTTATTCATTCTAAAATGAATCAAGAGATAATTCACATAGTATAAGTAAGTACTTATAAGTTTAAGATAAGGAAAATGTAGCACATTTTATATGAAAGATTTTATAATAAATATTTTACTAACAGCAGAAACAAATATGTTTCCAGTTTCTGAAGGAGATAGGTCTAGAGCCATTACATCTCCAGTATGACCATGAAAACTTTGAATTAAATGGGTGCATTCAACATCCCACAGTGCACAGGTACTATCACCACTACCAGTTAATATCTAGGAAAATAAATAAATATATACAAAAATAATCATTATATATCACATCAAACTTGAATATCAAATACAGCATTCATTAAAAGTCATTCACATAAATAATATATAAAATAATATTGATGTAAAAGTATATTTCTCACGTTAATCAACTTAAATCACTCAAGGCCATTAAAACTGTGATATCAAGAAGAAAAACGAAAAAGATATTTCTTGCACAAATAAAATGTCAGGCCTGAAAACAAAATGATTAATTTTTAAAACACTTTGGAGATTACAAAGATATAAAATTATTAGAAGCAGTTGCTACCCTTGAAAGTTAAAACAATCTTTATTCAATTAGACATACTGGGCTTGATTGATAGAAACATGCCGCTTCAAGTTTATGCCCCACTTCATTAACTATAGAATCTGGCAAGGGATAAAAGTCACTTTCTCAATGACTTATGACCAGATGCATTTAGTTGATGAGAAATCAGAGACTATGCAACAATCAAATAGTTCTGTGTTAAGGAAGATCAGATACCAAGGTATAACATGTTCTGGCACTATTTTGTTGAAAAACGGCACTTGATCTCGAGCACACCACTGGCATTAAGATTTAAAAAAATGTTAGGATCATCATTTAAGTTATCTGAACTAGAGATCTGACACTCGTACCCAATGGTTGCTGATAATATCATGCTATATGAGGGCACACATGCTGATATTGAATGTAATCAGGCAATAAGCTCTCCTTAGAGAAACCAGCTATATATATGATCATCAGGATGCTACATACAGAATCAGGAATCAATTAAAAATATGACATTATGCCACTCTTCTATTTAGTTTTTTGTTGAGTACATCAGGCAAAATCTAATGATATGCTCTTATCTTGGTTGTAAATCATTAGCATCTATAGCAAGGTATTGTATAAATCACAGAAACAACATAATTATATATTTTTAAGATACCGGTTGGGTTTTAATCAGTGAAAGTGGCAATATTACAAAATGAAAACCACTCTTGAAAAAGCAATAATCCTACTTCTAGTGAAGTTCAACACTTACTAGAAGTTTTTCTTCCCTGTACTACAGGCAAATCGTAATATTGTGAGAAAACCCTAAGTTTTCAAAATAATTTTCAAATGAGAAATCCACACAGCAATTTTTTCTTATACTGTGCTTCAGATCTCATTTCTCCATTCTACATAATCTAAATGTGATGAAATGCTAATCATAAGCGCATTCTTTCTCCTTTCATTCAGTTTTAATAGTTCTACGTTAATTTTTTCCTGTGATGTTGTGATTTTAAATAACTATAAGTATGTATATAAAAGTATATTGATCATATAAGAAATTCAGAATCAATATATAATCGAATCAAATTTTATAAAATAAAAATTTAATTTTGTCTTTAGCAATTTTAATTAGTCATTTTGAAACACGATGATAATTAATAAATTAGAATTAATTTTAGAAAGAAAACCTGCATTAATATAAATATCGCACTTCACAAAAATGGTTTAAAAATGTTAAAATTGAATAAAATATTGCATCACCATAAATAATGGACTAAGTTGAATTATTATATCAGTGAATTTGCTATTAATATTATGGATACTGAATTTTATCAAATCTTATAATATATGGTATAAGAAAAATGCTGATAAAAGAATCATTCAAAACTATCAAGGACAATGTTGAAAATTTATTATTCCATAATACTATAAAAGAATATATATAATAAAAAGAATATAATGAAAGAAGTTGGTATGCAAAACATTTATGTTATAGTGAATACTGCAAGAAAAACATATTAATTTAAAAAAAAGCATTGTAAAACAAAGAAAATAATTGCAACAGTTTGTGCATTGCATGAAAATTTTCAAAATCTAATTCTACTCACTCTAACTTAAAATTAGTTAATGATTTCTGAACTAAAATAGAATTGTTAATCCAAGCTTGCCAGGGATTAGATGTAGCTTCTTATATAATAAGAAGCTATATCTAATTCCTGGGAATTATATCTTTATCCAAAGATATAATTCCAGCATTTATCAATCCTGCTATTATTACTTATAAAGTAAAAAGCACATAAAAATCAATAGTTTCATTAATTTTAGGGCCCTTTCTACTAAATTTGCAAATCACAAAATATTATACATATGATTATTAATTCTTTACTTCTGTATAAATGCTGCAGAATTGAAATTTTAACTTTCACATTCATACAGGTAATGGGATTTCTTCTGAAAATTATTGTAAGATTTATTTTATAAGATATATTCATATTAACCACATTAATTACAATTTTTAATTTGACTACATTTTATAATAGAATATACAATAATCTTAAAAAATTAATTCTTAATCTTAATAAATTTCCATTTTAAAAAAAAAAAAAAAAAAAAAAAAAAAAAGCTTAAGGAGAACAAATAATACATTAATCAATGATTTTTAAAAAGCAATTTAAAACCAAAATATAAAAATTTATTATTACTATTTATAAATGGTGTTAAATGTTGGTTATATTTATAAAAATGAAATTCAATAAGAATTTTATAAAAAATAACTTTACATTTCATAACTATACTTTTATTAAAGACACCATTTTTGAACATTAATTATGCATAATTTTCACTTATAAATAAACTTCATCTAAAAATTTAAGGTTATATGAAACCTACTCTTCAATAAAACAAATACATTGTCTAAATATAAAACAGAATTTTAAAAAGTATATTAATTTACTCACTTTCCTTTCATTAAACTAAAACTTCAGGAAGAGTATTATTCTGATGTTATTTGTGAATTTCAAACATATTAAAAACAAACGATAAATAAATCACTAATTCCAACAAATGTATAAAAGTAAGAAACAAAAATGCAACATTTATCTATTTTTGTTCCACAATGGACAAGAGTACACATGAAATTTATTACATAATGCATGGCACATTCAAGACATTTCTTTAGCAAGAGTATATAAATGTATAACAAAGCATAATGCTACAATAATGAATTAAGCAGACAAATTTGTTACTTAAATCAAAAAAGATAAAATTTTAGTAACTGACAAATTATAATACAAATCCAAATAGATTTTAGAAATTTAAACCACAAGAAAGGCAAATTACTTTTTAAATATTATGATAAACTTTAGTAATTATAAAAATGAAATTCAATAAGAATTTTATAAAAAATAACTTTACATTTCATAACTATACTTTTATTAAAGACACCATTTTTGAACATTAATTATGCATAATTTTCACAAATAAATAATGCATAATTTTCACTTATAATTTCACTTATAAATTTAAATTAGTAAAGTAAAAATTTCTTTTCATATTAAGAATGTAATAAATTAAGTGCTAAAAACAAAATATAATTCCTTAATATTTCATACTAAAATTTATTATAAACTTCTTTTTGAATTAATAAATTTTAATTGAAACCAATATGTGTTAATTTACTCTTCAAAAGAATTTAAAACAGTTAAAAAAACTT
Source organism: Latrodectus elegans (assembly GCA_030067965.1). NCBI lineage: Eukaryota > Metazoa > Arthropoda > Arachnida > Araneae > Theridiidae > Latrodectus > Latrodectus elegans. Next base: position 83,917,784 of record CM057822.1, on the reverse strand, counting down.
AAACTATTTTATAATAGTTACAATGCAAAGTATTTATTATAAAAAAAAGGTTTTTAATTTTTTAAAATGTATAATAATATTACCTGTTGATCAGAATTCGGGAAAAGACAACAAGACATGTAACTTGTATGAGTTCCAACTGCTTTCTTTTTTGTCGATACATCATCCTCAAAACTTAAAGGGTAAACAGTTATTTTATTGTCAAGACCCCTATAAAATAAAAGTACCATGCATTTTTTCTTATTAATCTATGAATTTTTGTTATGCAATCAAGACCTTAAAAGATATGAACTAACTTGGAAAAAAAAAATATTTATTATTTTTGATAAACATTTTTATTACAATGATTTTTTTTACACTGATATTGTGATGACTTTTTTTACACTGTTATACACTACAAAAAATTTATTAGGAAGAATTTTTTTTTTTAAATTTTTTTAGAGGAAGTTTTGAATGTATTCTGAGCAAAGTGGAAATAATTAAGTATTTAACATTGTAATTTGAACAAGTAATTGTTTAAGCAGTTACAGTGGGTATTTTAAAGAAAAAACAAGTTCATTTATTTCATACAATTAATGTTACTTCAATTCTATAGTTAAAAAAGATGGCTTCACTAGAAGAATTAACAAATATAATTCTTTGTTTCGAATCTTGGCACTTGATCCAATATAATTGCATTCACTTAACAGTTTGAAATTTATTATGAAAGGTGAATGTTCCTACTTTTTTGCTGTTTAAATCATGTTAAGAAGTTCATAATAACATACAAACCGATATTAAATTGGCATCCATACCCAACTAACGTTTTTGTGTAGTACCAATGATATAGTTTTTGAACACTTTCTCTCTGAATGTCTAAGGCTAACAACATTTGTAGGGTGGAAATAGATGACTTGTTTTGCAACTTGTTAACAATCCTCAAAAAATCTTGCATGTTAGATCAGTTCAATAAGGTTGACCACCAAAAGATTTATAATAAAGGGTTTGAATTTTAGAGTTCTATTTAGAAAATACAATGCACAACCCATGTGATTCAGTAGAGCTATATATTCACATCACTTGTTTTGCCATTTATATTGGGTGTGTGTGTGTATATAAATATATTCAATACACTTTATACTGATTATTGAAAAGTAGGATATATTTATGTATATAAATATAATGTATTCTATTTTAAAAGTTAAACATACGAAGATCAAGTTGACAGAATTGGACACTTAAACAAACATAAAATAGCAATTGCATGTAGCAAATGTATTCAGGCTTTCGAAAAGAATTGTGTGATGATTTTCAATACGAAAACCAGGCTAAGCAGAGCACAGCTCTGTACATTTAAAATTTTTAACAATAAAAATCTAATATAAATTCTCCTGTTTACATGTTAAAAAAGATATACTTTTCGACAGAATTAATGTTGTTTTTAATCTCAGTTGTATTTTATGCTTCTATAAACTTTAAAATAGAAGGTTATCTATAAAAATACAAGATTCATAAAATTGTGCTTCGATTAAAATAATAATCAAAATTCAAGCTTATTATGAATCATTAAAAGTTCAACCTTAATGAGCCACAAATGGGGAAAATGATTAATTTTGATTAGTTGTAATTTTTTAGTTATTATAAAATTATGAAGTTTACTTTAGTTGTTAGAGCATTTTTTGGCATTGAAGGTTTATTGTAATTAAAGTTAATTTTTAACTACAAACATGTTTTCATAAAAGAAAATCAAATCCATACACTGTTGAAATAAAAACCACAACACAAACCATTCAGCTGTCAGTTTAACAATAAATTTTACCCAAAGAATTATTTTTCCCTGCATTTAATTTCTTCACATCACTTTATTAAATGACAATGAATATTAATAGCTTAATTTTTTTTCTGTTAATGTACCACTTTTTGCACTCTGTTTTTCCCATTGCCTGCTACAGACTTATTTAACACTCTAATGAATAATAACAACACACAGATGAAGAACTGGTCTTCAATAAATATGAAATAGTATTGTCAGTTTACGATTAAGAAGTACTATGACATCATTATAATTTGTAACAAAAAAACATCTAAAAGAACATGTTTTTATTAAACTTGACTTATTAAATGATAACATTCATGTGACTTTTTTATTTTTTTGGAATTAAAATTCTCCTTTTTGCATGAGCAAAGATTATGATGGTTTTTGATAAAGAGTTATAAAATTTTCCATAGTCTTTCAGTTGCAACATTTTCATTCTAGCCTATTTTAAAGATGGATTTCCTTTTTATGACACTTACACTATGAAATATATCAGAATTTTTACTTTCAAATATTGTGTCATTACATTAGTTGAACTTTTGTTCTACAGAATAAGGGCAGAATCAATGAGAAAATTAAAGTATTAATAGTAGAAATGTCCCGCTTACACGTTTAAATATCGTAAAAGAATAGAAAATAGAACCAACTAGAAAATTTTTTAGATACCATAACAACAATTTATAATTTGGATTTATATTCAGTAGACCTGAAGTCTACACCGTACCTCAATGATGAAAAATTGAGCAATGAATGAATAAACCCTAGAAAACTAAAAAATTTAAATATTAAACAAAGTCAATTATTTGAAAAAATTAAAAATTAATTAAGCTGAACTTAACTGTTCAAAGCAAATATTAAGTTATAAAGGGAAATTTTCAGAAAAAACAAACAGGTAACAATTACAATGTAGAAATCATAGCAAAAAATATAACATTATGCTATCAATGGAGTAGTTATTTTGTATACTAGCAGAGAAATAATAAAATTGATTGCATTGATGAAACATTCTTAAGTCCAATGTCAATACAATATTATCTCATAGTAGATTAATTTAATTTATACCTTTATTTTAATATTGATATTTTTTATGTTAAACTGTACATATTTATACACTTAAAATTTCTATATTAATTTATAATTTTACATCAATAAATTAAATTAGTATTTTATTAGTATCAATTGGCATTTTTTATATTAAATTTTTAAACTATACATTTAAAGTTTCTATATTAATTTATCATCATTAAATTTACAGAATTTATTTAGCTCCCTAATAGTTTCAAAATCACTACTTTAAAATTTCATATAATTAAAACAAAAGGTCAAACATATTATATTTTTGAAAAATTCATATAGATGAAGAATTAATGAATCTTCAATAACATATTTCTAATAATAAAATATCATACAATAAAGAAGTAATTAAATTTGCTAATACTTCAGCAAAAAATTGGTCAACAATAAAAACTACCCCATTAATACAATTCAACAGATAAAGTGATTTGCAATATAAGTGAAATATGTTTAAAGATTAGATTATTTGTTTCCTCACATTTTAATAACCCTATTCTAAAATTTAATTTTATGTTTTCATCTTCTTTTACTAATGAATTTCAAATGTTTATTTGCCAAAACTAAAATAATGAAATACTGCTTTTTAAATATACCCAAAAAAGTTTTTATTACTCATATTATTTAGTTAATATTAATGAAGCATTAATGTTATAAAAAAATTAGAGTATTTAAAAATAATTTTTCAAGATAACTACTTTTCTGAAAATAAAATATTTAAATTAATAGAAGTAATTTATATTATGTATAGTATATTCATGATGTGTAAATTCCATTGTCAGCAGTTTATATTTATTACATCAAATACAAAATTTGTATGATAATAAATGAATAAATATGGACACAAATCCTCTATTTATTATAACATAATAAGTTAAGTAATAAAGTAATTTTAAAAATAATAATAATTAGTTGCAAAGCATACTACACTAAACTAATTAAATCAATAAAACATATGCATTTTAACTGTTTGATTTTAATTTTTATTTTTTTAATAAACTATTTTTAAAAATAAATTTTTATATCAAAAAATCAATTTTTCAATTACTTATTGCGATTAAGAAGATATATTTACGTTTTGAACTAAATTTGATGACACTTGGAATAATACTAACAAATAATTCCCAAGCTAAATCCTTAAAAACAAACTTTTTCTTGTTTTATCAGTAAATTCTTACAGCCAATTATTTTTAAAGTATTCATGTAACATTTAAATCTTGTGAATGAATGAATTTACAAATTCAATAAGCCAACGATAAATTTATAATTACATATGACTTTTAATTTATTTGGTTTACTAATCTGAATTCAATTTTGATGTGATTTACTTTAACTATAATATAATTCTATAAACTTTAAAAGTCTTTTACGAAATGCATTGTTCAATTTTATCAAAATGATAAATTAAAATAAAAAAGTTTTGAAAATGTGATTATTTTATTGATAAAGAACATATTTATATATTATATAAGATGTCTTTATTGATGATAATTTTGTACATTAATTGCAACTTCTTAAAATTTGATTTAATTTGAATGCAGTTTTTTAATTATTTTTAAAATTAAGATTCTAATAAATTAATAAGTGTAATAAAACTAGTCTCTAGTAATAAGAATTTTTGATAATGCAGAAAATATGGGTAATTTACAATGTATAAAATTTCATATCCAAAAACAACATTAAAATAGCTACTGTTACATAAAATTAATAGATTACATGGAGGAAGAAAATTGTTTGTCCTAAAAATTTATCAATTAGGAATAAGAAGTTTTATTTTTCTAAAGATGAAAAATGTGTGAATCATCATTCCTTTATATGTTAATTACATGGCATATTTTTAAAACTATCATTAAAACAGACCATATTCATTTTTTAATGCATAAATATAGCATAAAACAAATTTAATGTTCTACAAAAATTTAATAGCTTCAACATATGGTATACATTTTCCACTTTTCAAAAGGAATATGTTTTACAAAATAAGACATAAGAGATTAAAATTAGTTGTTTGGATAACAAGATTAGAATAAAGCATTAAAAATTTAGAATACTAAGCACAAATAATTTATTAGAAATTTAACCTCATTGTTTGATTACATTTATTTGCTGAATTAAACACTTTATTTCTCATAAAAATTTGTTCTAAATACAAGTTTATAATTAAAAACATTTACATTATTTGAAAGTAATAAGTAGTAAAGAATAGATTGAGGAAATTAGCTTTTGATTTTAATGAAATATTCATAACTTACTAAAATTAACAATTATTTTAGTTTTATGTTGTATAATTATATAAAATGGAGTTTACCCGCAAGCAACCATATTCCCTGATGGGGCATAGGCACATGCCATAACCCATGTAGTAGGCATTGTAATTGCATGTTCCTAAAAATATACAAGAAACAAATATTTAAGTAATATTTTAACAAAAACAAAACAAAAACCAATTAAATAAAAAAAAACTTTTTTTAACATCATAACAGTGATTTATATTAATGCTATCAATTAAAGAAACATTTTATAATTTTAATGGATAATAATGAGGGATTTTTTTCATTGATTATTTTTAAATATAACCTTAAGATTTGAATAATTGCATTTTATGTCAGATATTTCAGCTTTGAATACAATTTTTTTAAATAAATAATAAAAAGTCTAAGGAATCTAGTATTATTACAATTAGATAGATTTTAATATATACAAATAAAATAAACATACTTTATTCGTTGTAAATGCATCCCAAATTATCATCTTGCCATCCTAAAAAACAAATATAATGCTTTTATCACACACTTTCTAATTTAAAAACAATATTTGAATTTAACATAAAAATTTTTAAATTTAGTTAAACATAGTGAATTAAGTGAACTTTCCAGGTTCCAAGTTTTATTTCATTTTTAGTGCACTAATACCATTTTTAAAGTACATTAAAAAATTAAAATTTAATTAACAAAATAATTAAAAGCCATTCTGTTAATAATATGAAATCTATAGATTGCACAGTTTTCAACTGAGTTCATGACAAACTAAAATATCCTGAAAATAAATAAATGGATTATGATCTTTTTTTTATTAGAAATATAGAATATTTTTTCTAACTGTACCTAACATGCAGTAAGTATGGATAAATCATTATTATTACATTATTAACAAAGTATAAATAACCTATATTAAATTAGTAAATTAAACCAATAGAAGATCTGAAAGATAAAATAAGATAACAGGTAAACAGACCAAGTCCAAGGAGTTGGTAAGAAAATAAATGCACCAAATAATTATTTAGCACAACAAAATGAATTTTTACAACTTTATGAAATAATTTGATGTGAGCATGCACAAAATTTGTTTGCAGTTTTAGTAACTCTTGAAAATTTTGCTGTGTTTTTATTTATTCATTTATGGTTCAGATTTAAGTGCTTGGAGTTGTGTTTTGTTTTGAAAGAGTATCAAACTGAAATTTAAATATTTGTAACTATATTTTGTGTTGTAACTAATAAATTGAAAAAATTGAATTTTACTATTAATATGTAGAAAACAAAAGGTATGGATAGTGATAAATTGAATTTGCATTTTTTTAAAAATTTTACTGTAAGTGATAATTAGGTGAGAATTTTTCCTTTGTAATTCAATTAAGTTTGATGCTATATTAATTTAAACAATTTATTGAGTGTTGTTTAGAAATATATGACAAATATGTATTTAGGTTTAGTCTGAGTTGTAATGTTTGTTAATTAGAAATTCAAGATTTCATAAAAAATACATATTACTTAAGTTACTGACTTAGCTTTATTGCCTAAATGCTTTTGTACTTACTGATTTTTTTTATTTTTTTTTTTAAAGAGGTGGACACTACTTGGTAAACTAAAATCTGAGCTTTCATAAAAATGTATAATATTTGAATTAGTAATTTAGTTTCATTGCGTGGTTGTCTTACAGTCTAGACTGTATGATATTTATTTTATATTTGTTTTGTAATATTTTGTAAGTAATTATAGTGAAATATTTCAAATTTTGATACTTGTAATTTAAAATAGAATGAAATTACAATGCTTAAAGTTTGAGTTTGGGCATGATCACAATTTCAAAAATCGTATGCTGCACAAAGTGACATAAAGCTGGGGAGATAACTGCAGTGCTTGGCATAAAAATTTGATATTGAGTCAAACTCGTACCAGCTTGTAGGATATTACCAGTTAAATAAAATTTCTGGTTTCTTTTCCCTTTCATTTCACAAATAAAGGCAATTTTTTAAATTATTAAAATTATTTTAATGTTTTAAGGATTTTTTTAAAACTAAAACAAAAGGAATAGTATAGAAATTCAGTCGATTTCGGTACTGAACAGTTTTGTTATTCTTATTAACAATTTCTTATTATTAGTTAGCATATAAAAAATAATAATAAAAACTAACAATCCTTAATAGCAGGAAGTAAAAAATTAATAAAACTTATTCTTTAAATATAAATTATTTTATCAAATCCTATATATATAATCAAAATAATAATAAAACAACACAACATGCATTAAATTAAATTAAATAAAAGGCTTAACATTCAAAGATTACTAAAATTAATGCTGGAAAATAGATATATTTATTTGGTGTGAAAATTGCTATTTATATATCAACTATGAACCCATTTAATAAATCATACAGTCAATATTTTTTCTATACTTTATTAATGAAAAATATTCAATTAAAGGCATAAAGTCAATGATTAGTTAATAACAGAAAAAAGATAACAACGACAAAAAAATTTACATACTTGAGATGAACTGACAATGTGACGTTTATCTAAAGACCAATCTGAACAAAGAACTTTTCCTTGATGGCCTTTTAAAACTCTTCGAGGTTTAATATTCAGATTTTGAATGGGTTCTAATCTCTCTGCAACTTTAGACACTAAGAAAAATAAATTTCTATTATATATAATATAAATAACAATAGCACTAAAAATTATTTTTTGCAAAGTGAAAATACAACAATTAATTGAATAAAAATGCTATCATTCTTCAATTATAGTATAATTTTATACTGCAAAACAGATTTTTTTTTTTGCCGTGTGAAAAAAAAATTAACAGAAACACATAGAATAAAAAATAAATGAAAAAAATTCATCAAAAATAAATTTTGACTCTTCAATAAAAGTATTTATAGAGCACAAAATGTATGCACAACTCAAACACAATTGGAAATAAGAAAGATGTATGCAATTTTTATTGAAGCCATAACCATTTTTAAAATATCTTTGTATCCTTCAATTTCACTAATATTTATAATTCGATTGAGTCTGCTTTTTAATGCTACTAAACATATTTTAATAGATAAAAATTTAAGGAAAAATAGATAATACTAAAGATTTTTACCTTGAATATCAACATAAAAGCTAACTAATTCTCAAGCAATTGATTTCTAACAACAAAGGTTCAAAAATTAAGTCTCAATTATTTCCTTTGTGCAATGAATATCTATTAAGCTTAAGTGATCCTCGAGCTTTTTATTTGTTGTTCATAATAAAGTTGCTCATACTATCATTTTATACTTTATGTTGCTCTGGAATGTAATTTTAATATATTTATGAAAATCATTATTCAGCTTTAATGTAATGTAAATATAAGTATTACAATTAACAAATTATGGATTTGTAGCTATTTCAAAGCTTACATTGCATGTGAAAGAAAATATTTATTCATTAGAAATAAAAGAAAAAGTTTGTTTCAGTATAAAATGCAACTTTAATTATTATTAGTTTTAAAACTCTCTATCTCCTTATTTTAACAGAATATGAGAGGTATGGGAGGTAAATGTATTTAATATCTATTAGTAATTATCACTTAGTTGAGTGACAGTTAACTTGATTCTTTTTCTCAACCTACTAACAGGGATTTTAAAGTAAGTGACAGAATCACTTTCAATGCTCTAAAGATGTTTTTTCACAATCATTTTTTTAAATAAATACTGATGTGAGCAGTTTTGTATATAAGCAATGCATCTTACTTCTCTATCAGCCTGAATATAATATTCCATATTTCAGTATACTGTATACACTTTAAATTCCATTTGAATTTAATATTATTAAATTGTGATACAAATGAGATTTTTTTTTCAGAATTTTCTTAAAAATGTTCTTTGGCATTTCTTCTAAAAAATATTCAAAGCTTAAAATAAATAAAATTTTCTTAAAGGCAAAACTTCTTAGTGTAGATACCTTTTTGCCATAACAACAAATTTAGAAAGTTTAAATTTTTTTTTCTCCAAAAGTTCATTAAATACTTTTCCTTTTAAAATGTTATTATACTGAAGCAGATATATATTCCTGGTTCATTGAAACTTTATTTTAGTGTTTTGTTTTCTTTGTTTATTTGTTAAACGAAACAACTTAGTATGTTTGAAAAACGAAAATAATAATTCTATACTGAATTTATATAATTCATTGCAATTTTATGCCAACCACCCTGTCTAGTGGTGAGAGTGCCCGACTGTGGATAGGGAGGTCCTGGTTCAGGCATGGATGTACTTTCTCTCTCTATCCTGTCTTTGTCCTTTCTGTGTATGAATGAGGTGTGAATGGTTGCCTATGCTATAAATGGGTCCCTATGGCATGTGTGTACTGAAGCAGTGGAACTCCACACCAAATATGGCTCAGTATGAAAAAGTAGAGCAAATATTGTAACTAATAATTTTACACATAGTATTTTTTAAGAACCTATCTTCTACCTGTATCAGTATTCTACCTGGTTATCTGTAATCAGAATCTTTTCCCTTTCTATTTACAAAGCGAAATTAATTAGAAACAATTCAAAGAAATTTTATAACCCATTTTTATAGTTTATATTTAGTTTTTAAATACATTTTAAAATGTATTTAAAAACTAAATGGAATGCAGAACTGTTTTCAGAAATTTATTTTCTTTTAAGCAAATGTTACCTAAAAGTTATTGATTTTAATATTTTCTCTTTAATATTTTTATCAATTAATTCATTAATTTGTTTAAGACATTTTATCAATGCAAAAAATACTTAAAAATTACTGATTTTTTTTAAAGCAAGAATATAAATTTTCTATATAAATTTCAGCGAAAATATTAACTAATCACTGAATTGAGTAATATATTAAAATAAAATTATATTCATTAAGCATAAATGCTAGAATTCTTACACAGTGATCATGATTTATACAACAAAATTCTACTCATAATATATTTTCTAAAAATAATTTGTTTTAAAATGTTGTTTCACTAAAAAAACAATGTTCCTCGGGTAGGCAAGGTCGACTCAGCCTTTCAGCCATTCAATGGGTCGATAAACTGAGTACCAATCATGCTTAGGAACTACACACAGAGTGTTTCATGTTAGGCTGACCATCTAATTGGAACACATGCTTTGCACCGCAGGGCCTCTGGGTCAAGAAAACAGAGTGCTGTAGGACTTGCTGGGCTACAGCACTCTGTTTTCTTGACCCATGGGCTGTCATGGGCTGTGATGTCACAAAGTTTTAGTTTTAAAATAAAAATGATATAAGAATTAAAAATAATTTAGCTCAAATTTATACATAATTTTAAAATATAACTTTACAAAAACTGGATTGAGTAGATAAAGATAAAGCAAAGTAATTTATTGAAATAAAATAAACATTTTTTTATTCACTTTAAATAAGTAAATTACTTAATAAATTCATTTTAATAACAAAAATAAAAACAAAGATATCAGAGCAATAACAATTTAAACAGTTAATATCATATTAAAAAAAGAGAAAAGACTTTTTTACACAATTTATATATTGTTAAATTTTTTTACACTGAGTATTTATGTGATTTTTCTTTACAAATTAACTCTGTAATTTTTAAACAACCTTCCAGTACTTTTCAACTATCCTTAATATTCATGAATTAAATAAAGCAAAAAGAGATAATTCTCCTTTCCCAGATAAACTCTAGATACAATCAAATCAGTAACCTTATAAAGATAATTACAGAAAATAAAAGTTAAACTTATATACATATTCTTAACACTTTATGACTTAAAAGACAATAATTTCTATAAAATTTTGATATTTAGTAAATTATAGGAGATAAAACTTTTTCTATAATAAAATCATTAAGATGTGAAGAAAATTTTTTAACAGAGAGTAAATTTTCAAGTAGATAATATTTCAAATCTATTTCTCATTTATACATTAACAAATACAAGCAATGGTAAATTATGATTAGACTAACTACTTTAATAAAACAACAAAAATTTTTACATTTTAAGTAATTTGTAGATAAACTTATCCCCATAGCGTTAATTGCAAATGCTAATTAATTTAATATAATATATAGGAAAGGAAGTTTGCCAATTCTTAATAAAAATATTATTTTGTAATTAAAAATATCTCTTTCAGTGATAGTATAAGTTTTTCATTCCCCTGTTTTTAATGAAGTTAATTTCTTTCATTTTATATAATTTCCACAAGTGTTTACATTTTATGTAACTGAGGGAAAGTAGGTAAACAAAAAGTAAATAAGAATTCAATGTCTACATTGGGAGGTGTAATTATTTTTCCTAGAAAAATATAGAAGTGTGAGTAATATCTTTGCTTACAAGCTACATCATTGAGCTTTTTTCTTTCTTCCTCTAAGCGAGTTTTCAAAGTTTCAACTTCTTTATTTAACGATTCAAGAGTTTCTCCAGGATTGTCAATTTTCAAACCTCCATCGGAAGCCATTTTGGAAAACAACTTTAAGCAACATAGAAGTTGAAGTAGAAGTGTTAAATGGTTCTTAAGTTATTATTGCAAAAATAATTAAACGCTGACCATGAATGTAAAAACGAATAGCTCAATGTTTGTCAATATAAACTATTCTATGACTGATGATAGATTTATCTTAAGCCAACATTTAATGAGCATTTGTTTTATTGTACAATAAAAAACAATCACCAAATTCATTGTTCATATTCAATCACCTGTATCATGACTAATAAGTTGTTTTTCTGATAAGAATATTGATAGAAAGTATATTCATCAAGTCTAAGTAAAGTAACTTATGCATATAGTCATATTTAAGAAAGCTCCTATTTAGCTGGAAATCATAACAATGGGAAAATTTCATCCCGTTCGTTGGACGAAAAGCGACATTTAAAAAATACACTTTGACGTGTGTGTATATATACATTATTGTTTTAGATGTAATTGATTTGAAAACATGTTAACAATATTTAATAGTAAATTATATATATTTTTGGTTTATGTACACTTTCTGTAAGTATGACAGATGAATTTGCTGTTGTTCATTATATAATCACTTAAATCAAGAAATAGTTTGATATAGATATTCTCATTTCCATTTAGATAATATTTTTCGAAATATTTTTGCTCTTTATAGCAACAAGTGCTACAAATTCAACTTTCAACTGATGTGAAGACATTAAAGGAATGAGAAGATATGTGATTTTTGTTCTTAGAATAAGACACTCATATTCGTTGAAAGCATATTAATGAATTTTGTCTTCAGGCTTTTATTACTTGATACTTCTTTGATTTCTTTTTTTTTTTCTTTCTTTTTTGTGAAATAAAAACGTTTAGGGCATTAACATAGAGGAAACATTGAAGCCTCCATTTTTTTAATCTCATTTTCGGTGAAGTTATTTTTGAATTAGTCAGTAAATTGTAGATGGAGCTTTGTGAAGAGTGTTATCATATTTCGAGAAATCTTTTCCCTACTAAACAGTCTTTGCCGTTATTATCATTCATTTTTCTATTCCACATATACTTTTTTTCACGAATGCAGAAATCCTTTCTTCAAGCTAAACTAATTTGATGTTAAGGACTGTTAGTGGAACATTCAATGCATTTAATTTTTTGAATATGTCGCACATGTTTCCCAGATTCAACAAAAATTCTATATCCACTAAATTCTTGTCTATAGCATAATTTCTCTTTCAGGAAATTGTAAATTTTCAGATGAAGTTAAAAAATTCGAAATAAACTTGAGAGTCAGCGAGAGCTGCAGTAGTGAATAAAGAATATTTTCTGAACACTCAAAATCTTTGCCCAGAGTTCTTAAAAATGTGATTTTAGGTATGCCCGTTTTTATGAGGTATAATTCTTGTTACGAAATTTAATAAGAATTCTAAGATGAATTCAGGTGAAAACACTGAGATTCCGACGCAAATAATTCTCCATTGAGTAAGAAACTGAAATCACACACCTTTCGGGTTTTTGAGATGAAGCAGCACCTGTAACCCTTTCGATTTTCCAAACATCGATCATCCAGCATCATTTCTCACGTTGGTAAGCTTTTTTCAGTTCAAATTATATTTTGTGATGAAATTATCATGTTAAACGTTTCCTGTGCTACTGCCTTCGGCATTCAGAATTCTTTTCAGTCAGAGTTGTTACTTGAGAATTTTCCAGTATTTTCTCTCTTGTGACATATGAGTATGGTTAGACATTCATGAAAAGTCTACTTGACTGACAATTTACCCTGTGAATATAAAGTTACCTTAAAATGATCTTAAGTCGTCGCAATGTCAAAGCTCTTACATCCCAGTAATACTTTTAAAATATAGCATAACAATCAATGAATGTAATAATGTTTTCCTTATGGTTACTTGCCTGACGAGATGTGCATTTTTACTGCTGTCTGTGGTTTCATCCAATTGCAGTTGAAATTCATTCTTCTTTAATCACTTTTCTATCGCTGAGATATGATGCAATAAATCAATTGCTAGAATCTTCAACTAATAGTGAAGGAATGATCCCACTCCGCAGCTGATAGAGCAGGTGCAAAGAACATACGAGGCATTCATACGACATTTCAGGAGATTCACTCTAAGATTAACCACGAGAATAAAACCACTTAGGTTATCCCCCTGACCATCATTGCTGCCGCTGCTCGCGTCCAGGTGCTGCCCTGGCTACTGCTCTTAATAGACAAGAACAAAAGGCTATTGCCGGTTTTAAAAGTGGCCATCTTAGTAACTCGAAATTCGTCGAGGGACGAAGAATTTCGAAATTTGCTCGATATGCTTAAATGAACAGGGTTTTCCTGAACATTTTCTTCAATGCCTTGGTCTCTTCGGGAGAGATCTGGTGCAGAATCCACTTACAGTGCTGGACTTTTTGAAGGTGTGCGTGCTCATTAACCTGGTCTCGCGCTGCTAACCAGGGGGGGGCATGCAACAACAACACATACGAGGGATAGAAATTCTTTGGGTAGACACCATGCGACTGGTTTGTAATTGAGGATGTAAACTGGACATTGGGATGTAAACTGATTTTTGATTAATAAATTTAACAGTTATTTCTTTGCTTAGTAATAGATTAAATCGGAAACCGTGACATATACTGTTGGAGCCCCAAGCCTTGGATAAATTTAAAAAAATGGTTTCTTTCTACTAAATAATAAGTTTTCTATTAGAAATTAGGGGGACATAATTAAACACATTCCCAGCTGTTTTAGCTCATATAGATATACAAATATTGTTTGTTAGGGGTAAGAAGAAATTTAAATTGTATATTTATTTTAATTACAAAATTACAATCGAAGCATTTTTTCTAATAACTGATTAGTAAGATTTTCTTTTTTTAGCATTTTAAGGGGTTGAAGTGATAGCACCTTTATACATTGGTTCAACCTATGGGTGTTCCCCCATGCCCAGAAAGTGGGTGGGTCTTCGTAATTTAGAAGCAGGGGATAAGCAGAAGACTTCTAGACTTGGCCTGTTACACCGGCACCTCTACATCCAATGGCTATTGCCTACACCTAGAGGTAGTGTTGTAAAGGAAAAAATAAACCCGATTTATTCCCTTGGGAATTTTTAAAGTCGTCGAGAGTTTTGAAAATTTTCAGATCATTTAAAAATTTGTAAAGTTTTTGTTATCATTTCTTAATTTTATTAGTCATTTCCTGAATAAAAATTCGCTTGTTTTATGAGCTCTACTACCATTTACAGTAATAGAAAGTTTCCCAGTAACAGAAAACAAATTTACTTTAATGACCAATTTAAAAAAATCTTCAAAATTTATGTTGAGGAAAATGTTTTTTTCTTTCTTTTTTTTCTCCGTATGATTTTATAACGAGAGAAACAAGGTCGTGTCACTATTTATCTGACAGCCCAGAGAAATATATTTATTAATTTTTATTAAATATTAATTCCTTATTTTTAACAAGTATTTCTTTTTCAGTACGAAACTAACTTTCGTACTTGAAGACAGATCCAGAGCAGGTATTTTTTTGCCGCATACTTATGTAGTATACTTCATTTCTTTTCATATGTATAAATCAAAACCATCCATTCAACGAAAGACGATAGATTGAGTTTATTACCTCAAAATGTTTACTAT
Organism: Latrodectus elegans; assembly: GCA_030067965.1. Classification (NCBI taxonomy): domain Eukaryota; kingdom Metazoa; phylum Arthropoda; class Arachnida; order Araneae; family Theridiidae; genus Latrodectus; species Latrodectus elegans. Next base: position 83,902,593 of record CM057822.1, on the reverse strand, counting down.
TTATTGAAATTCCCTGTCTATTCCCAAAATTTCCGATGCTCAAAAATCCCTGGAATTTTCCATTTCTGCACAGACGTATCATTTAATATGAGAAATTGTAGTCATGACATATTTTACGTGCCCTAGCCCCCTTACAATGAACTCGAATAACCTTCGTTTGGGTCGGGATTAAAACTTTCCACTCTCCGATAATGAAAACGATGTCCTACACAACTAACCAGGTATTTGCGGTCACTCATTCACTATAATATAAATACTAATATTGTTTTTTGACATTTTTTTATATCTCAAATTAACTCGGTTGAGATATCAGATACTGTTTTAAATTCAGTTAAAAGTACAAAGAGAATATTCACTAAGAAAGAAAAGAATATCTGGGCTTAGTTCTTATTCAATAATTATAAAAGTTAACATTATTTAATTGCTTTAATTTCATGATTTCATTAAAAGAATACAAATTTTCACTACGAATACAATTTTTGATGCAAAAATAAATTTTAAAACTTAGAAGTACGTAGGAATTTAACAATATAATAAATACACGCACACAAATCTTTTCATATAACTTTAATTAAGTTTTGAATATATAATAAAAAAAGTTTTGAATAGGCATATGGAATTAAAAGATGCTAGTTACAAAAAACTTAAATGGAAACGAACATAACATTTATTGGATATATATATATATATATATATATATATATATATATATATATATATATATATATATATATATATATATATATATATATATATATATATATATATATATATATATATATATATATATATATATAATTTTGTTTTATTATAATTTACTAATAATATAGTGAGCTGTATTCAAATTTCACAAAGAAAAAAGAAAAAACCAAAATATTGAAACATAATCAACTTTACGTGTGTAAAAGTGGATTTGTGTAATTTTACACAGTTCACACCAATAGTGTCAAAGATTTATATATCGATTAAATTCAGAGCTGTAATTCAAATTACAACTATTTATCCAATTATACTAAAATATATTTGGTAGAAAAGACCATAATAACCATTTTAATTTTCAATATAAATATTGAAAATTAAAGTGGTCATTATGGTCTTATGTATAACATTAACAAAATGTAGAATTATGTATAACATTAACAAAATATTTCGTTATTACGCGCATTGAAGAACACGTATAAGTTACAAATGAAAAAAACAATCATAGATTCAAAACCGGTTTTTTGAATTAGTTCTTAAAATTACTTTTTTATTATTGTATCTTTTAAAACCAAAATGTTTAAAATTGAATAATTTACCATAAAATTTTGTATTTAAGTGCCAACAGTTTATAGATGAAATAGAACAAATTAAATAAATTAATCACATTTATACGATTTGTTTTTCAAAAATAATTTCTATTACATTATATTTTTTTCGTGTATTATTCTTGTTTTTATTTTCTGATAGTTCAATTGCAAACATGATTTTAAAAATTGTGCACGATCGTAATCTGCAAAAAGAAAAATTACTAAAAAAAAAAAAAAAAATAAATAAAATAAATAAATAAATAAATAAATTATAGCTGTTTCCAAAGTTCTGCTTCACTTAGTTACGTGTCAAGTCATTTTGAGAATTATGTGTCATTGAATGGAAAAATGATTGATCACAAAAAATAGTCTGTAAATCAAGCTAAAAATAAGTAAATAAATGACTTCGTAAATCAAGCATTAAGTTGTATACTTTAAAAATTTTACAGCTACGATATTTTTTAATATTTATCACAATTTATCGTTTTATTTTTGTCAAAATAATACTCTTATTTAATCTTGTAACAAAGTGGCTCCAGTTCATTTCGCAACAGGAATAATAATAGATATAGTCTACATAATTTTTTCTTTTTAATAATAAAACTCAATTAAGCTCCACACTCATCGTAATCAAGTATTTTGTTCACCGATATGCTGTTTACTCAAACACACGCATAATCAATTGTTATAATACATAATTAAAATCATAAAACACATTTAAAATTGCAGAATTTAAATTATAATGAATTATGAATTAAAAACTAATACAATTACTGCAATATAAACACCCATGGTGGGAATCTAACTAACGAACTAATAAATCGAAGGCCAAAGCAATATGCTTGTTTGACCAGTATAATCATTCGGAATCAGTAACCCATATAGCGAATATTTTTCTATAATTTCTGTACAACTCTCGTATAAGGCTACTTATAACAACTTCACACACACAGTAAGTAAAATAACATTATAATTTATTGACCTCATTAATTATCCACTTACGGCTTTGATTTCTTTTTTACATTTTGATCAGAAAAGAAAACGCAATTTAACTGTAAGACCAATTGATTAGTTACAACATGAAATGCCCAATTTAAGCATTTTCCCTCTTATATATAAAGAAACTATCATTTAAATATTTATATTTAAGCCACATAATCAACCAATTTTGATTTTTGATTAATAATATTTAAGTAAATATTATTTTTAAATTATTTTGAAAAATTTAAATTGCTTGTGGTCTTTTCGTCAATATTTTAAAGCTTTAATGAAGCAAATTTGGTAAATCAAAATTGATAAATGATCAATAATATATTCAAGACCGCATAATTTACAATAAGTATCCTAGAGTAAAAATTTCTTTATTATTATTATTTGATAACCTGGGTAATCTGCGGATGTATAACCAGCCCCAGATTACTCAGGTTATCAGAAGCAACAAGCTAAGATATCTTGACCATGTCTGGAGAAGCCGGGAAAACAATCCCACTAAAATATCAACGTTTAAGAACCTCGAAGGATCCCGTGCCCAATGAAGACCACCAACTAGATGGCTCGTTGACACTCAGAATGATCTCAAGATATTGAAATGGCAACTGGTGATACTGAATGGGAACTGGCAAAGTGTCTCTCTTGACAGACTGGGATGGAAAATGCTTGCTGTAGAGGCAGCTAAGACCTGTAATATTTTGCTACACTATAAAAGAAAAAGAAGTATCCTAATATAAAAATTTATTATTATTATTATTATTAGATGTTATTGTTAATGATATTTGAGTTAAAAAAAATTCCTTTCTGCCAAAAAAATCTGGATTCTCAAACATTTCATTATAAAATGTAATTCATGTGCATATTTATTTTTAAATAAAATTTAGAGATTCAGTTGTTGTCTTTCAAAATTCTTCAAAATGCAACGTTGTCATCGAAATTCCTTTCAGAGAGACTGACTTAGAACTTTTATCTTTCATCGAATATCCTTTTTCAATAAAAAAAATCAAACTATAAGACTTTTTTAAATTTATGTAGGGAGCAGTTAGAAACAATTGGTTACTTTATGTAAAAGTTTGCATTTTTACCCCGATCCATTGCAAAAAAAAGTCAAAGTTTGAGGGGTTATTAAGTTATCTATTACTAAATAAAGAAGCATTTTATGATAGATATTAAATAAGTTACCCAAAATAGTACTGATGTATATTTTGATCGATTTGATTTATCTAAAACTTATTTTTGTATGGAAAATAATGAATACTGAAATTTATAGCTGTATAACAGAAAAGAGTAACGACATTAAATTTCTTTCTGAGTTCGTTTTTCAATAACTGCAAAAATAAAATAATTTCAGTCTTAAAAATAATTTACTAGTAAGCGAACGAATGTTCTGTAGCAATACATTTATTGCCTAAAATATCTATTATAAATAACAGTAACTTAAAGGCAAATATAATTGCAAGATAAGTATAGAAATTTTCTGCCTTGTTAATTTTTACAAGGATAACCGGATATTTAATTTCAAAATTTAAAGGGGAGTTTGTGAGGTAACCATTCATAAAATATTTTTGTTATCAATAAATTCAAATAATTCATGTTATCTGGCACAGTTAATTATTTTTGCTATGGAATGGCGATTGTTACACCAGACCATAGTTTTGATTCAATTGCAATTGGATATATGAGACTAATAATCTAAATTAATGTAATTACATATCATAGTATTTGCAAACAATATAAATTAAAGAGAACTGGATACTTTTTTTTATGTACACCACTTTCAAAGTGTAAAAGTAATTGCAAATTTATAAATCATTATGACACCCACTTATAAATTACTAATTTATAATCATAGAATAGCTATTAATACCATTGATAATTGATTCATAAACTAACAAGTTTCAAACAGAATCAGGATTTATTTTACAGAGTTAATTTAGCAGACATTTATTGTTTGCATCTCATCTCCATAAAAGGTAATTGGTTAAAGAATTTTGTTTTACTGTTCTACGTCATCAATTTGTTTGTAAATGATAATAATAATTGTTAAAATATTTTTTTCAAAACTTTATATTTACATAGTTAGCATTTTTTAGAAAACAAATTAACAATTTATGTAGCTTATTAAATTGCAAAATAACTCAATACCAGATTATAGATTCTTATTTTTGTTTTAAAGTCTTAGAAGCCAAAAAATCAATGCAAAATTACTTGATGTTATATATATATATATATATATATATATATATATATATATATATATATATATATATATATATATATATATATATATATAATAAAATGGTTCTTAAAAAACCTATATTGATTTGGCAGCTGTATGATTAGAAATCTGATTTTCAGCTCCACAGTTTATAAGCTTGATGTCCACTTTGGTGTTTAAATATATAAGTCAAACTGTTTTTTATGGTGAAGTTAGCTCTAGTGATCATAAAATGACATTAAGAGCAACAAGCTCAGAAATGGATTATTTAACAACAAATTCCAAGTTACTAAATGTCACCGTTAGATACATCAATAAATAAAATGGCATAGATATACAAGCCAATAAATTAGAAACATTAAATGCTTCATTTAAATGTTTGCTACGGATGAAGTATGCAATTTATTCTTATGGCGTGGCTTACACGTAGTTAGTATACTATTATAAGAAAGATGTAAAAATTGTATTTTACGATGAATGAACAAGTATCAGAAATTTCACCATATGAAAAAAGGCTTGCTTTGAGTTTTAGCTTCGATTCAAAATAAAACAAATCTCACTGAATTCTCAAAATCAGCTATAAATAATCTAAAATCAGAGACCAAAGTCCTTGTCTAAAAAAGTATTTAAATAATTCAAACACAGTTTTCCAAGATCATGATAAAAAAATAAAATACTTCACTGTCCTGTAAATGATAAAAATCATCAATCAAGGCTCTTCCCAGTGAATTTCAGTGCTAACTATTTGCAAGGAACTGTAGAAGACAGGAATATATTGTTGGGTGCTTGTGAGAAAAACAATCATTTCTCCAAAATGTTAAAATTCGCAGCACTGCTTTGAGAAAGAGACATTGGACACCTGAGTTTTGAAAACGAGCAGTGAGGTTCTCATTTCACTGTTTTTGTCGCTGTTGGAAGACATTGAATTCCCAGATTGATGGGAAAACATTGATTTTTCCAGAACCGTACGAAACCTTCAACTTGCCTTATTTGTATTGTGCAATAAAAAAAATAATAATAAAAATAAAAATAATAAAAACGTACATATGGCTTACCCTTGTTTGGGCATCCTTGTTGTACAATTCTCATAGTGTAGTTAGTAAAAGAATTGAGATTTACTTTTCTTTTTAAATTCTGATTTTGTCCTCAACAGCGATCGTGTTTTCGGTTTTCTCGATTCGTCACTTGTTGGAAATACTATTTAATACAGATAAAAGGAGAGCCCTGTCTTTAATATTTAATAGTTTCGCACAACTAAATCAAATTTGAAGTGTTCCACAGTTCATGATTTGTTTTTAGCTGATCCATATGACATCAGTGCAAAGCAACAATTTGAATAATACTAAATATAATTAAAATATAATAGCTATCATTATATTTCTAAATTGCTAAAGTTACTAGAAAGCCAACGTACAATTTTCACTGAAAGGCATCCTTTGATTGCTGAACATTTTGCTGCTTCTATTATTATTTGTACCCAAATATTTAACGATATTTGTAATAGAATAAATGATGAACTAAATTAATTTCATAATGTGAATTACATAATTTTTTTTCATCTTTTAATATCGTGTTACTTTGAAGTTAACAAAGGATTTGAAGTCCGAGTGAATATATTATATCATGTCTGTTATAGCTAATTTTCAAGTTTTACGGTGAGGAAAAACAATTATGATCGTAATTTATTTAAATATTATTCACAAATATTTTACAATATTTCATTTTGAATAATGTGAGAAATCAAACTAACAAGTGGATTATTATTTTGCGTTTATAGCTGACACCAATGTATTAATATCAAAATGTGTATTAATCTCAAAATGTCATTCCATTAAAGAATACTGAAGATTCCTTCATCAAAAATGTTTTTCCTACAAAAAAAATTAGTTATTTAAAAATAAAATTTCTTATTTAACAAGACTAAAGATGCAGAGTAAATGAAAAGTGTATTTAATATAAAGAGTGTAATCGATTTATTTACTCAACTAAAAAACATTAGTTAGTTCTAGTTTTCGATATACAGAAATTTGTAAAAATAATATTTTTTTAAAAAAGTAATAGTAAGAATAGTGACAATATTTTTCTTTATATCGATATTTTCTCTCTCTCTCTGTATATATATATATATATATATATATATATATATATATATATATATATATATATATATATATATATATATATATATATATATATATATATATATATATCCAATAGAATTTTGCAAAATGTTTTGGTTACGCTTTATTAAATTCCTTTTATAAAATTTTTGAAATAGAATAGACACAGAAAAAAGTGAAAGGAATATTGATGCATAATGCAGACAGAAAATTAAAAAAAAAATTCTATTAATGAAGATTTTGAGACAAAAATGGCCAGAAATACAACTACACTGATGGCCAGACTACAATATCAAGAAAGATCAGAGATATTGCAATAAAATTTATTTATCAAATAATGCACTATACAAAGATTAAATTACAGCTTCTTATGAAATGTGGATGACGACAAAACCAGCAGTTAGTGTAGTTGCCATTGTAATTAAAATCAGTGCTACATACCTCAGTATGGATTCAAAAAGGCTTTAGATATATTCTTGGAGTATAACAGTCCGTGTGGCTTATAAATATTTCCATGGTGGATCTGGTGAAGAAGAGGGTGATGAATCTCGGTGCATTTGTTACGGAAGCATGAGCCATACATTTTCCATTAATGATATATTGGTGAAAAAAAGCAGACCCAGGAGGAAATTCAATTTGATGGTTAAAGAAGAAACCTTGAAGACTGCATGCTCCGTACAGTTGAGCGTTATTTTGTTATGGTTGCAACAAGCACTGAAGATATGGGAGGACATGGGTTCCAGCATCTTAGAGGCCTGACTGTTCAGTGCGCAAAAATGCATACTGGATAGATGTGACAGTGAAATCCAATACCACCCCAAACTATGATACTGGAAGTAAAACCATTGCAGCGATGCGTAACGTTCAGCATTCTTCACCATAGTGTTTCCAGACTCTAATCCGACCATGTGGTATTGCAAGCAGAAGTTGGATTCTTCAGTAAAGACAATTTTGTACCATACCGTTGCCCATTTTCGTCGTTCTTAGCACTATTTGCTGCTCAAACGCCTGTGGCTTTGAGTCAAGTGTAAGAAATCAATGAATCAATGGAAGTTTGCGGGCACTCGACATTGCTGCAAACGACACCGAATGGTGTGACCGACAACCAAATGAGGCGAAGCATTAAATCTGCCGTGATTTGGTTTGTGATGTGCTTGAGCTATCCATCACTACTATTTGAGCAATATGCCTGTTATTTCGTGCAATAGTGTAGTGAGATGGATGTCATTATCAGCTTACCGTTCCCTCTGGTATCAAGGGAATACAGATCCTCATCAAAGTTGCTTAGTTTCAACCAACATGAACATTGTTTTCTCTGCAGGATAATTCGTAGTCCCTATAGGGGCTACTGTTATTCCTCGATAGAACTCAGAAACTTTCTCGAAAACACTCAATGACATCTACGAGTTATTGTTAAACAACATATTGAAAATAGGTCATGCTTCAAATTGACAATCACTTTTCCTTTTATTTAGCACTTGCAAATAGCACTACATATGCAATGTAATGTTAATGGTTTGCGTAGTACATCGCTGAAAACACATGATGTAAATTTCCCATAATTTGCATGTTTCCTTATAGGCATTTTTGATCAGATTTAAGGTAGCAAATTTTAACATCACAATCTCATCCTTTGAACTCTTTAATAGATATTTTTGTTAACCAGTGCAAACAGTCTCCACAATTTATTATACTGGCAATTGAGTGTCACTCCAAGTGTAAAAGTTAGATGTAATAACATCAGCATATTATATTTTTACATAAGAATCCGGAATTTTCAATATCAGAGTCGAAATATTAAGAAAATCTTATTGTTTAAATATTTTTAATTAGTTTCCTTTATTACAAAAGAAGTACATAAATAATTGACTACAGTTTAAGCAGATACGCATGTATAAATATAATTGTGCTTTAAGATTATTTAATATTTCTTATGATTACGAAGAGAAACTAAAGGGCTTAAGGATATCAGCAGCTAAAGTTACTTAAACTTCATTATTAATGTCTTCACTATTTCTTTTTTTCTTTTTTGTTTTAGGTAAATTTAAATTCCAAATATATCTAAGCTAAAATATCAGTCTCAACTATTCTCACGATCTGTATTAAATTATTCAAGAAAGACATTCATTTCCATTTTTTTTTAGTGACATAAAATAATTTAAAAGAATCTTCTACTGAAATTACACTGGCAATCCTAATGTAAATATTTCCTAAGTTCCCATAACAAATTATGGTCTCCTGCTTAATATATAATTAAATGCTTCTGCTTCCATCTAAATAAATAAGTGTCATGCTGTCCGACAAGGATAACTGCAGTTTTTGTATGAAGTTTATTCCAATGCCAAATCCATTCTTAATTTGACAAAATAACAATTGCGCCCACCAAACACACTGGAACGGTTGTTCCGACTGACAAGACCTCTGTTGAAAGCTTGAAACAGGGGGAGCACATTATTTTTAACGCTGTTTCGTCACAATTTTTTTTTTCACTACGTAGAAGCTTTCAAAAATAAACCTTTTGTAGAATAACGGGGATCATCTCTCGCCTCATCAACAGGATGTCTAAAACGCTGGAGCCAAACGATTTTAGGAAAGGAGTAACATTTAAAGATCATTTATGACATCACATTCCTCTTCAATAACGCGTTTTAATTAATACAGAAATGAATAAAATGCTTAAATTTGAGTTTTTGATGTCTAGTTCCATCTTTAGTGTCTTGTTACTAATTGCTGTGAAGACCGGTGAGTAATTTGTTCACACTTAATATTGGTTTGCTTCAGAAATCATCGACCGAAAAAAATCATAATTGTTATATTTTTTTTTTTTTTTTTTTTTTTTTACAGAATGAGGTTTAAAAATCGTTTGCAACTGTTACAACTTATGTTTGTTTTTATTTAAAAATTTCAAAAAAAAAAAAGATTGTTTTTAAATAAAATAATTAATATTTGAAACTTTATATTTTGATATATAATGTAGAGTTTTTATGCATTACGTATCAAAATATTGAGTAATCTAAAAATAGTTTCTGCTTAATTTTTTTAAGAACCAAAATATATCTGGAAGTTTCAGAATTGCTTGATGGGAAATCAAGCATATCTTAGTTGCATAACAATGGATTTCTCTCTTTTCCGTCACCTTTTTCGTTTCCTTATTATAACCTATTCCATCATCACTCCCATTTTTTACTCTTACAATCAAAATTTTCTATCGCATTGTTTATTTTATATGTTTGCTAACCACTTATGAACGAAAAGAAATTATTCAGTATATTTTAACGTGTAGTAGTTAGACAAGTTTTGTCAGATTAATATTCCTACATTTTTATTCTAAAAAAACATCTTATAAAATATAACTTCTATTACACTAATATGTAAATACATTAACGGTTTGATAAACATTAAAACATTTAATTAATATCTTATATGATTTATTATTTTCATTAATTGCTTAAGATTCGGTTTTTTAAACATAGGTAATTAGAACAATCAACAATTAGTGTATGTGGAACTTAGAGAAATATTTGAATTAAATAGAAGATTGGTGTTTGAGTTTAATTACATAATTTTTGTTTTTATCAAAACTCAATTTGTAGATTATTGAAAATTAATAAAGTCAAATTAGTTTTAAAGAGACATTTTAAAATATTCTATTTAACCCAAATATTTCATAATAAAACGAAGTCCGTTCCTATGATACTATTGATATTCTATCGATGTGAAATTAATTCTGAGTCAAAATTTCACCTCCATTTATATTAATTTGACATAGGTAATTTATGTATTTATAATAATATTATACTGAAAAAAAGCAGATTTGCATGGCTCAAAGATTAAAAGTATATTATAAATCGATAGCATTCTTTAAAAACGTTTTATTACTTTGTCGGTAAAATAAATCAAAAGTATACATGTATAGATTGTTCTTTTGAATTTGTGGTTTGTTTGTTCTTTTTGAATTTGTGGTTTAATAATATAAAAAAGACATATATTAAAACGAATCGTAGATGAACTTAAACTATAATTGGCTTATTTACATTTCATATCATTAATTTTCTTGAAAATTTAAATGGCAAACTGATTTTAAGGAATATTTTAAAAATGACTGTCGTCGTCTACCCTGTCTAGTGGTCAGAATGCTTGACAGCGGGTAGGGATGTTTTTGATTCGAATCCCAGTTTGAGCATGAATGTGCTCTTCCTTTCTCTGTCTATCCTGTCTTTGTATGAATGGGTTATGAATGGTTGCCTACCCAATAAATGGATACCTATGGCATGTTTGTACTGAGGAAGTCGGACTCCACACCAAAATATGGTTCAGATGGTAAAGTGGAGCAGCGCACCCCGTAATACTAGCTTAGCTGGATTAAGACAACGACAAAAATGACTGTTAAGTTTTACTTTAGCAGTAAGCATACTTGTAAAAGAAGATTATATCAGATATATTAAATTAGTTTTTTGAAAAATGATAAACTAACTCTTAAAAAAACTTGTTTTAAAAGCTGGTTATCTTCTGTACAGCAGCTTTTAGATGTAAATAATAAAGATATTGCAAGTTTATGAAAATTTAAAAATAAAAAATTAAAGATTAGAAGAAAAAGAAAAAAATAATTAGAGAGAAAAAGATTCTTAAAGATATATTAGTTAAGAAACTTGTGCATTGAGTATATTTTTTAGAAATAATTCAAAATTGTTTTTAACGACATAGTGAGATATTTCGCAAAACTGTTCTCCTTTTTTGTATTCTTTTGCCTCTAATTTTATTGAGTTTAAATTTTGATATCTTTATTCTTTTATTATTATTTTTTTTTACAATGATCGGGGTATATCGGGATGCATTGTTCCCTTATACCCAAGGAACCGACCAGAAACAGCGACCTCTTTTCCGTCCAGTCGTTGTCCCGGGTGCACCACAGGGAGTGGGCCACCACCGCACCCTCACACATGCCATAGGGATACGTTTACAGGGTAGGCACCATACATACACAAGGAAAGGTCAAAGACAGGATAGAGAGAGAGAAAGTACATCCATGCCTGAACCGGGATTCGAACAAATGACCTCCCTATCCGTAGTCAGGCACGCTGACCACTAGACAAGTTGGCCGGCTTTGATATCTTTAATAAAACTATATATAAACTTTCAATGCCATTGCTAATTACATCTACAAATTGCTATATAAAAAATTTACTTTTAAAATGTTAAAATTTCTTTGTGAGTTCTTTTATTATTTTTCAAATAAAAGCATTAAGTTATTTTATTATTTATCAAGTAAAAGCAGTAAATTATTTTATTATTTATTAAGTAAGAGCAGTATATATATATAATTATTTTATTATTTATTAAGTAAGAGCAGAGTCATTTTATTATTTTTCAAATACGCAAGACCACTATATAAATAAAGTTTTTTTCAAATTTTCTGTCACTGTTCCTTTCAATCATTTATATTAATAGCAATTACTTGTTTTTTAATGAGGCAAAATTGGAAAAGATGTAAATAATTATTATAAATTTAAATTATATTAAAATCCTTATGGATCTGCATAGTTTATTTAATAAGATTAAAAATGATTATACATATTCTATAATTTCAGAGAAATAACTTCTTCATTAGAAGTTATGTTACAGATGGAAAACTTTTTCAATTTCATATTTTTCTCCTGATTTATGAGCATCCATAAATTCAAGTCTCAATTTTTACATTTTGGCGCTTATTCAAAATTAAATATTATAAAAGGATGAATGATTTCTAAAAATAAGGATTCAAAAATTTCAGGTTAAGTAAAAAAACAAAACAAATTATTATTATTATATATTTTTTTAAAAATTTTTCTGGTGCCGTGTTATTCAAACATCTGCTAATTCTAAGAGCATTTTTTTACTTTTAACCTAAACATTTGAAGACTAATTTCATTGTCGTAAACAAGTGATTTCATAAAGGTCAATGATAATTCTGATGATTTTGCAATTTAGTTAAAAACTTAGATATGTTTTTTCTTAAGCAATGGATAAAATGATAAAAGAATTGGGAATCAGATGCATACATATAGTTACAGCGAGGGATCTATTTATAAAAATCTAAAAATGTTTCTTTGAATATTTTAATTATTTTTTAAACTAAAATGACATTTATAATGAAACACGTTGCCCTTTTATAGAAATATAATTTTATCCATTGAATGTCTATTAAGTTATAAAATGCATTTAATTAGTTTTTAAATATCTTGTACTGATTTGTCTTCACTTGAGACGAATTTCTCAAAAATGAAAATTTTGTTTCTAAATTAAATTACATGCACCATTTTGATGTATTGATTGTAATTTGATAAAAGATGAAAATCCATTGATCCGGGACAGGAGTTGCTGAAATCTTTTAGAATTTCCTGCATTCGAAAACAAACTTTTTGACATATTTTTATCAATTTGAATAGTTTGAATCTTTATCTCAAAAAGGTATTCAACCAAGCGCAATTTTGTTATTAACTAATAATAACATTTAAAAATGTAACTAAGAATGTTTATTTAATCTGATGCTCATTGAATATAATATTACTGATTTATTTTATTTTATTTTATTTTGATCACAAGAGAGAGTTATGGCAGTTTAATTCATTTTTACAATATTATGTCACAACTCACTAGTACTATAGTAGTTTTCAATGAATTAGTGATATTTTAGTTATTATTGAAATCTTACTCAGTATCAAAAATTCTGAGAAAATTTTTTTAATTATTCTCAATGTTCTTATATTTATTAAAATTATTTAATTTACAAGTAAATCCTTAAACTATTAAATGTTGTATTTTTCAATTTTACACCTAATAGAATTAAAAAAAGTTCCATAGAATCAAAAAATATTCTAGAGAATTCTATAAGGAACTAAACATTTTAATTTTAAAAGATATTCCTTTGAAAAAAGTTAACGCTCCTTACATCTGTTGCATATAATTTCATAGTTAATATATCCTTTTGATACAATACTTTTCTTGCTTCCCCCCCTCAAGTTCTCGACAAAAGAACTTGAGGAGGAAAATATTTCTAACTGATTCTATATTTAGTCCTTGAAAATATACTGCCAATAATTATTATTAAGAAATAATAATAATTACTATTTTTGCTTTTTATAATACAATATTAAATAAGACATTTTCAGTATTCACCAGTTTTGGGGAAAAATTGGTGAGTACTTTGAAAATTAGTAAGTAATATAAAATATTTCTAAATGTTTTATTATGATTAATATTGTAGGAATGAATACGTGTCCTGTGTTCTCATTTGGTTCATCTAAATTAACAGAAATTTCTATAATTCTAAAGTTATGTGCATTAATTATTTCATCTTTCCGTAATTAATAAGCATAATGTCATTAGGAATACGCAAATAAATTGATAATGGCGATAATTATATTCTTAACAAAAATTTTCCGAGTATGAATTTTATTGCTGATTTAGAAAACGGAGATGAAATGGCTTTTATGATTTAATTTCAAAACCTTTCAGCCAAATATTTGCTTCAAAAGATGTTTTTATTGTAAGAAAAAAATATGTATTTATGTAACAAAAAAATATTTCCATGTATCTTAACAATTAATTTGCCTATATGTTTCAGCCTTCTCAATTGATGTCACATACCAAGGAAGGAAATACGTATCTGAAGGAACTCCTTTCAAGATTTCTTGTATGAAATCGCCACATGGGAAACCTGAATGGACAAGAAACGGCGTAACTATCAATGAGGATTCAGACTATAGCGTTCGGGAAGAAGTGTTAACAACCGGCTCCACAATGATGGAGCTGATGATAGAGAAAGCCCAATGGAAGCACAGAGGAAAATATAAATGCAATGCTCAGAGCACTTCATCGCATGTCATTGAAATAATTCTGTCCAAAAGTAAGAATCTTAAATATCATTCAAATCAAATGTTGAAATGTTTTTATTGTATCTAAATACTTAAAGAAAACGAAATTTTCGGATAAATAAGACTGTGTTGTTGTTGCATATTTCCGTCGTTTAGCAACTCTAAATTAAGTCGATGAAATTTGCCAGTCTAAAAATATCAAACACTAAATTTGGGCTTGTGAAAAGTTGGGCCGTCGTAGTACTATGAATACGAACTAGAGGTGATCTGGGGCTAGACGCAGTGGGGCTCCAAACCATAACATGATGTCGTTTAATGGGGCGTTCCACAATTGCTCTTGCATTGTACTCACCTCTACGTCAACACCACATTCGTACGTGGTTACTATCACTGCAGAAACTGTATAGTAAAGATGACTCTTATGAGATCCCCTTTCATTCTGTAGTCTACATAGGTCTACTCCAGAACTATTCCAGACGTTGGCGTCAATGACAGTCTTCTGAACGGATCCTATGAGCACAGGCCACTGGCAACCGATCGTTGGCAATTGGTTCTGCTCTATATGGGAGCATCTAGGATGTCTTGCACATGCTACAGAATTTTGGTAGACGTGGTTTGCAGGGGCACCACCGCCTCCTGTCTGAATCGTCCATCCACGCGTGTTGACATCATTCAGGCTGCACCAGGACCCCGAAAACGTTCCACAATTCCTTGCTCCAACCATCTTACCCCATCCAGTGCACTGTTGAAGCGTCGAAGTGTCTTTCAGCTGCGATTTGTCGTAGAGATCAACCTACCCTTCCCAAGCCCCTCATAAAATCGTCTGTCTGCAGGAACTGACTCCGTCGAGATGGACTGACATTCTCTGTGATTACAGGCGTCCTTTACGGCAAGAACAAACTTTCAACGGTTATTTTAAAAGGAGCAATAACGACCTGAATATTGCCCACTCTGCCGGTTCCTCATCTTTTATCTTGTCCTATGTGTGCTGGAGAGCTGCGCATTTCACATCATTTATATAACTCGGTAAAATGCGACTACCCTGAAATTTGCATAATTTTCTATCTTTCCTTCTTGAGGTTGCATTTTCAATCTCAGGCAGTGCACATTTAAAGAAATAGATATCATCAATTTCACTAAGATAATACGTGTGAAATTTGCGGGCCACATATGCATAATGGACCCATTATCAATAATATTTAAAATTTCCAATCATTAATTTTTAGGAACTGGAAAAAGAGGTAGACTCAAGTTGAGATTAATGGACTGTGTAGAGGGGGATTTAAAGATCCAAAGAGTATATATTTCAAAATCAATTAATGAGAATGAAAGAAATTTCTTGGAAATTCCTTGGCTCACCACAGGTTGTCATGTCAATAGAATAAGAAAAAGAACATTGTCAACATGTTCTCCGAACTTTTCCTTTTTTAAGCCATAATATCTTTATATCAAGTCATAGTAGCAGCAAATCATAATCTTTTAAACATTTTAACGTGTATAGGTATTTTCAAATATATTTTTGGTATAAGAACTTTACCTTATTTTATCGGATCTACCTTCCAAACTGAGTAATTATATATATATTTTTTATCAGAATGTTTCGTATCTTTTTGTTTCAGAAACAGACAAAAAGATGAAATCTCTTGCAAAGGTACCATTGAGAATAAATCAAACCTTGAAATTAGTTTGCGACTTACAAGATTTAGAAGCAACTACTGTTTTTCCAGTCAATTGGTAAGAGTTTATAATGATTTAATTTCTTTAAATTATATAGAAAAGGGAATAATTATATTTCTGTCATAACATACCTTGAAAAAAATGCATAAATTTTCTCTCGAAAAAAAAAAAAAAAAAGAAAGAAAAAAAAAAAAAAAAAACTTTTGTACTTTAAGCGAATGCAAAACAATTCGTTTTTTCCTGTTCAACAAAATCATTGCGCAACTATAAATTTTTTGAGTTGTGGGAAAGAAGAGAATTTTTCATTAAAGGGAATACACATAAAACAAAGAGCAGAAACACCTGTTACAATTGTGTGGCTCTTATTTAATAAATAAAAATATATTCTTCCTCATAAAATAACATAATGTGATACACAAAATATCTATATATTTCTTAATCTACTTCAGTCACCAGGAAATCAATGACATTTAGTAATTTTGGTCTCATTGAGAATAAAAGCATCTTAAGTCAATCAATTCATCCTGGAAAACAATCGCAAAGGTATTATATTTCCTTCCACAAGTATTTATAAGATACAGTTTTAAAAAGCGTGAAAGCACAAATACAAGAATAATTATAAATGTTAAGCTTATTATAAGTATGCTTTAAAGTTAAAAAGGAAACTGATTACTGAAAACTTATGAACTTATTGTTCAGTAATGAAATAATCTTCAGTGAACTTCAATAGTGAAATAATCTTAGTAATATAAATTGGCAATATGTATACAAAATGCGTCCGTAGAAATCGTCCATTTTTATTTATTTTTAAGGAAAGTCACTTAAGAACTGAAACATTAAAGGCGTTTTAGTAAAAAATTCGACCTTTTTTGACCTCCATTTTTTATTTTAATTTAAAAATATTGTATTCAAGTATACTTTTCATCATTATTATGTCTTACCTCTCTACAAAATGATATGAAATTTAATAATCATTTTACCATAGCCTTACAGGTATACTTGCCAGACATTCCAATTTGACAGGGATAGTCCCGGTTTTTAGACAAAATTCATGAACTCGGCCTGTTTTCTTCATTATATGTTCCAGTAAAAATTAAATTTGATTTTATAGATGACCAAAAGTGTGTAAAATTAATAAATTGTGAAGGACTATTTACAATAGTTTGTCACTTATTTCTGAACTCTATGAAAAGGAAAGTGATGGTCTACTAGTAAATTATACTGTCTTCGTGTCTCGCCAATCGTGACCATTCGCGAAGTTGTGTTTTCTAAAAAGTATTTGCTATCAAATTGGGAACAGTGGAAGTAAGAAATTACCAGAAATATGATTATTTCATGTGACGAAAAATGGCTCACGCTGTTTGGTCGGCTCAAGGATAATCACATAGAAGCTCCTAATGTCATCAAGAGGGTTGAGTATGCTTTCTGCTTATCTGGGACATCAACACCAGTAGAGAGTATCTTCCTTGATGAACAACGCATGGACTGATGATAAAAATTTCATGTAGGAATTTAAAGGATAGGGAATTAGATTATGAAGATTTTTTTACAAGATTAAAATAAAAAAAAGTTTTCTAAAAATATTCATGACAAAACTAATACTCTTGTAAACATAGCTCAAATTTTTACTCCTTATTTAAATTGTTTCATCCTACTTACGTAACTCATAAATACAAACGTGTCGGAAATAAATATTTAAATATGTATGCTTATCATTTGTTATTACCTCTGGTTTAAGTTACTAATCAGTAACAATTGTGATTCATAGCACATAAACTACCATCTAAAATACTCTATAAACTAGCTGAGGGTATGTGTCTTTGAATATTCGCGATACTGGAGCAGGGGAGGGAGTATTCCGATATCCCTAGTAAAAATTTCAGAAATTTGGCAAGCCTATTTATAGTAATATCTAAAGTTGTAATTGTTAATTCAAAGAAAAATCAATTATTCGGAGAGCTTCTATATAATAATTAGAAGCAAATTTGTTCATTACATATTGCTCTATTTCGAATGGTTGCAAATTAATTTTCATCGTTTAAATTCAATACAACATCAGTTTCACTTTAATAGAAATCAATCAAATCAATGTGCGTTTTAATTTTTGATTTTAGTATTTTCGCATGATTAACTTTAATTCGATGTTAACAATTTGCTTGCAAATAATAAAGAACTCATACAAAATTACAAAAAATAAAGGATATGAAAATGATTTAAAATTATTTACGTGCTGTAAATGATTTTTATAAAGATGCATCCTAAAATATAAAATCTTTCTTAAACAGAATGAACTATAGTAAAAAAATATTTTTGCTGATAAAAATTCATATTTCTGGTAAATTGATTTGAATATATTAGTAGATGGAGATTGATATAGGGCGACACTCCACACAGCAACCATATAATTTAGCATGCCAAATTCTGAATTTTTTGGGGGGTGGGGGGGACGTAGAAATGTTGCTAAGATAATATATTGGGACGTCTCGTGATGCCATAGATTCTAGGGTTGCCAAAATAGAACTTCTGCCCTATTCTCCCTTGTCTTCATCTCTATGACGAAATAAAAACAAGGTAGCCATAAAGAAGAAAATGCGCTAAAGAAATCACCAAAAATTTGGCACGTTGGATTATTCAGCATCTGTGCCGTGCACTCTTTCTTTCTTAATATAGAATCATAAAAACTTCTACACTTTAATTGTATCTATTGATAAACTTTTTATACATTTAAAACTTTAAATTTTTTTTAAAAACGAGCTCACCCGTAATTTTTGTAAAAAATAAAAAATTCTCTATATTATAGGTATAAAGATGGGAGTAGAATCTTAGCTGGCAAAAAAGATTCCAGGATAAAAATGGACGGCAGAATACTGCGTATCTCAAATGCTGTTCTAGATGACCTTGGTGAATACATGTGCTTAATAGGAAACTCCAACATGTCCTACGCTATTGCTGATTATTTAGGAAGCCACATCAAGGTTACATGTGAGACCTATTTTATTTCGTTGATAGTTAAAGAAAAATTACATTTGCTTTACATTAATTAACTAATTAGTATTATGTTAAATTATTGATAGAAGAACGTTTGTTGAGAAATTTAACGTATGATACAGTACATAAGAAATATCAAAAATTTTGCCTCTGCTTTTGGCATAGATACCATATAATACAGGATGCCAAATTCTGAGTTTGGTGATATTTTGGCTGATTATCTTTTGTATCTGGCAATCTGCTGCTTTTATTACGTCATAGATATGGAGATGTATAAAAATTATGCAGAAAATTATGTTTAGACAACCATAGTGCTTACGTCATAGCGCACGTCACAATACGTCATCTTGGCAACATTAGTTCATCATAAAAAAAAATTTCAAAATTTAGAATCCTGGATTATGCGGCATCTGTTGCTTTTGACTGGATAATAATTTTTATTAAAATAATTGAAGCTAAACAACGTAGTTAGGGCGAATCCAACATCTTAAAGGAAGTAAAAGCATCTTACATTAAACGACTGGGCTACATATTCAGATATCAGGCAGTTGTCCATAAAAAAAAGTAACTTTTTCAGTTTTCGAGGGACAGCAATGAAAAAAAGGCCCTTGACCTGATAATTAGATGAGCTCGAAATGGACCAAAGAGCAATAGGTGTAAACCGATGGAAGGCCATTGCACAGGATCTAGCTAAGTTGGGAAGAATTGGCGAAACAGTTTTGGTCTATAATGAACTGTAGTAGTATGAAGCGGAAGCAGAAACATGTTTTGGTTTCGTTGTAGTCAATTAAACACTTTGGAAGAGATGTCGTATAATCCAGGATGCTAAATTCTGAGTTAAGAGATTTTTTGGCAGATATCCTTGTTTCTGGCAACGTGGTTTTTATCATGTCATGAATATGGAGACCTATAAAAATTATGCAGAAAATTCTATTTTGGCAACCCTGTTTACGTCATCTCGCACGTCACAATACGCCATCTTGGTAACATTTCTTCATCACCAAAAAATACAGAATTAGGAATCTTGGAATATACGGCATCTGTGCCAACATTTTAATGTAAGCATATTTATTGACAATAAAATTGAAAATGGAAAGGCGACAACATGTAGGAGGTGCAATTGCTACAATGTTTACAAATTCTAACACTTCGTTTTCAAGTTGCTGCCAACTCGTCTCTTACAAAATAAGTTTCAAAATCAAATAAAAAGAAGAGGATTATGAGTCACCACAAACATTTTGGTAAATGGTGGATAAAAATATTATAATATCCATAATTATAGAAAAATAGTTGTAACATGCATAATATTGTTTAAAATTAATTGCCAAGTAAATTCAATTACTACTGAATTATTGCTTGATTACATAAAAATTAGCCGAATAGCAATCAAAAATCATTTTATGGGAAATAAATATTAGAAATAGGTGAATTAAAATAATACAAGAAAAGTATATATCTTATCTTAAAGAATACAAAATGTAAATTTTGAATAGAAATTGAAAATGTCATTAGTTTTTTCATCTTATGTGAAATAATGTTCTTGATAATTCATGAAATTAATATTCTTGTGGGTAAAAAAATACCTGGTGCTTTAATTGATTAAAGAATACAATATAAAACAGATTTTAAATGTTTGAGTAAACATATTGTAAATATACACTACTGGCCATTAAAATTGCTACACCAGGAAGAAATGCAGATAACAAAATGATATATATTGGACAAATATATTATACTAGAAATATCAAGTGATTAAATTGTCAAAAAATTTGGCTGGATAGATGCTGAGAAATCAGTACCCGGAACAACCAACTCTGGCAGTAATAACAGCAGTTATACGCCTGGGCATTGAGTCAAACAGAGGTTGGATTGCATGTGCAGGTACAGATGCCAATGCAGCTTCAACACGATGCCACAGTTCATCAACCGTAGTGACTGGCGTTTGGCCAGTCGCTCGGCAACCATTGACCAGACGTTTTCTATTGGTGAAAGATCTGGAGAACGTGCTGGCCAGGGCAACAGCCGAACATGTTCCGTATCAAGGAAGATCCGTACAATACCGGCAATATGCGGTCGGGCATTATCCTGCTGAAACGTAGGGTTTCGCAGGGCTCGAATAAAGGGTAGAGCCACGGGTCGTAACGCACCAGAAATGTAACGTGTACTGTTCAAAGCACCGTCAATGCGAACAAGAGGTGACCGAGACGTGTATCCAATGGCACCCCATACCATCACGCCAGGTGATGGGCCAGTATGACGATGACGAATGCACGCTGCCAGTGTGCGTTCACCACGATGCCGCCAAACACGGATGCGACCATCATGATGCTGTACACAGAACCTGGATTCATCTGAAAAGATGACGTCTCGCCATTCGTGCGCCCAGGTTCGTCGTTGATCACACCATTGAAGGCACTCTTGTCTATGACGCAGCGTCAAGGGAAGCCGCAGCCATGGTCTCCGAGCTGAGAGTCCATGCTGCTGCAAACGTCGTCGAACTGTTCGTGCAGACACTTGTTGTCTTCCAAACGACCCCGTTTCTTGACTCACTGCTCCTTACGTGATTGCACGATCCATTACGGCCATGCGGATAATATGCTTGTCTTCTCGGCTGCTAGTGATAAGTGGCCGTTGAGATCCCGCATGGCGTTCCGTATTACCGTCCTGAACCCATCGATTCCATATTCTGCTAACAGTCATTGGATCTCGACCGACGCGAGCAGCAATACTGCGATAAGATAAACCGCAATCAAGCTAGACTGCAATTCGACCTTTATCAAAGTCAGAAACGTGCTGGTACGCATTTCTCCTTCTTACACGAGGCATCACAACAACTTTTCACCAGGCAACAACGTTCAAATGCAATTTGTGTATGAGGAATCGGCTGAACAATTTCCTCATTTAAACACAATGTAGGTGTCGCTACTGGCGACAGCTACATTGTGTTTAAATGAGGAAATCTGTCTGGATGCGCTGAAAAGCTAATCATTTGCATATCACTTCACCTTCTTCCTTTCGTATAAATTTCACGTCTGTAGTATGTCGCCTTCTTGGTGTAGTAATTTTAATGGCCAGTAGTGTATATATATATATATATAT
The DNA here is from genome assembly GCA_030067965.1 of Latrodectus elegans. Lineage (NCBI taxonomy): Eukaryota > Metazoa > Arthropoda > Arachnida > Araneae > Theridiidae > Latrodectus > Latrodectus elegans. The sequence goes on along the minus strand of CM057822.1, from coordinate 83,880,359 downwards.
ATATATATATATATATATATATATAGATAGATATAACATCTCACAGTAAATCTTATTTTGTTGTGTTGCTAATTGTGTTTCCAACGTCCATTCTATAATTCTAATAACAATAGTTTTTGAAAATTTTTAAATTTTGGCTATTTTATTCATTTAAGTAAGGGGATATTAAAAACTTTTATGTTGTTCAAGTATTATATTCTACAATGGTATTTTTAAAATTATTTTGAAAAAATAATAAAACTAAAAATAAACGCCAAAAAGGGGCTTCATTACAAAAACGGATTACAAAGACAAAGATTTGAAGTTAGTTTAATGTTTTTTAATGTTTTCTATTACGTTTTTAGACAAGTCTAAGCATGTTAAAAATTTCATTTAAATGTTTTCATGAAAGAAACTCATTTTATTTTGATAAGTTATAACGAAATCTATTTACAAGTTACAAAGCAAATAAATAAATAAAAAATTTCTTATAAAATAATTACTATCATAGAAAGTTTTTATTTGTATTATCATTATTAGCAAAAATGTCCGAACTCTTTTTCAATCTATTTGATTTCACACAGTATTATTTACAGCCAAATATATTATAAAACATTATACGATTCTCTACAGTTAAATTCTTTTGTAAGGAAAATTTAATTTTTAAATAAAAGTTACCGAAAAAAAGTCATTTTTTTCTAGATGATAAATATATGAAATGGCCGTCGTACAGGCAATGCTTTATTCTTCTTCAAATTTTCAAAAAATTAAAAAAAAAAATTTTAATTTATTTTTTATTTCAAAATTTCTTAAATGTGCTGAAAGTTTTATTCTAATAATATTGCAATAAAATAGTAATTTTTTGAAAACCATGAAATTTTAAAAAATATCCGGGAAAGTAAGAAAACTTTGAAAGTAACTAATAACACATATATTCGCATAAAAGAAAAATATGGAAAACACAATTATATCACAAATTTGAAAATATAAAAATTGTGTTATATGATGACGTTACTTTAGAGTATTAAAAAGTAATATTTAAAATGGCACAAATTTTACAGCATCTCTCCAGGTTTCCCTTTTGACACCGCATAATGGACCTTTTATGGGCTGACTTTTTTATATTTACCTCAAAATTTGTCTTTCGGGAGTACTTTCTCGAAGGAAACGCACTCTATTCGTGTATCTCAAGGGAGAAAACCCTGAAAATTATTACGTAACCATCCCGACAGACATGTAATTAGAAGTCAGAAGCGCTGCATCCATCTCCAATTGTTTAACAATGGCTTTAATCGAAATCGTAACATCATGATTCGTATTCCGGATTCATTTTGTAACAGCGTAGTTGACACCCTGACAGTCGAAGGCCATTGTAAATGATTTTAGCATCCCCCTTGTAAATTGCCTTCCGGGAGGACTTTTCATAGTAGACCACAATCACGCAAGAGAGGAAACTTTGTAAACTTCCAAGCATCCATCCAGACAGAAGCGCAAGCAAAAACTTAATACCCATTTCCTGTTATTCAACAATGAGTGGGATCGAAACCAGGACTTTATGCATTGAAGCACTTAGTCCTATCACTAGTTCACAATGAGCCCATCCTGTTGTCGTTTATTGGTCCTTTTTCCCATTCAGACAATTTGCTTTCCTGAGAAAAACTGAAAAAAGTAAACTTGCAAGACAGGTCAATGAATGTAACTAAACAGAAAGAGCTCTTAGCACTGCCATCTAGTGACATGAAAAAAGAAATCTTCAGACTTGACATGAAGCTGTACTCTCTATCATGCGCAATGCCCAGGATTGAACTTGACTGGATTTAGTGGGGATACAAAATGCTAAAATAAAAATAGTAGCAGAGGTGCCTTAGTCTCCAAATATTTGTGTACTAACAAAAGACAAAGCAAAAATACTGAACAGAAAAACAGGATTTTTTTTCTTTTGGAAGTACTTATTGCAACAATATTGTCCAATGAAAATGGATATTATTATCTCCAAATATAAAATATTAGAACGAGATTTTGCAAATTAAAAGACAGAAATGAAGACAGAGATATTATATACATGCTGATCTGACATTTGAAAGTCGATTTTAAAACAGTATGTATTTATTTGACAAAAGTCCCAAGTTACTCTAAGATACCGAATGCATGATAAATGATCATATTATATGCTCTATAGAGTAGCTTTGGCTCTTTTCAAACCCTTATAAACTTATTATTTCATCATACTTTGTTTCTAGATTAGTTTGTGTATATGGTTTTGCAATCAAAGAGTCAATAACTGATATGTTGAGCATACAACTTTGTATGAATGTAATTCAGTAACACACAAAGATGTCTTATGGAATATTGAAGATACAGGTAGATGTAGTATCTATGTTAGATATAATGAATGAGAGATGTTTCATAGTCAGATTTTCATTGGCAGAGCGAGTTTAATCATGGTAACTACAGATGAAGTCTCTATGGATTATTTTGTCAGTTTGTCGTTCTATGTTGTTATATGTCATAATTAGAAATTGACGCAATGGCATACTATCAATATGATTATAATGTAAAATTAATCTTAATTTCCCTTTTAAATTTGCTGAAATGTTAATACTACATTGTACAGAAATTTCTTTTGGCAAACTTTTGAGCAATCACACAGACATATAATTTTATTATTTCAACCTTTATATTTGCTTTCTTGAAATTACAATAAATATTCATCAATCTTCATTGTTGTTATTGCACCAACATGATTCATGTATCTGACCCTGAGTTGGGCACTACCACTGTGACAGAAGCAGCCGGGTAGAATTTTTCATGATTTTGAAGAAGGGATCAAGCAGAAAACCCAGTATTCTTTGCCTGCCACCCCAGAGGTATCATTTCACTTGGAGGACATTGTGACCATGACATATTTAACATGCCCTAACTTCTTTAGGAACACGATTGATCCTCAGTAAAAAAAATCAGTAGTAAACGTTGTTAACTATTATCGCTGCTACATGCTGCCACATCAGCGGTTCGGAAGGCAGTCAAGCCGGGATTTGAACTCACTATTTTGCAAAAATAAAAACGACGCCCTAACAAAACAGGCCACGGCATTATTAATCTCAGTATATTCCTAAGTATACTATATTTCAATAAAATTACAAGTCTTGAAATGTTTTTTAATTAATTAATTTCACGTATTAAATAATATTAATTATAAAAAATAAATTGATCAGGGATTTTGTTGCAGTGAAACAACTGAAAATGTCAATTTTTTATAAGGTAGGGATAATTTATGCCCACAAAATTCATTTGTTCTGCAATGTTCTATGATCAAAAATATATAATTTAGAATTTGATTATAAAAAAAACTTATAATATTAAATAAATTGTGCATAAATAATATAATTTAATAATAGCCCTCGGGGAAGAAACATTCAGAAATTTTGGATTCTTATTATATTTTTATATCAAAAGAAAACTTGAGATATGCACACATTTTTATCTGCTTTTCTTATCTTTTCCTTAAACTACAAAAATCCATCATCCATCAAGCAAATTGGCGGGCCTCAAGGGGGACCGTTTGATCTTCTTAAACACTATTCTCAATGATAGTTTTGTTCGCCATTTCGTTTTCGAAGAATATGAACTTAAACAGCATGACTACATTTCACAATCGTTAAAATATCGTCAGATCTTTGCTTATTAGATTTGTATATATATATATATATATATATATATATATATATATATATATATATATATATATATATATATATATATATATATATATATATATATATATATATATATATATATATATATATATATATATATATATATAATAATATCAGTAATAAAATGAATAAATAAAACATACTCTGTAAAAGCTCTCACTTTCTTCTTTATTATTCATGTAAGACCTTGTTGATTAATGTTGCATAACTAATAAAACTTAACCAGACTGTAGTGAAATGCCCTTAGTAAGCTTTTAAACTTTATTACTCGTTTTGAAAATACCAGAAAATTTAGAAATATTCTTAACTCAAGGACACAATACGGATTAGAGCATTTGTTACTAAATAGTTAAGAAATTAAAATTCTCATAATGAAAAGCTTAGTGTCAGATTATAAAAACCAGAAAAAAGTATGCAAATTATTGAATATAAAAGTATTGTGCAAATTTCTGGAAAATAAAATTTGAATGTATATTTAGAAAAAAATGTATATTTAGAATGTTAACTTATTAGAAATACAGTTTGTGTGTGTGTGGGGGGGGGAAACTATTTATATTTGTTTGCATTAATTGCATTATTTTTATTGAAAATTTTAAAATTAATTTGATTTATTAAAAATATTTGTGTTTTCAAAAATGATATTTTACTTCATTTTCGAAAATTTTTTAAGATTATCGAAAAAGTTTTTTTACAAATATCATCAAACAAAACTGTAACTAAGTAAGAAATTAAATCGAAAAACGTTTACCAATCAATGCTTTTTATCATAAAACTATCATACAAAGTTTGTTTAATGTGATTCAGATGTTATAATGAGCTTTTATAAGTAAAAGGAACCACAAAAAGAAAAATTGGTAAATATGTATTGACAAATTATGTCTGATATATTTATAGGAATTATCTTATTTCAAAATGTTGGATTAAATTTGACTGAGTTTTAAAATATATCTATAGAAATAAATTTTGCAATAAAATTATTAATCAAAATATATCAAATGATTACTTTTATATAGTGCACGATGCCATTAAATTTTATTTTCATTTATATTATTATAAAATTGGTGTTCTAATTTCTAAAAATTAATTTTAACCTTTTTTTCATGTCAAGAAAGTAAACACTAATTCCAAACTTAGAAGCCTTAACGTATTTCCAATGACGTAATACAAAACCAATTTGCAGTACTTATTTTTATAGTTAAAGGTCAATAATATCCGTGTAAGAGCGCATTTTATAGTGTGCTCGTGTATAGTTTAAATTTCAATGAATATAATGGATTTTCATAAAATATTATTGATAAAGCTAAGTTAAAATAAATTTGTAAAGAAGAGCATATTATTTCTCAAAATTTCAGATATGTAGTGGAAAATTAGTATCATAAAAGATCTTTTTATTTGTTTTCTTTTTCTCTGAGTGCATTTATTATCTTTACACTAAGTATTTTTATATAGAATTTAAATGGAGAAATAAATAACTTATATTGCCTTTTGCATAATGTCATTATTTTGATGTTGAGCCTACTTCCTATCATAAGATAACACCTTTAGTATATATTAATGATATATCTTTGAAGAGAGTTAGTAAAAGTTTTGCTCAAAGTATAATGCGTGTGAAATTTTATTTTAAAATTAAACATTTTTTAGGTAGTAACAAGGGAAACTAATGAATAACTATTTTTATCTCTCATAAAACTACAAGCAAAGATGGGCATTGGCTTATAAAACAATGTCACAAATCTTATAGTACTTGACTTCAGATTTCCCGCTTTTTATTTTCATAGTGCTTATGTCCTTGGTTGTCAAGCCTTATTTTCAATTATTCTTTTAACACGACCCTACTTATTTTTTTTCAATTTCATGCTAAATAACAAATTTTAATAAATTAAATGATGTCTTATCACTTTTATTATAATCAAATTTATTGCTGCTTTTTACTTTCACTGTGAATTACTTAATTTTATTGGTATGAAAGTTCTTGTTTAATTTTTCTTTCAAAAATCATTAAACTGCATTTATTATTATTTTTCAAAGTTAAAGTTTCACTACTATATATGTTACAGGTATTTTTAAAGTAATATAACAGTATTAATATCACGAACATCTGAATTCATAAAGTGACTTCAAAGCAGATGGTACTATCTGCCCTGGTGACTAACACTGTCCTTTTACATGCGGTACATCTGGACTAACATCCTTAAGAAAAGACGTGATTGTTGATCCATATTGTCATTCTACCATTCATGTCTATAAATAACTTTCATGCAGCATTTTTCCGGATTTAATTCCAAATTGCCAATATTAGCTTAAAATATAGCTCTAGTATAATGTTAATATACTCTTTGGACATGAAGCACTTCTAAAAATAATTTAGTTATCGTATGTGAATTCGTATGTCAATTTCTATGTATAAATTACATCAATAATTAAAATTTCAATCATGGAATAAGTGAACGTTAATTGCACTCATAGTGCGTATCACTAAAGTATATATAACTCTCATAGATTGGCGATATTTGTAAAAGTTTATCTTTTTTAAATTTGAGTTAAAACAAGGTCACTCTCTGGAGACACAAAGAATAATACCAGTACGACATGCTTGATGATCTCACAGCCAAGAGATATACTTCGAACGTGGTCACAAAGTTAGAATTCGTGAAGCTATATGGACAAACTAAGTAATATTTGTACTATATGTATATGGTAAGTGCCTGTAGCAAGGAATTACAAAGGAAATTAAATCTTTGGAACATCAAGGTATACAAATGCGATGCTAGATCACATGTTTGTGAGACAGACTCAAACGGCCTAAGGTATAATTCTTTTCCTGTTCAACATGTTACAAGCTCTTTCATATCACTCATGGATCCCTTCCTTATCTCATTTGCTTGCCTCAAGAGAGGAACTCTTTTCAACATCGGCCGTTAATTCATGTTTTTAACACCACCACATCAAGAGAGCCTACTAGTTATGCCGCAGATGGTCATCATGGCTGGTCGAAAATTTGCAAAACATAATATTGGAAATATACAAGCTTCTTATTTATATCACATAACAAACTTTTTTTTTTGTTGTTCATGAGCTGATAACCAGTGATTATTCATCTTTATTTTACAGAAGAACACACACATTAGCCCTTTCATGATGATGTTGGAGGGCCCCAAGAGCTCAGTGTTTCACGCTGTTTCCAGTCAAATCATCAAAGTGAAGCATCACTTGCAGTTTTTAAATATTTGGGATAGTGACCACTTTCTCCTTTACTAGTTTACTACAGTTCCTTGAGTTGGGAACATGTCCACGTTCACCACTGACGTCCAAATTACTTTCACTTCTGTGACGTGAATGTAGATTAGAAGGTGCCAAACCAGATGTGTCCTCAAAATTTAATCTTGCGCTGTTTTTATATTTAGATTTTTAGTAATAATAACTAATAACATTATTGATTTAAATTGATTTTAAATTATAATATTAAATTTTAAATTTGGCATTTAAAAGGCATTACCCTTTTTGGTATCGATTTCTGGAGCTATTTTTAGTCATATAACATTACCCCCCTTATGGCTCACCAACCTATGAATGACCTTCAATCGATGCGAACTCTGTTTTTGATCAGCAATTCCCCTAAGATCTTTTGTGATCGAAAATGTCTGAAGTCCGATAAAATTAAATAATTTAATATTTTTAAAATAAATTTACGATGTGTTAACATGGCAAATATACATTTCGTTATCAATTTGAATGTTCAATGAATATAAAAATGGGAATTAATATCTATAAAATACATTCCTCTGTTAAGTAAAAATAGCATTAAGAGGAAATTCATTCAATTCATATATCATCGGGAACTTAAAACGTTATTTTCGACAAAAGTAAAAATACAAAAATAACTTTTTCGATTGCTTTATCATTTGCAAGGTGAATAATATAGTTTTTCTTTGACTTAACTAATACAATTATCATCATCTTTGATAAATTTGTATCACATGGTATTTTATGGAAGTGGAAAAAGTTGCTACATAAAATAGAAAAAGGATCAAAAAATTTCTGAAGACTCAACAACTGAAGAAAAGCCAGCACTAATTCTTCTAAATGAAAGCAAAAATCAAAACTACGAATAAAATCAGAGGAATTCTAACTCTATGAATAAAATATTTTTTCCTTAAAAATGAAAGTATTATTATAAAACATCATTATTAAGCTTTTATTTATAAATAATTTCCTTTAATTATGGAATCGCCCATAGAGCATTTCTGTTTCAACAAAGATTTAAAGACACGAATATCAAAAGACATGTGAAAATGATTCATTTTTAAAGATTATATCATTGGTAATGACCTGCTTTCGCTTAATGTGGTTAATTAATTCATCAAGTAGAAGTAAATTACCTTGATTATAAATCGTTAAAGCTCAACATCTTCTTGCAACCAGTTTTATGTGTGTGACGTATCCACACAACCTCCAAGATTGAACTGAAAAGCTAATTCAACATAATTCTGACTTCTTTTTTTTTTAAAAAAAAAGATTTATAAACAGAAAAAGTAATTTATAAACAACGAAACGGAAGAATTTATTTTAAATGTTTACTTCATCATGATTTACTTCTCCAACAACAGTCTTGATCTGAAAACAAATAAATATTTGATTTGAGTGTGTATCACTCATTCGAAATTTGTTGGGAATATTCCTTCGAAAAATTTTCGAAAGAAAAACTTTGATTTTCTGTTGAGAGTTAATCTTCATATTTTTTTTTCTCATGTCAGTATTAAATGTTTATCTGACATTTTTTTTTTGAACTAGGAAATTTTTAGAAAATATTTATAATATCAGAAATGCAAAATCACATCACGGAATATCTGCTTATAGGCGGAAGTATTTAATAATGTCTACGATTTTTCTTCCTCGTTAGTAATTTAATCACTCTATAAATTGCCTTTCCTCAAAAAATAAAAAATGACAATTCTTTTCCCTAGTAGCTGAGAAATAAACATCGTATAAATGTCACAAAACACAGGATTCGTCTGATTGTTTAATTTTATATAAAAGGGAATTTTCTCAACAGTCATTGAAATTTTCAGGGAATAAATCACTTTTTTCATAAAAAAGTTTAATATTTTCACCTAATTAGTTTTCATCTTTTTTTAACTAAAAAATCAAAATGGCGTTTATAAGAACAAATACAAGAGTACAAAATAAAAATACATTAAGAGAGTAGAATTTAAGTAATATTAAAAAATATTTCAATCATTTAGAAGTGATGGTATTATTTTAATTATTAAATTTGCCAATATTAAATATGAATATCTTATATTATAGAATTATTTTACTTAAATCATAGATAAGAAGAAAATATTTTAGATTACATATATATATATATATATATATATATATATATATATATATATATATATATATATATATATATATATATATATATATATATATATATATATATATGTATATAAAGTTACATTAAAGTATCCTGGGTTACTTTCAAGAAAGACAAACTAGAATGAAGAGATGAAGTACAAATTTCTTTCTAAGTTGCAAAAAATAAAATAACAAAGCATGTGTGCATTGAGAATTCATAATTTAAATTAAACCATTATTAAACATTTGATTTTGCGAGGATGACAAAAATATTGGAATCAGCTTTGAATATACATAAATATTTTTAAACATATATACACTGATATTAACTAAATTTCACTGGTTTTATTTCTTGACTATCTGTTAAATTTTTGCAGTAAAGAATATTGTTTTTAAACAGATTAATACAGGGTGTCCCAAAACGACCGCATAAACTCTGCACAGCTAGATTCCTAGAAAGGAGTACTTAAAAACTGCCCAAAGAAGCGTTCCTGTACGATCCATAGTTTATGAGAAAAATACGAAAAACAAAGTATGACGTCACTTTCGGTGCAAGAAAAACACTATATTGTTGCTTACACATCAACAACAGTATTTGCATAACTTTTCAGACGATAATGTTTAATACGTTCGCCGCGCGCGCGCATATCGCTTCATGCATGTGCGCGCGTACCATGGATGCGCACGTAGTGACAACACCAGGACTTAGTTGCTCGTCTGCATGCTGCTTTCATTTCGGTGGATCCCGCGATGCTGCAACGTGTGATGACAGTCATTTCACGGCGTACTCAAGTCTGCCTCGACATGCACGGCGTTAATTTTGAACATCTGCTTTAAATTGTGTGTATACTACTGTTGATATGTTCAATAAAGTATTTTTTTCTTGCACAGGAAATGACGTTATACTTTGTTTTTCGCATTTTTCTCGTAAACTATGGATCGTAGAGTAATGCTTCTTTGGGCAATTTTTATATACTCCCAACGAGGGATCTAGCTGTGCAGAGCTTATGTGGTTGTTTTCGGACACCTTATAAATAGTAATTATGTTAAGAAAACGTTTGGATAGAGAAATTTGATAATTCAGCATATGATATTAAAAAGAAAAAGAAAACAATTATCGTCTTATTTAAAACCAGAATGATATTTATGTACTTGGTGAACTTTTTTGAATTTATTTCGAGTGTTTATTTTGTTCGATAATTAAAAAAATATTTTGATATTCTGAAGATTAAGTCAATTTATTGAAGGTATTAAATTCTATATATATCGAAGACTTTTGTAACATGTACTAGTAGGCTGTGTTTTCCAATAGAAAACATTATTCAGATTTCGGAGGAAAGTGAATTTTAGAAAAATATGTGCTATTTGCGAAACTTTTTCCAATTGCCGTTTTAGTGTGCAATAGTGAAAGGAGATCTCATATACATAGATTATCTCTAAAAGAAATTTATAAGATAATAATATGGTAACTAATAATAGAAAAAACTTAAAATTTTTTTTATTCAAGTACCATAGTTTGGTTTGTTACAGTTCGATGGTAAGTTTTGCTCACCAAACTGATTGTTGGAGCCGAATCTACAATTATATATGTATATTTTGATATAAAAGTATATTTTGCTAAAAGAAGTAAGATAACAATCAAAATAAAATTAATAAATTATGTTTTCGTACCTTAAAGAAGGGTAAAAATATCAAATTTTCAAATAAACTTAGAGCATTTCTTATAGTTTTATGCTCTATTTCGAAGAATTTTTGTATAAGTGTAATGTTCGAAATAGTCTTATGCTCTATTTCGAACATTATACAAAAGTTACGATAAATACCCTTGTCTTATTTTGTATCAATTTTTTACTTAAAAACTATAAAAAACCGAAATATCTATTTCGTGTTAAAGGGAAAAATAGAATTTATTATCCTGGATTGTGAATATTTAAAGTGCTTTAACAATCTTTCTTAAGAGATTTCTATAGATCCCGCATTACATTTGATTAATATATTCACAAGACTACTTTGTACCATTTATTCATAAAAAAGTATTTATTAATAATATATTTTAAGTATTTAAAATGTTTTTAAAATACAGACAAGCTTACTATGCCAACAAATTATTTTAAAAATCTTTTGAACGAGGGTCAGCGTAAAATAGCCAAATTTTAATTATGCGTAAATTGATCTTAAGCCTACTTTTTATAAGGAGATTGAACTTTTAAAATTAAAACAATAATTTTAAACTTTGTTTAACAGAATTATTTTGAATATTGATTAAATATATACACTGATAGGAATTTCTCTTTTTCAGATCCACCCCAAGTGAAAAAATTTCCAATGCAAACAAGACCCATACTACAGCGAAGCCTGAAACTGGAATGCGAAGTCCAAGGTTTTCCGATACCGAGAGTGTCTTGGTTTGTAGGTCAGTTAGCAATGTTATTTTTAAATTTGATCCAAAAACTCTGTAAGCATCTTCTCTTCTGATGCAATGAAAAAAAAATCTGCTAATTGAAAGAACCTCCTTTTTGAAGTGATATTGATAAGATATTCTAAGCGGAAGATAAGCTGTGTTATGTTTCTTTGATAGAAAGAAAACATTTTCGCTTGATAAAAGCAATTCATTATTGGTCGTTCATTCAGAAAAAAATAGAATTTTCTAAAAGGCCCTTTCGGTTTAAAAAATAAGAAATCTAGTGTGAAGGATATTATTCAGCCCGACTAAACTTCTGACGAGAGTATATCTGCTATACATTATAACAATTCACTTCTTAATTTATGTTTTTAAAAGTAATAAAGTGATGATGAATAAAGTGAATAATTCATGATGAATATAATTTACCAAATTAAATTCACGAAGCATACATTTACTAGGTGATATAATAGGTGATATACATTTACTAAGTAATACATTTTAAGCAATAAAATGTAGTATTATTGAAATGCAAAAATGATTTCTTAAAGTAATAATCTTGAAAATTTTATTTTGTCAAATGTAAGGTAAAAAATTCATCTACATTAAGGAAAGTTGAAAATTTTTTATATGGCGAAATATTATAACAATATTATAACAACTTATTGTAAACATACATAATGTTTTTATTACTTATGACAAGCCAAGCACGCTATGCCGTTGGCTAGGTGAATTTAAATCAGTAATGTGCATCTTTCATGTAGCCAGAGCACCGCGAAGGTGAAAGTGCGATTTTGCACTAAATTCCTCCGATAGATGGCACCACCAGAGGATCAATTTCCTTAATTTTGGCATTAATCGGAAGGGGGAGAAAATTTCTCTAGGCCATTACACCAGTGGTATCTGCTAAACGACAGATCCCAGGACTTTCGATTCCATAGATTTAATGAGCACGTCTATCGCACGCACAAGGTGGGTCTTTGACGACGTTGGGAGTCAAAGACCGCCCTTCCGGACGGAAGGGCGATGTTCTAATCCCTAGGCTACCACGGCCCACATACATAATAAATTAGTTATCACACTTTATAGAAGCATGTGTATTTACAGTATTATTACTAAGAATTTTAACATCAATTTTTTTTAAAATAATAAATGGTAGCTCTTTAAAGGTTATTTTTAATACACATTATATCAATACATTATTTTTAATACACATATTTTCATTGTTTGATTAATACACATTATAGCAAACTTCGAAAATCTCCATGTTAATTGTGCATAAAAAAATTGTATAATAACCTCTAAAATTCCTCATAACTATCTTTTATTGAGGAGTTAAATACTTATATATTCTTCAAGTATCATAAATTCAAACCAAATAAATAAAACAAAATTGTAATTTTAGAAATAATAAAACAATTTTGAAATATCTTCTGTAGTTGGTTCAAAGAATCTCATTAATTTAATTAATAATTTGTGAATCACACTGTGAATCTCCTGATTAATTATATTTAAAATGATTTTAAATCTAAATAATTTAGTGAATTTCGGCAGAGGGAATGATCTAAAAAATTAATTTAAAAATTAAAACAATTTAATTATGAATTAAAAATTAAAACAATTTAATTTTATATCTGGATACAAAATCTTCAGCTATAAAATTTGGTACATTGAAGCATTTGGTATCTTAAGCTTTAGAAATTCAATGGCAGAAAATTACTTTTAAAATCTATGGCATCTGGATGGTGTAAATTGGTCATTAGCTAGATAAGTTTCTAACATTTTTAGAAGGCTGAAATTTGGTTTTAGGCTTAGCCAATTTTTTTTCTTGTTTCCAGATTCAAAATGCTGACGAACATAAAATTTGGTACAAAGACTTTTCTTGGGAAATATTTTTATTTCAAAAGTTTTATTTTTTAATATCTTTCAAAATGATTTGCTCTGTAAATATTTTTAATTAAAGTAAAGTTGACAGTACAAGAAGTTAACTTCTTAGTCAGATATTAGTAAAGCTTTTCCCTTATTATGACTGCTATTACTTTTTAATATAAATTAATTTAGCATTTATTTGTCTGTCTTATTGTTACATAGCTTATTCATTATATGAGGATTACTCCTTTTCAAATTATTAAAATTTAATTTCCGCTAACTTTCCCTATATGCTAGTTTACTTTATATTGTTATTTCATTAAAAGGAATTATTTTGTTAATATGAAGTAAAATTTTCCTATGATTTGGCTTGGCTTTGGTATATGTTCGGGGAAAACCAAACATCAAAGGGAACAACCCCTATTTCCCAGGTGTCTATGTAGAAAGGCAATAAGAAATAATCTAAGTGTCCTCTCACGTTGCTAGTCGATTAACAGTCTCGTTCAATGCTAAGATAAACACAACATGATTTCAATCGTTATCTTTTTTTAATTTTTATTTAGTTTTATTTATGTTTAGTTTGCTGTTCTTCCTTTTTCCTGAAAAAGACTGATTTATTGATTTTAATTATTATTGGTATGTGTAAGTTTCCGTTTAAAATTGGCAGGTGGTACACCACCGATCTGAAATAATAAGGTTAGTAAATCATAGTAGCATAAATTTTTAGAATTCTTGACTTGATGTATAGAGGAATTTTCCTTTAATGCATATTTAATGGTGCCACTAAAATATTTTCTAAAGATATATGAAATTTTTTTAAATGGATAAATTTAATTTAAAAAAAGACATTCTGTTAAAGCTGTATTTTTCCAAGAAACTAAAGCTAAAGGAATGCGCTACTAGATCGAGACTGTGGGAATTCAATTATGGTCGCTAAATTAAGTCATCCTTGAAATGAGTATACAAAAAATTACGTTAACTTTCTTAATCCTGTTTTTTATGGGTTTCAATTTAGTGTTCTGATTGCTTAAAAAATGAATCTTCTAATTATATACTTAAATAATTTATTTTAAAAATGAACAGAATCAGATATTATGTTGGTTGGTTGGTGTCGTGTCCATGGGGAGAACTATAGATGACTATGCGTATGCAGAACAGCTGGTTATCTCTTTGATGTTTTCGGAGTATAGACTCTTTCCGATGTTGCCAGGGAGATATTATATTATTATATATTAATATTGAAACAAAATTTTATATATATATATATAAATATATATATATATATATATATATATATATATATATATATATATATATATATATATATATATATATATATATATATATATATATATACACTTACATATATATGTGTGTGTGTGTGTGAGAGAGAGAGAGAGAGAGAGAGAGAAAGAGAAAGAATACATTATACCAATTAAATTACATTTTGCTATTTTTAAAATGATTTGATATGAAATGTAGTAAAATTACTACTTTTGAAATAGTCAAAATGCTTTAATATGAAAAAATTCGCAAACGTAGCTCATATTGATGGTGTTAGATAGCTGTAAATATTTGCAAATTTATTTTATGAAATGCAAAGAGAAGTAAGTCAATATAAGAGAAACTGTGAAAACTTTCGGCTAGCTGCATGTGAATTTTACGTTCTATTACACTCATGTCCCATAAATTAAGGATTATTTATAATCACACAGAATTTGAAGTCTAAAATAAAAATTTCACAAGTGGAAATATCACACACATCTTGAAGAATAATATGCAAATTACAAAAAACTTCCGGATGGCGCCGATAGTACGTCACAATGACGAGAGTATAAGAGAGGGGCTTATAAAGAATGGTTGCAAAGAAATAAAATTTTCACAAGCGCTTTAAAAGTCTTTCAGTGCAGAAACCGCATAGTTATGGCACAAAGAAAGAATTTGGATGATGTTTTACTTGGTAGAATTAGGCCGTCTGGAAAGCGGACGTACCCAGCTGGAAGTATCCGAGGAACTTAAAATCGCCCAGAGTGACATCTCCAGTCTTTGGCCACGTTTCCAAGATGATGGAAATGTGAGTAAACGTTACAGCACAGGTCACCCATGAGTTACAACGCAGAATGAAGACCGGTATTTGGGCAGTTACAGCCAAAAGAAACAGACGGAGCGCAGCATGAGACCTGTCTCTTCAGCTACCGGTACGACAGTTTCTAGGCAGACCGTGTACAAACGCTTAGGGCACAATGGTCTATATGCTCGTAGGCCTATCAGATGTGTTCCACTTACTGCAACTCATTGTCGCCTGGAGAAGAGAGCATTCATTGTGAAACCGCAACAGTGATCTTGTGTGATGTTTCCCGACGAGTCCAGGTTTAGCTTTCTGTCTGATTCTCGCCGGACTTTCATATGGAGAGGGCAAAGTACCCGTTATCACTAAGAGAACACAAGTGAACGACACCGTTACGGTGGTGCAGGATTGCTCGTTTGGGAAGAAATTATTCTGGGTTTTAGTACTAACATGGATGTTCAGAATGACAGGTCACATGTATCGGTATGTCATACTGAAACAGCATGTACGTTTATTTCGGGGCACCATGGGTGAAGAATTTCTGTTTATGGATGACAACGCCTGTCCTCACCATGCAAACATTATAGACGAATGCCTTCAATCGGAGGATACCATCCTCTTTGACTGGCCAGCATACTCACCGGACTTGAATCCAATAGAGCATGTGTGGAACATGCTTGGATGACGAATTGCAGTCCGCCAACCCCTCCCACATGTCTACCGGAATTTCGGAGAGCATTGCTTGATCAGTGGTGTAATATTCCCCGAGATCAGATTGATAATTTGATACCCAACATGCCTAGGCGTTATACGGTCTGTATTGCACCGTCTGGAGGACATACTATGTATTAACCATCATACCGTCCATGTTATATTGGTTTTTGTAAATAGGTTCTTTTTTATAATTTGCTCCAGGGAGTGAAAATCGTAATTTTTATCAATGATGTCAATCCTATAGCATATTTTTAGTTCTTTACCTTTTGTTTAATAAATAGACTTTACAAATAAGTCTAATTTGTTTTGTTTCTGTCTCTATCTTTACCTGAACCTTTTATCTTATCTTATTAGCATATTTATCTATCTTTACCTGAACCTGTAGTTAACCTTTTAGGTACCAGCAAACATCATCAATTCAGTCAGTATTATAACAGGCTTGTTTGATTATTGAAGAATTAAGTGCTTATGTGAGTAATACTTAATCATTATCGAAAGTACCATTTTGATTGTAATCTGTGACTCTATTCTGGTATTTTAACGAAAATTCACTACACAGAAAAGAAAGTAATAACTTAAAAAAAAATTTAATTATTGGATACTGTGATTCGTGAGACTTGAAAAAAATTGTAATATAAAGGACTAAAACCTTATTTTACATAATACTATTTTTTTTCACACACACACACACATGCTCGGAAAACCAATAAAATACAAAACTAATTACCTAAATTTTTCCATTTTTCTTACAAAATTCCATTTTTGTACTAATTAGTGTTGAATACATGATAATTAATTACTCAAATTTAAGATAAAAAAATTTTAAATATATTTTATAAGCGATATTATAAATTCATGAGTTACATAAACATCGGTAACCACTTTGCCTCTTAAATGATGAGGGTAAAATGTTTGAGACAATAAAAATAAAATCATTTGTTTTTTTATTTTTGCGATATGTAAAATTATGTATCCTTACGTAGTCTCAAAAATCAGATACATTACCATTTTTCATTAGAATCATTCATAAATACATTATGTGGTACACGTGATATATTAATCCTCAAAAGGTTTAGGTAACACCAAGTGCACTTTCCAAGGAAAATGTAACGATGTCATGCGATAACAGTATATGCATATTTATGGCAGCTTTTTAAAATAATTGACTGAAAAATAACTTGACATAGTTTTCGCTGTAACCGTTTCTAAATTCTTTCGCTCTTGTATTAGCATAATATACTTCTCATTTTTTTTATTCTATTGATAATGATATTTAAACTTTGAAAGAATCATTTTACAGAGGAAAAAAAAAAATGTTAAAACAAAAATTAATTTTGTTAGAATTTTATGCAAATTGAGTTAGCAAACTTAAATCAATGCTTAGAAAGTGATCATTTTTTTTTCGTAAACATGCGGCGCGATTTATTAAGATAAGAAAACAGTAAAAAAATAAAAAATAAAACACTGTTTTTAAGCACTTATCTTTTTATTCCACTGAAAGAAAAGACCGAAGGTCAGAAGGGATAACAGAAAGCATCATTTAAAAATCACTTCTTTTTCTTTGCTTGTTTAGAATTAACTGAATTTACAGCTCGCATGACGTTTGAATAACCAATAAATTCTCGCTGGATTTCTTCAGTTTACAGGTTCTTTATTCATTCCAAACTATTAAGCAATATTCTACAACTACCCCTTAAAATCTGCTGTGTATGATAAGTGCATAATGTAATCCTAAAATGTAATTTCCGTTTTTCTTATCTGGCAAAACATTTTCAGGACAAAAAAAAAAAACAAAAAAAAAAACTGAACTTCAACATACTAAAATTTTATTACATGTTACAAAGGTAAAAATTTATTTGCCAGAGAAATATTGGAAAAATATAATGATAAGCAATTTTTTTTTTTTTTTTACATTTGATTTTGTGTGTCTCTTGAATCGACGCAATATATATATTTTTTTATATATATTTGGGCTAAATATATAGAATAATCTTATGCAAATTTTTCAATGAACTCTCACGTTTTTAAAGATTATAATGTTCAATTGTTTCGCAGTTTTGTTCAATCATTTCGAGTATAAGTATGTCTTATACAGATTAAAACACTTAATGATAATGATCCATACCTTTCATGGATTTCAACATATTTCAGCTTCATTTTATACTAAACAATTGTTACAATTAATTTTGTTAGATTATCAAGGAGATTTTTGATCACAATAAACTTTTATTATTTTTTTTTTACAACATGTAATGCAGAGTTCTGAATTGCTATGGAAAATAAATAATCAGACTTATAGTTACTTCATTGTATCTTTCATAACTACATGAGAAATGTACATTCTAAATAATTCAGTTTTCATGTAAATTCCATTACTTCTCCATGAATATAAATTAAATTGTTTCATAAGCAGAAACAATATCCAATTGCAAGCAAGTACACATTTTTTTCTTCATTATTTATTCTACTTCGATTTATTTTTAAGGAGCTGTGCAATGTTTCCTCAGGAATGGCATGCACAAACATTCATGTACATCGTAAAATTTTATTTCTGTTGATATTTTCCGAATATTGCTAACAAATATAACTACAGACGTAATAATTTTTAAGCTGTTTTTTCCCGATGAAAAATGAAATATCTATTGCAATAAAAATTAATGCTAGAGAAAAATGTATTGACGTCATATACTATTAGCTATAAGTATAAAATAAAATAAATTTAACGGTTTTATATGCTACTGACCTGTGAGTTACAGTTTTTTACAAAAAACAATTATTGTCTCATTTTCTATATGCTATAAAAAAACATAATTTTCTTCAGTTACCTTCCGGTAAATTAAGTCAAAATACTGTTTGTATTTTCATTTTTTTCTCCTTGGATGAAAAATTTAATATTAATTTTTGCTTCTTTTCTGTGTAATATATTGATAACGACTTTTGCTTTTAAATAAATATCACAACGTAAAAATATCGCCTTCTACCGATTCACCATTGATATTCTGACAACAGTTCTGGTCTGTCCCTATCATGCAGTGACCTTCAGCCTTTTCAATCGGCAATGACGAGATTTAGAAATGGCCTCCTAAAATGTCTGAGGTTCTTGAATAGGGAGAGGATTTTTTCTCCTAGCTCTTGTTCCCTTTCTGCCAACTGCAGTAAAGATAAGATCTATGGGAATCTGGTGCGTTCAGAGCCTATTGGTGTAGGCTTTCCTACATCAGGAGGATAAAAAAACAACACAACGTAAAAATATATAATAATACAATTTCCCCCAATTATCCTATAAATATTTTATGTTTTCAAGGAATTAAATTCTAAATTAAGTAAGCAAATTGGGTGCATACAAAAACATTGTGTGAGATTCCTGAAAACTAAAATCTTTTACATTTAAGGCAAAAGGAAAATTTTCAAAAATCAAAATAGAAACATTTTCAGTATTCTAATCTTTCTAGTAGTGTTATTTCTCATTTTTTAGTATTATTTAATAGTAAAAAAACTGGATAAAAAAGTGTGCTTCAATAATTTTTAACAAAAGTATTTAAAGATTATCATTCAAATGTCGAAGACTGTCTTGAAAAGTTTAAATCATCGAAAATTATTTATGATTTTTTTTTCATCCTATATAAGAAAAAAAATCGGGTCTCGTCTTTGGTTTATCGTTTTTTATAACAGCATAAAAAAAAAATAAAAAAAAAAAACAGAGAGAGAGAGAGAGAGAGAGAAAAGAAATCTTCAAGTCTTAAAGCAAATGAATCTGCGAAAAGGAATAGAGTATAATTCCGTTATATAATAAAACGCCTAAGTCTCATTTGTTACATTTAATATAATTTTCATTTCAGACGATATTCCTGTGGAAGATATTCGACAAAACGATGGCCGTTTCAACGTTGCTGATGGAGTTGATGGACTACCCAATGCTGTCTTCAATTTGAACGATGTGAAACATGATGACAATCATAAGATCACGTGCTCAGCAGACAATCTCGTAGGATCGACCGAAACGACCACAATTCTTGCTGTACGAGGTAAGAGCCATAAAAACGAATAACACAGACCTTGTGAAATGAGATTACTTCTAAATCTCCAGTCATCTGTATTGTGAAGGACATTTGGCGTGAAGGGCGAGATACTTTCTAATCCTTCGTCGCACATAGATAAAGTAAGTCTAGGTTTACAAGAAATATCTCAACCGGAATAATTAAGTTTCACTTTATAAATTGCAGAATTGGGAAATAAAAAAAAGTACCTATGAATGAGGAAAATGAATATCAGTTGTTTAACATGATAAAATATACTTAATCCCCTGTTAATCTCATTTTATTTTATGCATGCATATCTCTCGTAAATAAATTCAACTTAAATAACTTATGTAATTTTGGAATTTATATTTTCCAAAGTTACATAAGATAGTTGATATAAAAACAACATTACGCTGCTGTAATATTCCATAAAAAAAAAAAATTAAAACAGCAATGACCATTTGAAAACAGT
The DNA here is from genome assembly GCA_030067965.1 of Latrodectus elegans. NCBI lineage: Eukaryota > Metazoa > Arthropoda > Arachnida > Araneae > Theridiidae > Latrodectus > Latrodectus elegans. The sequence goes on along the minus strand of CM057822.1, from coordinate 83,859,760 downwards.
GCTATTCAGTATGTATATATATGTGCGTGTTTGTGTGTGTATGGTATACATTTTAAATTTCTGAATTCAGTTTCCTTCCTACAAATATAATGGATTTAATTTGAAAGAAAACTGTTAAAAACAGGAAATTTTTAGAGAATTGTTGAATTTTATATTACTATTTTTTAAACCATAAAATGTGTAAAATTGTTAAATTAGAAAAATCATACATACATACGATCAAATTTATTCGTTTAAAAATTAACTTAAAATAATTTTAGTTGTCTTTTTTTTTTTTGTAAATGTTAAATCAAAAAAACTTCTAAATTAAATAAAACAAAAAATAATATATTTTAATTATTATAATCTTTCAATTATTTAATTTATCTGGTGCATAGAGTGTATTCGTAAAATTTAAAACTATTTAAATTGAAAATTTGTGACCAATATTCCTTTAATTATCGCAAATCTGTAACGTCTCGTCTTTTTAATTTCAATTAATCAACAATGGTTCTCGATTGAACCATCAGTTACAGTTATTTGATTGTTGATACGTATTAATTATTGATTTTGTGTATGTGCCTACAAACTCAGATTTCTTTGTTTCTAGATTTAGATTAATATTAGAGTTTTATAAAGAATATGTTATGTGTTTTTGAAAAATTACACAGGCAATCCTCAAATGAAAAATCCTTGCACTAATAATAGTTGAAAAAGGATATCAAATTAATAATTTCAATCAAAATCATAATTTTATACCAAATACAAGAATGCGTTTCTTGTGGAGATCAACAAATATTTTATGATTAAGAAAATTAATAGGAATAATAAAATAACATTGAAAAAATATTTTCATATTCTTATTATACAAGGCTTTAAAATCGAATTGTGATTTCTAAACCCCTATTTTCTCAGACTCATTAATTTTAAAAGTAAATAACAATTAAATCAAACGTGATCTAATTTAAATTAAATAACGAAGAAAAACAATATTAATACATTATCAAATGGATTCTTGATTTTTTTATCCTGTGTTTTTACCCTCAAAATAGAGCGAGAGACAAAAAAAATCCACCTTATCTTAATTAAAATATTAAGTGGAAAGCCTTGTTTCTCAGAGTTTTATTAATATGATTGTAAAAGCGTTTTAAGGAAAATAATCATTTATTTTCAGAGCTATGAAATAATAAAACAATTTTAGAAACTTTTAGCGAGTGTCATTCAAAATTATTTAACACATCTAAAAAAATTGCATTCACGCCGCATTTTTGAAATTAAAGTAATAAGAAAACAATAAATTTTTTACGAAATTTTAAAATGATATAAATGTGTTGAGGAAAATGTTGGATTCGATTTCGATGCAATAATACTTAAAATTAATTATGTAGTTTGTTTATTCATACTCTGTCTCTATGATTTATATACAATTAAGTAAATGTAAATAACACATAGTATCATAGTATTATGTTTTAAAAGTAAGTATTTGTTACAAAACTGTAAATTCAAAAATTAAAAAAAAAAAGAAAGATTAATTTACAAATATAGGAAGTAAATAATATGTGAAAAACTAGAATCTTAAATCCTCATATATTTTCTTACATTTCTAAGTCCTCTACTTTCAGAATTTTCTGTTATTCATTTATACTGGGAGATAATTGATTCATAAATGAATGCGCATTATTTGTTTACAAACACTTATTGAAATAAAAACCAAGTGCTTATATCGGGTTTAAATCAAAATTAAGACCTTAATACTATGAAATATGCACTCACTAAGAAAATATTTTTTTTAAACCAACTCAGTAAGCATTGTCTTGTTGAAACTTACCATTTAGCTCTCTTGCGAATAGCCTAAATCATATCATGTTAAGCACAAATTGTTGTTAATAGCCAAATTCTGTTTTTCTGAAACTGGATTGCAGTTTTTATTTTTAAACAAAATGGAAAGTACTTCTATTTTATTACATAATTCATGTGTTTCTCCCTACCTAAGTATCAATCGACTATGAGTGCCTCTGTAACAGCTGCTGATATCCAGTCAACTAATGCATATTTTTTTATCTAAATATTATATTCTTTTACTTAAAGTTCTAGATAACGATGTACTTTTGCCTCTTCGACTGTATATCTTTACAATTCCACATTATAGTCTTTTTTCTGATTTTAACACTTAGAATAGATATGAAAGCCACTAAAAAGTAGTATAGTTACTTTAAATTTACTATATGCGAGAGAGAAAGAGAACATCTTTATATTAAGGACAACAAGAAGAACATCATAAACCTGCCGTATCACATTTTGCAGTATTTTTGGGAAAACTTTTAAAGCATTATAAGTTATAAAAAAAGAAAAATTCAAAAATTGTAAAATTCATGTTTTCGATGGAGCTTAATTTGAATTTGATACCACTTAAGAAGTATATTGTATACCACTCTGATTTTAATTATGCTTTATTTCTCGTAAATTCGATTTCTATTGACTTAGTATTTGTTTTGAAATATGTATATTAATATTGTGAATTAATAAGATTAATTAGCAATATATTAAAAATCATGAAAATCATCCTACAATTTCGAGATTTATATATCAATATTATAAACATGAAAATCATAAAAAATGTAAACTCAATATTAATAAACATGAAAATCCTCATACAATTTCGAGATTTTTAGAGGATCTCAAGTGCCAAATTCCTTTAAAAAAAACATTTTGTCTGAAAAGAAAGACTCTGTGTGGAAGTTCCATAAACTTAATCCCTTTTTAGGCCGTTAAACATTGATGTATTTCTTTCATATCATGTTTTTTGTTTTAATATTATTTTCTGTATAATTTACAAATTTCCAAACAAGCTATAGAATATTGAAACAAAATATAAAAGGCAACTTGATTTATACACTGTGCAATTCAATCATCATGAGCATAAGCATATTCATGTGTAAGACCTGTTATAACATTGAAAAGGATATTAATCACTGTTTAAAGAATCCAAGAATCAAAGTTCCAAGAATAAAACCCTTGACTAGGAATTAATACATCATTTGATATGAAAATCACAACCAATGCAATCCTTAGAGACTATCGGTCAACAGTGTCTCAAAATATCGGTCAAGTATCATATCAATTATCAGTCAAGCAGCAAGAGGGAATAAGTCAGAAGAACTAATGTTCATGGTAAAATGTTAACTTCGCTTTCACATAGTTCAAAGTACACAAGCAGCAAATGAAAATACGGATTCGGAATTGGGAAATAAAATCCAGTCAATACGCCTCAAAAGTGATTATTAGTGATTCGCCATTTGCGTTCAAGCTCGAAAGCTTGGGTCACTGAAGGAGTTCATGCATCGAGAAATTTATTTTTAATTGCGCATCATTCTCTTTGAATAGAAAGTTCATTTAAAATGTATTACTTTTTATATACTGTCATTAAGATTTGTTAAGAGAGCAGAAAAAGAACGCACAATTTTTATTCTAACATAGAAAATTCCCTCCAAATTTTAGAAATTGTAGAGAGCTTTGTGTTCGAAAGAAATAATTCTGAATTTAATAGTAAAATTAGAGTTATGAGTTCGGTGTAAAATTGGGTATTTCTTGGTTTGGCAAAACATTTTGCGATAAAATCTAATTTCTGGTAATTCTGGTATTTAGTTTAACTTATGTGTAGAGGCAGTTACTATCTTGCTAGTCACATCTTGGCGACAAAAAACCAAAGGGTACCAGACTGTAAACCTTTACCGAAATTACGTATATAGCCTTTGGAGAATTTGTTCACAGAAATTAAAATTTAAGGAGCATCAAATTAAGAATGATCGCTATTTATGGAAATGATAAGGAATATCTTTTGAATTTTCCATAAATTTTAAAATTTGAACTGTTAAAGCTTGAAGTTTTAAGATTGTCAGAAACAGATATAATTTTGTTAAATGTTATTTTTGCTAAAACAAATAATCATTTTACTAAAAAAAAAAGAGTCATTCCTAATGAAAAAGTGTAAGCTCAAAATAATTTTCAGAATATAATACCAAAATATTTAATTCAGTGAAATTTCGTTTTCATGTCAAATGTTTATACATAAATTAAACTAGAATGAATATTTTTCTATAGCCTTTTTTTTTATTATCTTCTTAAAATATTTTACTATAATTATGAAAAAAGATTACTATTTGCAAATATAATTATTTAGATGTGTGTATATATAATCTCATTTATTGAGAAACAATCAAGTATCATTTTAATGTGAGATTCGTTTCATGGTTAAGTGATAAAAAAAAATAATGAGAATATTTTAATTGAGAACAATCACTGAGAATAATTGGCTCTTTTGGTTTCTAGTATCAAAAACATATATAAGCGAAATTTAAAATAATAAAACAGATTTCATTGTAATATGATACAACGTTCTTGGCCAAGGACATTGTGTAGAAGTGAATTGACAGTTTTTGTTCATTTTACTGTGCAGGCACTTTCTACCAATCTTTTCTTAGAAACTGTAGACGAATGATTGACAGCGCGTGACGATCAGACATTTTCGGTTCTTCGTTTATGAAACTAAGATCGATTCGAGAAGATTAATATATTCACAGAAGAAAATTTTTCACTAAAAAAAAAATTTCACTTATTTAACGGGACAAGTTTGAACTTTCACGTACATTTTAAGATATCCTATTTATAATTCACATCAGTGTAAAAAGTGCTAGTGTAAAAAGGAAGTACGAAAAGCATTAGAGAGAAAGAATTTTTATTAATATTTCTAAGCATTTCAGAGCTATAGAATTTTCTATGCTTTTTTTTTTTACTTCTTTGATGGAGAATGTGTTATTGGTGCATTCTGCATTTATGAAAAACTTAGAATCTATTTTTCATTATATATGCCTTGCTCTCAGTAATAATTTTTCTTTCTCTCTAAAGTTTCGTTACTATCTTATTATTTCAAATATGAAGTTATTATCATAGTTTTTCATTTTCAAATTGAATTTAAATATTTTGATTAGTTGATTCTGTATACTAAATCTTTCAAATTATCTTCATCCATCTATCATCCCTCTGACATCATTCAAGGTAGATGTTAATTTTTATATAAAGTCTTATAGCTTCATTTCAGTTTATAATAATCAAGTTTACACAAAAAAACGATTTTTTTTATTAGAGCAGCGTATCGAATAATGAAAAGGTAAGCAAATAGCGGCCTGTGGGCCACATTCGCTTTGCAGAGAGTATATTTAAGCCTAACAAGACAGGACAGTCAAAAAAAGCTGCCTTGATCCGAATTCCTTTCTGAAGGAATCGGAGTAAGCGATTAAAGATTCGTCTCGGATTTTCTTCTAAGATGGTTGAAACTGTAATTAGAATCTCAATAAGCTTAATATCTTATTCCTGATTTTAAAAGAGTTATAAAAAAGGACAATGAGGTACATTTATTTGTCTCAGTAAACTGGTCATTGTCATTTCAACTCAAAATGATCTGAGATTAACACAATAGAAATTGTTACTTTTTTATTTAATTTATAATCATGAAGTTTTATGGTGCAATTAATGCATTTGTTGAGAAGTGAAGTGAATTAAGGAATACAATCACCATAAAAAAGGGTGTCCTCCAATATTTTCCACAACTCTTGTGGCGAAACAACTGCATACCCCTGTTATAGTGGCAAAATCATTTCTGTTGAATCCAGAATATGAAAATATTTGAAATTTTGCAATAAAAGTTTTCTCTTCACAAAATAAATGAGCTTGAAAAATACATTTTAGAAGGAAATTAATTCAACTGAAATACTTTATTTCATTTCTTATACATTTTGATGAAAATTTAATTAAAATGAAACCTTTTGAATTTTTGACTACAGAATAAAAGAAACTGATATAAGTAAGCTTTCAGTTCCTTATATAATTTTCTTATTTTTGATATATTTCTCTTGAATTATTATTTTTGTTATTCCTTATAATTGAAGAATAATAAATCCATTATTGAAAGCTCAATCAATAGCATTTTTAAATATGAAACATAAACCAAAGCAAACAATAGTCATCAATTAAATATGACGAAAATACAAAAATAACATAAAATTATTAAATATATATGGAAAAATAATATATGATTATTCACGTTATTGCTGGCTACATTTAAATTCTCCTTAAGTCAAAACGCATTTACTATTCTGTTAAAAATCAGGAGTAAGCCATTGCTTTTTTTCTGCAATACACGTTATTTAAATTTAACTAGAGAGTGGTTAGAATGCTTAAAATGTATAGATTATAAAAAAAAAAAAAATAGCGAGGATGAAGCAATGCTTTATTTAGAAAAAGATAATTTGATGTTAAAAGTGATGGTTAGTCTTCTTGCTGAAGTGTTTTATTTATTGTTCTTCATCATGACATTGTAGAACAAATTTCCAATCTAAAAGATTCGAATCTACTTCTGAATAGATAATGAATTAAGAAAAGACAAGGTTTTTATATTTTTATATAATTTTAACATGTTTCACATTTTTTAATAACTTTATCCAATGTTCTCACATTGGTATTATTGAATTATAAAACATTTATTCCCCTCAGAACAAAAAATACAGAATAAAGAAATAAATAAACAAAGAACAAGTAAAAGAATGTAAGATAGGATGTTACAAAGTTAAATCATTTATCTCCTAACTATGGATTATAAAGAATTAAAATATCTTAAACATACGTAGGATATTAAGAAGCTTTGAAGCAAGTTATCTCTTTTATTTAAAAAAGTTGTTCAAATAAATGTATGGCTTCATTTATTACATCTGAAATTTCTTAACAATACGGTTTTTGTATTTGCCACTTTTTTTTCACATTTTATGCAAGTATTGCACAATATCTGGCATGATGTCAAGATAAAGTGTCTCAGGGTGATGAATGTATTTCGAATTTCTAATGAAAATGGTGTTCTTAGGAGTACGTAGACAATTCGATTTAAAAAATGCAAAATAAATAAATATTTTAACAAAAATATTAGAAAAATATTAAAAAATGTAAGTGAGCAGTAAATTATGATCTTTTACATTATTAGTTATTTATATTTATTATAATGATTAAGTCAGACACAAAAGTAGTTTAGTTAGAAAAATCGACAGAAATTTTTATATATTTTAATAAATTAACAAAATTTAATAAAAAATACAGAATTATTTTGAAAGCTTATAATTATATTGTAAGCTATTAAAAATTATATCATAAGTACGAAATATCAGAAATTTTAAATGATCGTGAAAGGTAATTTAAATACTTACTTAAGATTGCCAAATTTCTAAAATATTCAACAGGAACACTGGAACTCACCCCCTCGTACCATGACAGGTATTTAAGGGTGCAGCCGTAGGAAGGTTTTTTTATTTGTTTTAGAGGGTAGTTATTCTCAATGCTATGAATAAATGATTACTGATTTGAAACATAAACCAGAGATAATAATGATGGACCGAAGCATATAAATTTAAGCATTTTATTCCTTACATATTAGTATTTATAAGTTACTTAAATAAGAAGAAAGAATTTGAATGGGAAATATAAAATTTAAGCAATATTTACATGTAATTTTCGTTGGCTTCGACATTTTAAGAAAGTTTTTTTTTAACATCCTGGTTCCGCTTTAACGAGCGTGCAAAAAAGATGCGATAGAACAGCCCTGACGAGACTGAGAAGCGGCCACCAGCTTGCTTCGAGACATGTTACTGGTGTCAAGATTTACAAGGTATTATATCTGGTGTATGGATAGTTACTGTGAATGTTATATTTACAGAAATTCAATGCCAAGACAAGAAATTGTAATAAAATTAAAAATGGGGTAGAGAGAAGCAGTTAACGTTGCCAGTAATTCCTAATAAAGAGTCAAAATAAAGTTACAGATAACGAAAAAGAAACAACACAGTCATAATGTCCAGTGAAAAGAAGTAATCAATTTCATTAATCTCCAACTGACTGTAGTTTTTTAGTAGTTACATGAGCTTAAAAACTGGAATGACTACACACTTGATCTTAATCTTACAGATTATGGGTTCGGGTTGTATAGTTATGGACTAAACGTTCATAATATGTTGACAAACTCGTCTTTAATGCCTAGTTGTGGGATTCAATGAATCGATTTAGGCAAATTAAATATCTTTTAGACTCTTCTGAACTTTTATCGATTAAAAGAAATCGATGCCTGATTGTTATAGCAGCAAAGGAAAATTGGAACATAAATTCCGATTCTGGAATACAAGATATTGACATACATTAGTCATATATTGTATAATTCGTAAAGTCAATTTTTTACTAATATATTATGAAATTGTTTATTCATGAAAATGTATGTTATAAATATTTCTATTTAGTATAGTTAAAAAATATTAAAAAAAATTGCAAAGAAATAAATAGCAATGGAGGAACACTATACTACTCTAAAAATAAAAAGAACATCGAAGTTTTCCAATATTTAAGACGAAAAATTTAATATTTTATCAAATTAATGATAAATAAACCAAGCTTTTACATAAAAACTCATTGAATTAAGAATAAGTTATAAAATAAAATTTGTCAATTTTAGCAACTTTTTTGAACAATGGATAGTTAAAATTCTAAATAATATGTTATCAAAATAGTCTCTTTTCCTTCTTTATGATATCGAATATTACTGAATTACCATCGTAATTTTTTTCCTTATTTCGAAAAAAAAAAGTTTTTTTGACCTACATTAGAATATGTGTAGATCTAATTCTTTTCATAACATGACACACTCATATTCTTATATCATGATAACAGAAACAACTACACAATCTAATGTTTTTCTATTCCAGTACATAATTTATTTTTGACCTTGGAAATTTGCAGCGTATTGTAGAACATTTTTTTGTGCTTACATTTTCTAACAAAACGACCATATTTAAATTTTTTCGGTAGCATTCAATTATTTGCTTGCTACTTATTTTTCATTTAATTGTCTAATTTAAATTTTAATTTATTTATTTATTAATAATTTCATAAAAAGAAATTTGTTTACGTTTCTTAAACTTATTTAGAAGATACATTAATTATTGTTTTAAATGCTTTCCAGTTATTAGTACTTTCTGCAATTGTTACATACAGAAATCGTTATCCATTACCCTCATCTGAAATATTCCTTATAACTTTAAAAGTAGTCAAACAAGTATCATGCGATTATGAAATTTTTGGATGTACGAGAGAACAATGTATGAACGGGAATAACTGTAACAACCTTATTACTCAATTACGAGTCGTCAGAAAAATTTTGTTCCTATCAATAATGGAGATCTCTGACACTTTTGTAAATATATGACAAATACAGTGTTCCCTTTCCAGTTCGTGCTTCATGTTTTGAGGCTTCAGTGATTCACGGATTTTTCAAGATATTCATCAAAAATAAAAGCGAAAAAATACAACCATGTCGGCAGCCACATTCTGGAAAGGAGCATTGTTTCATTTTGATGCTAGAGAGAGAAGGATCCCTTCATGTCGAACAAAGAGTTGAGTTGATTCAGAGTAAATATCACAGCATCTCATAATAATTCTTGATTGATTTCCGGTCAAAATCGACCAGTAAGAGTATGAGTGGATTTATCCCTGTAAGTTGATTGTCTGCTTATTATCGCAGCATCACCTAGCATCTTCTCTTGTTGCATTTCACCAGTATTGTCCGTGGTGTTGACTGTCTCCCATACTGTATTTTAATGTTATGTTGGTGATAACTTGCTTTGTTTTAGCGATAACTTTTTTTTTATTATTTAAGCCCTTACAATGCCACTTAAGCGCTGTGTCTCTGCGAAAGCTTCCTCCGGTACACCCAAGACTAAGAAGATGAAGAACATCAGCGAAAAAGTGGAACTTTTAGATATGATTGAAGAGGGCAGAAGTTATGCATCTATCTGTGGGTACATCATTAAGGAGTGAATGAATCTACAGTGCGGTACATCAAGAAAAAAGAAGCAAATACCATCAAAACTGCTTTGATAAGCTTAAATAAAGAAACGAAACGTGTGGTAACCCTAGGTAATAACGAAATTGTGAGAATGGAAGCTGCGCTGTCGTTGTGGATTGCTGATTGCAGAAAAACGACAGAGAGTTTAGACACTTATATGATCAGGTCAAAGGCCAAAGCTCTTTATGACCAAATCATGCCCGATAACAACAATAAAGAGGCTAAAGGGAGTGCTAACGAATCTCAAGTAACAGCGCTACCAGGAGTGATTCACCTCCTCGAGGACGAGGCTTTTCAACCAATAAAGGCTGGTTCAAAAAATTAAAAAAAGATACGGCCACAGAAATGTGTTTCTGTATGGTGAGGCTTCCTCTGCTGACAAAGATGCTGTTTGTAGTTACGTGAAGGAGGAGTTTCCTAACCTCATCAGTAAGAGAAGCAAACTCCTTGAGCAAGTTTTCAACACGAATGAACCACGCCTGTTTTGGAAGAGGATACCTTCGCGTCATTCCTCTTCAAGGACGAAGTGAAGAGGCCAGGCATCAAGGCTCACAAAGACAATGGGACTGTCTTCATGAATGGTAATGCTGCAGGTTTTATGCTTAAGCCAAGCCTTATTTATAAAAATAAAAATCCACGGGCATGAAACAAAATGTAAGGGTCTGTTGCCCGTGTTCTGGATGCATAACTCCAAGGCCTGGATAACGAAATCTCTGAGCCTTGAATGGTTCTTCCATTTCTTCATTCCCAAAGTGAAGCTCTATCTGGCTGAAAAGAGCCTCCCCTTTAAGATCCTTCTTCCTGATGCACTGTGCCACGGACCTGCAATATGACGTAAAGTTTCTTCCTCCGAACACTACATATCTAATTCAGCCGAAAGTTCAAGGTGTCATTTGTGTCTTTAAGGCACTCTACGCTCCCACCACGATAAAAAGTCTCATCTCAATAGAATTCACCTCGAAATACTGTACTTGAAATAAAGTACTGGCGCAGCTACAAAATTACTTCATGCTTAATTTTCAGCAAGCATTAAAGGACATGAAGAGGAAGACCATAAATTCTAGCTGGACGAAATTATGGCCGGACGTAGTGCTTGACTATCCAGGCTTCATTCCTGAAGTAGTTCATTACTCAGCGGTGGAGAAGGCGGTGAGTTTGGCTCACATCATAAGGAATGAAGGAATTGTCGACATTACAAAAGAACACATCAGCGTACATATTAAATGCCATTTGGAACCACTGACAGCTGAAGACCTCTTTCAAATGACAATGTCTGCAGGTGAGGAAAAAAACGAAGAAGAAACTGAAAAGTGTGACCTTACACTGGAGAATCTGCAACAATTGTGCAACATGGTAAGAGTGATGCAATAATTTTCACAAGTCATTAACGACAATATGGTTTGAGCTGTTGATTTTAGTAATCGCGCTGATGGGGTTAAGTCATTGCACAGGGAAATTTTGAAGGAAAAGAAAAAACAAAGAGAATAACTACCCATCACGCTGTTTTTCTCCTGCTGGAGGCGCTAATGGTAAAGGCCCCGGCTTTACCATCAGCGCCCCTAGCAGAAGAGTCTCCTAGTGAGCCTAAATCTCTTACAAGTAAAGTGAGCATTTAACTTGACGCCTGAGATATTTGCTTAAGAACGTATATTTTAGAGGCATTGTGCTTGTTTTTTTGACATGGTTCTGATTGAGTCATCATGACTTTTGATCAAGAAAAAGGTCCAAATATTTTACTTTTGAAGCTATATTGATTTGGACGTTAAAAATTTTGGGGAAAAAGTTCATTTGATTAAAAGGTACACGGTTGGTTCTTTGAAGACTAAACTTCATATTCTTTTCTTTGCACCAATTATTAACATAACTTAGTGGATTTTGTTCACCAGTTAAGCAGTTATGTTAGTCTTTAGTAAGGATGAGTATAAAAATGTCATATAATCAGTCATATGCATAGTAGCCGATATTATTTAAGTGAATAAAGCTATCTACAGTCAGGTTAAAAAATGTAATAGGGATAAAATATACCTTTGAGGACAACCTCTGATAATCTTTTTCCTCAAATGATTTTCCAAAGACCCTGCTTTTGGATAATTCTATCCGAAAGCAGAGTGCCTTTACAGTTATTGTAAATTAAAACAAATATTTTTTTACAAGTTTTTCCAAAAATGCGAATGTAAACGGATAAAGTATAAAGGCATTTTTTAAGTAATAATTGTAATAAATTTTATCATATTTTACATGTTGGAATCATACTTACTTATCAAATTCTTCTCAAGAAAATTCTTACATTATAAAATAATTACCATAATATCCTAAAATTTCAATTGAAATGGTTACTTCACCTTTTTTAAGTTTGTATACAAAATTTAAATGTATTTTATCGTCAAAGTCTAAAGGAATATTATACTCAGAGAAGTTAATCTATGAAAACTCAAAATCATTAAATGGTAGAATAAGTGTACATTTTTAAATTAGAGTTAACTATTTATAACATTATTGTTAAGGTAAGATGGTATAAAATTTGAAAATTTTTAAATTTTAAGAGAAAACTTTATTTAATCTGAATTAGATTGACAATATATAATTTTTTTTGCTATGTTTTCTCTGCATGTTTTATAATAATGAAATAATTTATAATAATGTAATGTATTTTACTTTAAATTTTGTCACTTGAGGATTTTCAAAGACAAGTTTTCAAGTTTTAAAAAGTAATATTGAAGGATAGTTGTAGACATGGTTTTTAATAATTATGCTTAAGTTTTTAAAGGGTAAAAGTGAGCACATATCACGCTCATGATGGGGACATTAAGAGACTTTTCAACACCAAGTTGATGTTAATGTCGGTATTGAATTCAGTAAATATAATTTTAATATATTGTCAGAAGTTGAATGAATGAAACTCTTACTTTCAATTCTAGTTTTTGATTTCATGTCAAACAAAATATATATTAAACCACAATGATAATGAATATTATGAAATAATTTTTCGTATATTAAAATGTATTGTTAAAAATACATATGACGTAGATTGGAGTTATAACTCTTATAAATTAAAAATTTTCCACAGTGCGTCTAATTAAGTTTTTCATATTTGCACATACATATCTGTAGTCACCAACATATTTGTTGATAAATTGCTTTGGTGAAAGTTTTTGGCAAGGAAAATTATCCATAAATATTAGTAGATTAGGTTAATTTTTTCCCTAGTAATATATGATCAAGGTTCCCCTCAGTCTATTTAAATTAAAAACAAATTATCCAATCTCAAATAATTTGTAGCTAAATTATCAATATCAAATTCATAACATAAACATTTTCTAAACCAATTAATTACAATTACAAAATAATTAAAAAGTTACGTTTACTTTATTTATTTTTTCTTTTCTACTGATGTGAGCATCACTTTATATTTCATGCTGAATTTGCTACTTATAATATATAAAATACGAAAAATTGTTTTTTTTTAAAATTATTTTTAATAGAAAAAGGAAAATAATTGAGTCGCATAAATGCTATATTAAAATAAAGTAATTCAACCTATAGTTTACTTTTATTCAGTAGTTTATAAATATTTTATTGATAATTTTTATATAGTTAATAATACAATGTAACATTTATTAAAATTTAAAGTACCTTTAAATTACATCATTCAGTGCAACGTTTTACAAAAGTTCCCATTAAAAGCAATAATTTTGGGCATGTTATTGCGCATTCAAATTTTTGATAGCAGCACATTGTGCAGTAAATATAAAACTTACAATTCATTGATAGGCACTTAGGTACCTTGAAAAATTTTTAATTCGATATAAATGTATAAAAATATAAATGTCTCTTGTGTTATTTCATTTTTCCTTTGTTATAAAATTATAAACGTATTCCTAAATTAAATTATAAAATTATAATTTCATCGATATTCATGGTTTATCAGAATTAAATGATTTTTTTTCGAATTAATTTTGTGTTCTTTACGAAGCATAAAAATGCTGTTGAGAGAATGTTTTATGAAAAAGAAAATGTAACTCACACATACAAATTGCTTAGTGATAAAACTTTGTTTACTTTTTACGTCATAGTTTCTGGAAGAGAGGATATGATCAGCTGACTCACTTAGCTAAATGAGCCAATTTCATTCCACTTCAAATTGGCAACGAGAGTGTATTCGCATTGATCCTCTTCTGTTCTCCGTGTTGTGTTCTCTTTTAAAATCTTGCAATTTTTAAATTTTAGCATTACTTTGTAGTTTTAAAAAATTGTAAACTATATGTGCACAATCAACTTGAGTTAAAATTATGGATAAGTTATTTAAAAAATGCGTACTTTATGTTGTTTTTAGTTGTCTGTGTGTGTCATTTACATTAGGTATGTACTGGTTGCTCTTTCTTAACTATAAATTTTGTTTTGCCTGCCGTGAAACAAATTATTGTTTCGTAATATGATGTAATTGTACTGTCTTAGAAAATTGTTATTTATTTGCTGCTAAATCTATGTATTTTGTTGATAGTTAATATTTCTCTTACATTTAATTGTTTCAAGTGTCCAAAGAAATATTTCTAACTTTTTAAGTAATTTTGATTAATGAACTTGTACTGAATTGTGCGAAATTTTTAAAAAAAGTGCTATTAATATTAGGTCTTTTCTAAAATTCTAATAGGATTAAGGCTGATTTGCTGTAACCTGTATTTCTGAACAAAAAATGAAAATTCTTATCTGTCGTTCAATGTGTTTATTCAAATTTATTTACTTATTCCTTATTTGCTATATTCCTTTGCAGTGTAACCCATTAATTTATTTTTAATGGTAATGATTAAAATGTGCTTACTTGCACTTACATTAATTGCTGATTTTTTTTTATTTTTTTTTCCAGAATCGAATTGAGAGAAATGTTTTTGAATTCATATTTATGCTCTCAAATAAAAATATATAAGTTCTGTCATGCTAATGGATAAATATTTAAAAAGTCAATAATATTAATTAGTAAGCAATAAAAAACTACATTGGATGTGTATTACATACTTTTACTCCAATTTTTAACTTGTAATTTATTGAAGAATTGTTAATAATTCTGAGAATAATTAAAACTAAGAATATTTTGCTCGTTTCACAAGGATTGTATCGATTATTCATTATTTTAAATTTGAAAACTGATACTCATTTTATTATGTAGCAGAAAAAGTTAATGATATAAAAAGAATATTTAAAAAAATCGTGATTGTCTGACTGCCTCAGTAATTTTCTTTCTTATTGTTACTATATGAAAGTAAGTTGACAAACAGAAAATTAAAAATAATCTTCTGGAAAATGAATTTTTTCGAAATTGAGTTTGATACCATAGAAAGTTTAAAGGTCTTCACTTTATAACAACTTATTTAGTTAGAATTTCAGGTTATAAAATAGTTTCAAGTCAAATGATTAGGGTAATAGAACTATTTTTCTGATGAAATATTTTATTGATGCATAAATTTTTAGCTTAGGAATTATTAGTATCTTAAAACTTATCTCCAAGGGTTTATATATAAAGTTAATTATTTTTTTTTTGCTGAATTCATACAGATTGTAAATTATGTAAATGTGCAATTAAATTTTTATAGTGTTGTATAAAATTTAATTGCTACTTGGGAAATTTTGTAATTACCTTAATTCTTGGACTGCTTTTATATTTTTGCTAAAGTAAATCTGTATTTTCTTAATTTTTACTATTTGATTTTTATTATATTTATCTTTTCTGATTCCTTGGCTTTTTAAGTATTTGAATAATATGTATTTGGATTTTGCTCTGGAAAGACAATTCTCAGACTTAAATTATACTGCAAAACCTTAAATTATATATTTCTTGAATAAAAAAAAAAAAATCTGATTTGAACCAGTGATGCAAAGAAAGAATTGAAAAGAGATAATTAACTTAGATTTTAATCCCTAGCACTGAAAATAAAAGTTTGAGGTATCTGTTCAAAGAATAACTTCTATAAATCTAGTATTTTACTTTTTTCACATATCTAGGAATAGGTAGTTAAGACTAGCCTTCATTTCAATAACTGGGAAAAATATTTTTTAGGTTGCCTATTGGCAAAAATTAGTGATTACTTTGCCACTAAAAGTGTTTAGAGAATCAAAATAGTGCCAAGAACACTAGGCGATATATAATAAAATTTTTTCTATTATATTCAACATTGTCCAATTGGTCCATTGTCCTTTAACACCATATTAATTAGATTGTTTTTTTTTTGTTTGTTATAATGAAAATATGATTAAACTGTTCTGCTTTTTTCTTTAAATTTAGCAGCATATTTTTTGATAAAGTCAAGGCAATAATTTATTTTTCTTTTACCAGAATCTACTCCCTATAGCTTTTATTTTATATATAATTAAAGAATATTCATAAAATTTCATCACTAATAAATGTATAACAATTCTTTTAAACTCAAATTAATTTAACAGAAATGGTTTTAATAACTTGTTTTAAATTCTCCAAAATTATATTTCTCAATCCAATTTATGATTTCATGTTTTAAATTTAATATCATAGATACCTGTTTTAATGAACTTCTATTTTAAGAACTCTCACAATTTAGTAAACTTGTGGCTGTGCTTGACAATCCTATAGATGGTAGTTCTCACTTCCATTTGCAATCATTTTCATGTATTTTTATTTGCATATATATAAATATATTTATCTTATTTTTTATTTTATGGCTGAAAAATTACGATTGGTATTTTTATTGGAAAATTTTAAATAATTTGAATTGTAAATAACTAACTGTAGTATAGACATTGAAATACTAGCTTTTTTAAGCAATTAATTTGGAATTTGTCCTACCTAATTTCCATCTTACAATTCATGAAATAGTATAATCAAGTCTTCAAGTGTAAATTTGTAAGCTATTTTTGTAAAGACTAATCATGTTGGAATTGCCTTATGAAATCGACAAGTGTAAATGACTTAAAATATCAATCTATTATTAAGATCATGTTGAGGGAAAAGTGAAATCTAGATCATTTGAGAAAACCAAGAATGTTTATCTGACAGATTATGTGAAGAGTATCTCAACCATAAACTTCAACAAAGAATTGTTTCTTTGAAATTCCATTTTTAGAGCTTTGTGACTGTTGAGTTGCATGCAATTTGTACTCAAGAAATATTGAATGATTAAATGATATGAGAATTTAATGTCAAGCAACAAATGTTGTAATCTTGTGAATATTTAGTAAGATTGAAGTATATTTTAGAGAGAAATAACTGAAATACCTTCTTATATCAATAAAAATGAGAAAATTAATTTTAAAAATTCAGTTTTAAAACAAAAAAATCCATGATTACATTGCTTGATTTTATTATCAATAAAATAGGACTAAAAATTTTTTTTAATATGACTTTATTTTTTTATGTGTTTCCAATAAGGTTCTTATATTTGTTAAATAAAATTAGCTTAACACTTATTTTTTGAGAACTATTTTACAAACTCCTATAAATTTATAAAAAAGAAAATTTAATGAAGCATTTAAAACATTTAATTTTATGCAAGAAATCAATATTTTAATTATATATCAAAAATTTTCTGTGATATTTTATTTCTCTATTTGTCTAAATTTTTAAAATGTCTCTTTTTAAGATTTCACTTTAGATATAGTATGGATCTAGTATAGAATTTTACACAAAAAGGAAATTATTTTAAAACTGCAGTGTAAAATTTTAATATCTGATAGAGCAAAACTCATTAAAGTTATTAGACAACATGTTAAACAAAATGAGAGTTGTAAAATATGGTTTTATGGAATTCTAATTATGAAAATTTGTATTTTGGCATAGCTGTTATTTATGTATCTCAATGTGTGTCCACAATTCAAATAAATTCCAACATTTTTTAATAAAGGATAATTTTATTTTTAAAATTATGAATTATTTTTAAAATATATCATTTACGTGGTTTTCTTATAAAGATATATGTACTCGTAAAGTACATACAAAAATCCTATGTCCTCAACGCTATGCTATATGTCAAGCTGTCACCAAGACAACCTTGGTGATCTCTACAGCTTTATATGTAAAGAGAAGCGCCACAGGATCTTCTATGTTGATATTAAAAAGCTTGGCATGCATTGCTGGACAGATGAAGATTATCCGGGTAGTGAGAACAAAACCTGGTATAATTCTTTTGTCTGTCTCTAGAAATTCTCATGCCTTTCAAGTGTTTTCATTTAAGTCTATTTTGATTTAAATGGTTCTGTTGCTGTTTAATTCTGTAATGGAAAACTTTTTAACTTGCTGGCAAATAAATTTTTGGTTGGCAACTGTATTGTCGCAAATGAAAGTCAAGCATTTGGATAGCGGAGGAGAATTGCGTGCCTCTTTTGCAAGCTCATTGGCTATCTCATTGCCAAAGATGTCAACATGCATCAGTATGCATTGTAAAGTGCAGAATGTTTGGATAGCAATGATTTTGTGGATTAGCTCTATAATCTTACATCTGAGTTGATACTTACCTCTTTGTATCGCTTGTAGTGCAGATCTTGTGTCAGGAAAAATGATATCGTTAGATACCTGATCAACTTTAGATCGGTAAAACTCTAAAGCACACATTATGGCTATGAGCTCACAAGTATAGTTGGAAGCAATTTTCCCAACAGGGATACTGTGGCACTCCTGCTCACCATCTAACTAATAATTCTAACAGTATGAATTTTTCTGAACCATTTTTAAACATTTTATTTGAATTCATCAAGAGCAGTGTTTTCTATTTTTCCAGGAAAAATTTTTTAATTTTAAGATTATATCAATCAAAAACAAGACCATTAAACAATTGTTGATCTAGTAAACATAGAAAAGGAGTTTTAGGTGATTTTACTTATAAAAGTTGTTTTTATGTGAAGTAAATGTCATATCCTTGGAAATTTATCTTGTCACAGATTTAAAGTGCTAAGTCCTAATATAATTGAGAGAGAGAGAACCTTGAATATTCAAAAGTATCCTTTTAAATACCAGCTGAATTTAGTTTTAGTGCTAATTACTTAAATATAGATTTTAGAAACTTAATTATTGGCTAATTCCCTTTTTTATATAATTTAATAAATCTCTGGATATATTGCAAAGCTTTCTTAGATCTATATACCTACAATATGAATGCTATCTAATCTTATTAAAGATATCAGAAGTAATTTTTTAATATTGTGCATATTTCAAAATGTATAGGTTAGTATTTCTATAACTTGAAACTTTATTTACAGAAAAGAGTTTACAATAACAATCTTGAGTTCTCAATGCTTAATTAAATTCAACAAATGAGAATTATAAATTATATCTAATTCAAAATTTGTGCTTACTGAAATTGTTGAATAATTATCTAGAATTTTTTTTGTTATATAGAATTAGATAGAAAGGCAATATAAAAAATTGTGAAGATAATGTGTGTTGTATTTTGCTTTGAAATGACTGCAAATAAGGTCTTCATGTTGAAATGAATAATGACTGAATTTTAAATTGAAAAGTGGTTATTAATTTGGAATTTTTTTACTAAAGAAGAATATGATAAATTTTTTTTTTTTTCATATGGAAAAGTATTAAACTTAAGTGAATTGGATTTGAATCTTTTTATGTATTGAGCTTTTTTTAATTTACTAATTTTAAGAAGTTACATTTATAAATGTAGGATTTTAATGAATGTTAATTCTTTTATTTTTTAAGCCTTCACATTGTTTTACCATATATATACTTTTTAGTTTGAAATAAATAAAACAAACATAGATGTAAATTTGACGAGTCTTAATTTATAAATCAAATTGAATATTTGATTTCAGTGCTTCGATTACTTTTTAGTTTGTGAATTGGTTTTCCATCTTTTAGATATGTTATTCACTTACCTTAACCTAAACAGTCCAGTTGAATTAGTTTTTATATATATATATATATATATATATATATATATATATATATATAATAATTATTGTGAACTATACAAAATCAAATTCTTTAAAGTTTCTGAAATATATGGTCATTAAGATGTTTGTGATAAAATGAAGACTAACTTTAGTTAAATTGTATATTTTTAATAGTTTAGGAGTTATTTATGTACTTTTTTTATAAACCATTTTTAGTTTGAACTATTTAAATAGCCAATATGATTTTCAATTTATGTATTGTTTTTGTTTTAACTGCTAAAGTTCAACTACATTTTTTCTTGTTTCTTTAGCAACTTCAATAAACACTAATGAAGAAGAACCTGGGAAAGGTGTTATATTAACAATTGGTCAAGACTTGGTTTTACAGTGTAATAATACTGATAACCCCTTAGCTAAAGTTGAATGGTATGTTTATGTAATTTTTCAATAATTTTAATATTTTTCATTGATAAAATATTCTTTGAAATCGCAAATTTTCTTTTCTGCATTTAGTATTTTCATAAAGTCACATTAAACTGAAAATAAATTGTTGATTTTAAAGATTAAATTTTAATGTTCTCAATTTAGATGAATAATTTATAAGCATAAGGATGGTATATTAGATTTTAAAGTAATGTGTTTTATTGAAGTAAGATAAGACCATTAAAAGATACTGGTATTAGATTTCATAATTAATTTAGGGAGTCAAAATCATAAAATTAGCGAATAAATAAATGATCTTTATGGCTAGTTCTTAGAAAGGAATGATCAAGATTCAAAATTACAAATAAAATTATGAAACTAAGTATTTTATGTAAGTTAATTATCAATAGAAATCTTGTTTAACAAAAAAATGAGCTTAATTTAGCCAATTTTCCAGCTTCTAATGAACATAAAGTTTGAAAGAGTTTTGTGTAATAATAATACATTCTTTGATTATTTTTAAACTCTGTATAAATAAAAACCTGTGTTATTAGAATTGTAGACACGCTAAATTTCAAGTTTTTATTCTTTGAATACTATTTGTCAGGAATTTATTTCTAAAATTAAAAATGTTTTTGTTATAAAAAAGTGTTAAATACATATTCAGTATAAATTAAATTCTTATTATGAAATTTTTTGAGCTATTTTATAATTTTATTATATAACAATGCAAACTTTAATAAATACTTCTCTCTCTCTTTACCAAACTGGTAGCCTAATGGTTAACATTCTGCCCTTTAATTTTAACAGTTTGTGTCTTCAACTCCCATCTTGGGTATGGATGTTTGTTGTAGTTTGCTATTCACTTTAAATTATAGGGCTTAGTCTGATTAATCCTCATGTTCAGAAAATGAACACTGAGCTACCAACCAGCATAACCAGCTCTTTCTTTCTTGTTCTCTCTGTACACATATATGCATGCTCACACACTTACATATACACATGTGTGTACACATCGTGATATTATATTATCTTGTCACACTTTTTAAACTTAAATGAAAAATATATTTTCTAACTTAAAATATATATATATATCAGTTAGTTTTAACTATTTTTGCTTTATTTCTGTAGAACATTTTGAAAAAGGAACATTTTCTCTTGATTATATGTATTTTGTATGGAGCAGTTTTATGATTTCTTTTTCAATTTAAATATTTTATCAATTGAAGTGCCTTCTTCGTTTAACTTTATAGTTTGTAATGTACAAAACATTGAAAACCTATTTTAAATACTTTCATGAGAAAATTTCCATTAAGCAGTTTTTGCGCAAAAGTAAAATTTCTTGATATTAAGTTATTAAAAATTTGCTTCCCTGATGCTTATTTATAACATTTAAGAATCAGAAAAATTTAATTTTACACAATAAAAAGACACAATTTTACACAATATTTAATTTCAAGTCTCGATTCCTTATATAATAACTGAAATATTTAACAAAAATATTAAAATATTATTGCTTTTTATATTTGAATAGTAAAAATGTAAATATCTTATTTCAATATTTACAAAACAAAAATGCTTTTTTAAAATTTTAAGTTCTATAATTTTATTGCTCTCACAATTTTAATACTTAAAATATTTCTTGACTTTTACACACCATACAATATGGGGGTCAAATAAATTCTACATTTCTGATTGACTAATGGGTAAAAAAAGTAGTTCATTAATGATTCATTCAGTAATGATTATTTAATCATAATATTTATCGAAAAATTACTATTGCATGAAATTTCTTAAACTTGTGTCTCTAAAACTTCAGATATTTTCTCCAGTTAATTTTTCTATAGAAAATATTGTCACTGATTATGTAATTTAAACTTTTTTTTTAATAATGAAATTCCTCAAAAACTGAATAACATGCAATAAAATTGAAAATTTTGAATGCTTTTTTTTTTTACATGAAAGTTTTGCTTTCTGACTTTTGTAACAAACTTTTACTTTCTGTCTTTTTTTTTTCAGTATTTGTTACGAATTATATTTAGAACTAATTAATTTATAGATTTTGCACCATAATTAAATGTCTTTATATATGACTATTTCTGATGAATATTGTACCAAATACCAATTAAATATAGGTATATTATTTGAATAGTTCTATAAAACTTTTATTTATCCCATAATTAAAACTTTAATGTCACTATCATTTTTATGATTAAAATAATTTTGTATTCATATCTATTTGAACCTTTTGATATAAGAAAGAAATTATATAATATAGAAAAACTTTTTATAAATTTATTTTGGACAATTTTGAAAAATAAAAATTTATGTTTCATTAACTTTTGCTAAATTTTTTAACTATGATGCAAATTCAGTTTTCTTTTTATTGTGTAAAATTCACTGAATATTAATATTTAAATATAAAATTTTTCAGTTAAAATATACTTTCCATATCTTCCTTGCTAAAAATTGTGTATATTTTCAATGAATCAGGATGAATTTATTTATCAACAAAATATAGGCTGAAATGAAGTATTTAATATGCCTGGTGGAAAGTGTCTTTTCAATAATTAGTGGACTCTGGAAAAGCTATACAATATTTATATATATAATATTTGTATATATAAACTAAGAAATATTAAAGCCTAGAATATGGATGTGAATTTTATAGTTTAAGAGTTTGAAAATAATGGGTTGTTTGAAAAGTCATTTCGTTTTTCCTACCTAGATCAGCTTTTTGCTAGTAAAAACCAACCATTTATGAGTGTGAAATTGTGCTACTACCAGAGAGAGATGGTAAAAGCTATTGGGCCAGAACGGACAATACGCAATGCAATATGATATTTAATTGTTATACATTTTTCATTTTCATGAAAAATGTGATTACTTTCCGAACAACCCAATAAAAACACGACAAAAATTTATACTTTTTTTTATTAAATAATTGGGGGAAAAAGTCATCCTGGAAAACTATCTAATAGTTTTATTTGTTTTGAGTAAGTATATTTGAAAAAAGATTCTGCAAATCCTTGAAAAAATAAAGAGTAATAGGAAACAGTTGATGTTTAAAAACTCTAAAATTACCCTTTATTTTAAACAATGTATAATCCAGTTATATAAAATATTCTTTATTTAAATAAAAAAAAAGTTCTGATATAGCTGAAAATTGAAGGCTTTTGAAGTAATTATAAAATATAATTCTAACTTAAGTAAAAAATATTCTTATTAATTTTTGAAATTATTTTTATTATTTACAAATATAATTGAAGAGTATTACATATTTTTATTAGTATATATATTTTTGGTTAAGAACATTTTTTAAGATAATAATTTTTTATCTTAAAAAATGCTCTCATTCGAACATTGAGTCGATCTGCTTGAAATTTTGTAAATCCTGGAATTTTATTTTTTAAATTATGTATGAACTCTCGATGTTCTGATACTTATTTTATTATAATATATTATATATTTAATTAATATTTTTTAGTTAGTTTAAGGTGTAATTTGTTTTTGCTTTCAAAAAATGATTGAGCTATAAATAAACCATACTTAGTAACTGATCTTAAGCTAATAGTGTTAATCTAATTGCTTCTTATTAATGTATTTATATACAGAGAGTTGTCATACACTTTTGGGAAAATTTATTAAAATGTGTCCAATTTATAAATTATAATGTTTACCTAGATTAATTATGCTGTAATTCTTTTGTTTAATTATATTTAAAAGACTTTAAATAAGTGTAACTTTAATATTATGACAGCTGATTCTTGTTAATTGTATACAAATGTGCACATACAATATTAGTATTCATCTAATAAGTCATTGAAAGAGAAAAATTGGAATAGAAGTTGGAAAAATTGAAAGAGAAAAATTAATTTTTAAATTTAATTTTTAAAAGTTCCATGGAACATCTAAAAAATTCAAGGAAAACTTTTAATGATTTACAGATAATTAAAGGAAAAAGGAACATTACTTTCAATGTAAATTTATATTATTTAAACTATTTCATTACTGTGTTTCTGGAAAATATAAACAATTTATTTTTTAGGTTAAAAAATGGAGATTCATTAAATTTAACAGATTCTCGGATTCACATAGAAGATACAAATAACTCACTTGTTATTAGTAATACAGTTGAAAATGATTGTGGTAACTATACTTGTTCATCTAGTGGTGCAAGTGCAATTATTGCTGTGAAAAGTAAGCATTGTTTTCGTATGTGAACAGTTCATTAACTATATTTAAAAGTTAAATTATAATATGTCATTTTATTTAATATTTTTATAGCAAAAGTGATGATAAAGCCAATGGATAATTCCCGTAATGTTGATCAAAATCGAAATATTGTATTGACTTGTAATATTACTCAAGGAACTCCTCCTCCAGTGATTAGATGGTTGAAAGGTGATGGTTATTTTAAATATTGTTGAAGTGTTGAATATTAAGGAACAAATGTTTTGATAACTTATGCAAATTTCTGGTATATAGATAACTAATTCACTACTTTCTGAATTTCGCTAAAATATTCATATTAAATTATATTATGTGATTAATGTATTTTCTTTCAAATCCATTGACAAAAAAATTCAATTTGTTTTTTGATATTATACAAGTTTCATTGAAATTTAAGTGGTTTGATATTAAATTTTGAATTTGTATGGTGTTTCAAATCGCAATTCAATTTATTTAAAAAATTTAATAAATTATTTAATCTACTTTATTTTTAATTTTGAATAATTTAATACTTAATGTTTCTAATACAGGAAATTTTAAAATAAGTTACCATTAAGATGTAATTCATTCATTTTATTACTGATATAATATCAATTGTCTGTAGAACTTATTTAATATGAATATTTAATGTCATTAAATTATTAAATTAAATGCATTTAAAGTAAAAAAGTGTTTTACATCCCAATTTTAAGTACAAGTGAAAAATACTTATTAGCTTTATGAATGTTTCTTTACTTCACTTCTGTGTGTATCAATATTGGTATTGCTTAGAAAATAAAAATATATTCTTCATTGAGTTTTTGAAACTGTAAGAAATGTTGCTTCATACAATAATATATGTGTATCGCATTATAAAAAGCAACATATCTTAAAATTTTAACTTTTTTAAGCCATGAATTGTTAAAAATTTAAAAGAAATTTTAGATTTTCTTTTTAATTAATCAATAAATTCAAGAAACAAAAAGTAATGTAACTGAATGTAGCTTTCAAAATTATATTTTTTAAGGTTTATTTTTTAAGGTTATAATTTTAAGGAAGCGTTTTACTTTATTTTATTAAACATTTAAATTGCCATTCATTTCAAAAATTTCAGTGTACATAATCCAAATTTCGTATCACCTGTTAAGTATTAGTATGAAGAATCTCATAACTGATAATTTAGAATTATTGATTTCAATGTTATTTTAAAAGTGAAGCATAAATACTATTTATGCAGATTTTTTTTATTTTCAGTTATAATAAAATATTATAGAATTTTTCTTTTAACTAATTAAAATCTACCCAAAGAAAGTTTTTAAAACTTCATTTACAGCAAATTCACATTTACAAAACAAAAACTGGTAAACTTAGGGATTGCTTATGAAAAAAATTTATAAAATTTAAAGTGTTATGAATTTAATAGTTAAAATGAATGTTTCTTATCCATTAATGGAAAAAAATTGAAGTTTCAGTTATGCTTCCTAATTTCCATTAATGTCATATTATAGTCCTATTGAATTATTGTTTCTGATTTCTAAATTAATAATTTTGGTGATGAGTAAAAAGTTCCTTTAAAATTTATTTTTAATTTTTAATTCTGTAATTAATTTTTTGTGTCCATTAATGATTAAATGAAACTGAACAGTTTTTAACATTTCAAATTAATGGAAAAAATGTGTTTTTTTTTAAATAACTTTTTACTTTTTTCCATTAAGTTTTCCTAATTTCAGATTTTATTTTAACATTTATTTATTGGATTTTTTCTTATTTAATATTTTATAATGTATTAAAATATATAAAACTGGCTGAATATTCAGCAGTAACTGTAAGTTTTATATCAAAGAAAATTTTGAAATTAAATAATTCTGAAAAAGAAAAATTGATTGGAATGAAAGTAGATATATTGAATTTTTAATCATTAGCTTTTTAACTAATCATTATAAAACTTAGTTTCATGGTTTATTTATTTTTTATGAAGGTAATTATAAATATATGTAATTTTCTTTCTATCTAATAGATTTTATTTTAAATAAATTATTTTTTTTAAATATTTTGTGGATAAATAGTTCAGTATTAAATAGGTTAATTATTTTTGAATGCATAAATGTTTATGAATAATTAATTAGTGGTAATATTAACATTTTAACACATTAACATTTTATTTTTTGTAATTTCTTAATTCTCAAATAACTGGAAATTAAATTTATTAAAATAACAGATTTTTTGCAACTTGCTCAAGATTTTTACAACAAAATTTAATTTCTGTAAAAAAGAATTTTTTTTTTTTTGCTTGGATTATGAATATTTACCTTAATTGTAAGTCCTATAACATTGCTACCTACAGATGTTAAATCTAATTTTGTATGATTTTAAATTTATGATTCTATTATATTTTGAGTATTAATAAATAACTTCAAAAATAGCTTTTATTACTAAATTTTTTCCATTTTTTATTTCTTGCTATGGTAATAAAATTTATATTCCATTAATATTCTTTATATATGAAAACATAACAGTTGATTATTTTGCTTCTCATGTCTTATTTTATTACAATTGCTTATAAAAATATTTTTAGATATCGTCTAATTGAATTATAATATTTTTTGAAATATTTTTATATTAGTTAAATAACTTATAGGAAATAACAAGTGATTAGTAAAATATAAGTTAAGATTCAAGTAATCAAATTTATTTACATTTTTCTATTCCTAAATTCAGCTTAGCTTTATGAACTAATTCTTTTTATGAAAATTGTATTCATAACTAAATATATATTACAAATTCATGCTAGATGTTTTCAAATTTTTATATAGAATCTGATCCACTTAATATGTCTGATCCAAGGATAACAGTAAAATCTGATGGTAGAGGTATTGAAGGAACTGAAGTTATCATTGCAGATGCAAGATTTGATGATAGAGCTGAATATACATGTATTGCTACCAATGATGTCAATTCTGTTAATGCTACCATCTTAATTAGAGTTAAAGGTAATTAATTATTTATATGAAAACTAAGATTTATAGTAATTTATGTATTTATATACTGGAATTATCAGTTATACAAAACTTTCAGAAAAAATTTGATTGTGGTGAAAAGAATCTTTAAATATCTTATTTTTCCTATGAATAAAACTTCATACCAAGATTAAAATTAAAATTTGATTGTACTAATTTATGAAGATGAAGAAATCTCCAAGTGTTTCCTTTGAATCATTAAAGCTTTATTAATTTTGTTCAGAAATTGTTATTAAAAGTAAGGGATTTTTTTTGCTATTTTAAAGTGGGATTGAATTTGTCAAAATGTTGGTGAAAAGTAGAATTTTTTTACATTATCATATGTTTAATTTATTGATCTTTCTATCATGCCAAATTCTAAATTTGAATTCAAAAATGACATTCTGTTACTTCTATATTTGATACTTTAATTGTTAAATTTTTGATTATTTTGATTACTAATTTTCATAAGTGTGTGTATATATTCGTGACTGTGTCAATATTTATAGCAATTGAATTTTGAGTAACCTTTTAGAATTTATCATGACAAGGAAATATTTTATTATATTATTGGAATGAGTAACATTTAATGTTTTATTTAATCATATTTAGATAAAGTTATAAATAGTATCTTAAAGCGTTACTTTTATTCAGTTTTATTATTATAGAGATTTTGTACTAATTTGTTTGCTGGAATCACCTTTAACTACCCCAATTTGTTTCATAGGAATTGAATTACATTTTCTTGTATATAATCTGTGAATTATGTGTTAAAGTTTCAAATTTCATTGTGTGTATACATTGTGTCCACCCCTGGGGATAATCTGATGAAAAAACATTCTCCATCTGAAAAATTTATTATAAAGTTTGAAAGAAATACAGTTTATGTTTCATAAAATAAATAACAAATATTCCTATGACTCAGCTGACTTATTTTAACTATAATCAGCATTGCCCAATTATGTTCAAGAACAAATATGCCATTTGCCTTTACCTGAGATGTTTTGCTCTAAAAACGTTGTAGTTCGCATATCATCATGTGAAAGCGAAAACATTTAAGTTACACACCAAATTTTAAATTAAAAGCTATAGAGAAAGCAAATAAAAAAGTGGCTACAAAGGTGTCAATGTAGGGTGAAAAACAAAATATGTGCGGTAGAAAAAAAATTATCCAATGTGCAGTTCGAAAATAATCCATTTCTTTCATTTAATTATCAAATAAACAAATATATTTTATTTTTAAAATATGTCTAAGCTTGTTTTAAAAATTTAAAATCTAAAATCTAAGTCTTACTAGAGAATCTTTTCAGGCCTTGATTGATGTCATGTTTTTATCTCAGTTTGTTGTACTTAGCATTGATGTAGATACAAATAGATCTTTTTATAAGATTTTTCTGTGTAATTTATTATATTTTTAATAAAACTGTGTTTTATTTTATTTGGCACCACATTATGAGCAATATATATTTTCGACTATTCATTGAAAAAATTTTCATGGGTTGTACTCCGCTATGGATTATTTAACACTTTTCTTCCTTTTTACTTGAAAAAAAGGTCTTGTGAATAATACACTGCTGCAGATTATTTACAGAAAAATACAGTATTACTTTGTATCAATGATTCCATAATATATTATTAAACTTGTTCAATCATACCACACTTACATCTTGAAACTTGTACATAAAATAATGTTAAAGGGACATTTTCTGCATTCAAATTTTTCTGAAAAGGCTTAATTCAAAAGTTGTATTCTGTGGCAAATTTATGTAACTCTCACAATGACATTTGAAAAATTATCTAGTTCAAGCATATACTTGTGATTAATCATTCTGATTTATTGATATAACAATATTTTTCTTACTTTAAAATGTTTTTATATAATTTTATATGGTAAATATTATAGAAATTGCATTAGTGTAGTAAACATTGCCCTATAAAATTAATATTGGGATATAAACTTTGATGTTTATTTTTTTACATGCAGTATATTCTTTAGTGTTCCATAGTTCCTTTATAACGTTGATGAATATTTTATTAAACAATTAAGTTTAACACAAAATATGTTTAACATAAATCATTCTCAGAATGTATAATCTAAAGAGTAAAATTGTTTTTTTTTTTTGTGGTACTGACGTTTTAATTATTCTGTTTCAAGCAAAAACCTCACTAACGGTGTCTCCTGATTTTTTCCCCCCAAAATCACTAGAATCTATTGATTTTCTTTCCTCCAAGGTTGGTTGGTATGCACTAAGTAAAACATTGAAAATCTTGGGGGCATAACATTTTCAGTGACAAAGGATGTTGAATGGTATGATTGAGTACTGAATGATAAGTAACAAACTAAATATGTTGTGTTATGGTTCATAATATGACTGAGTGATTTATTACTGCCATATGCACAATTTGCTTATCACATGCAATGGTGCAACAAAGGGTACTATTGCATCTTGCAATTATAAACCATAGTTGCTTGGTTTTGCCTAACACAATCATTAATACATCTTAAATTATTTGTGGAAAATCTTGATTCAAACATAATACAGTTTAAACATTTTAGGATTTATTTTTTCTAGATAAATATGCTGCATTATGGCCTTTCATTGGGATCTGTGCAGAAGTAGCTATTCTTTGCACAATTATTTTCATTTATGAAAAACGAAGACAGAAGCCAGATTTTGATGAATCTGAAACTGAACATAACACTGAGAAGTTAGTATTTAATTTTTTTATTAATGAGTTCACTCAAATTTTTGAACTTAATTTGCACAATATAATTAATAATGAAATAGTTAACTTTCCTTTTTCTGTTTTAAATTGAAATTTTAATATCTGATTTGTAAAATTCAGTTCATTTTAAGGATAAATAAGCTTATATGTGTTTTGAGTTTGATAGTTACAATGGTTTTTGCATTATATTAAATTCCATTTTATTTATTTACAATAGTATATTATTAGGAATGCATAATCTTTTGTGGCTTATTTTAATTTTTACTTTTTCCCCTAAAATCGTGCAAATTTTTTTTTACTCAAATGTTAATGAAATTGCTATTTGAATTAGGCTGGAATATTTAACATTAATTTTTATTACATGTTAGAACTATATTTCATTTTATGTTAAGACGTAAAATTGTAATGTAAGGCTTAAATAAATGTAAAATTTGTTATCATTTTTATTAAATATTATCTTAAATTATCTTTATTTTTCTAGCAAAAATGTTCCTGACCAAGAAGATAAAGGTCGAGATGTTCGACAACGTAAATAAATGTCTTACTAAGACTTACATTTAATTATAGTTTATACATTTTTTACATGTGTGTAAAAGAAGAAAATATGTACACATATTTGTGTTTAGATCACTTATTTCTAAAGTTCTGTTTCAAGTCATAAAGTTTTATATCTATACTGAAATATAAAATAGATAATTTGCATTATATTTAGCCCAATCATTTTATTTATTATGATTTATAATTTTGCTTTTATATTAAGTTTAAAAATTTCCACACCTAAAAAGAAAAGTTTCAAAAGTTAATTTGCATATTTATTCTGTGTTTTCTCATTTCATATTGTAATTTTGTTCAAATTAATATTACTGGGGACTTATTTGTATATAGTGTACTTAAATTATAGCATGCTGAGCTTACTATGAAACATTGGTTCTTGCATATTCTATTATCAGTGCAACTACATAACAATATAATTAAAATATTTGCATATTTCTATGTTCTTCATGGTATATTGTTGAAATCTGTAAATTTTATTGTGTTAAATCTTAAAAATTTTATTTGTATTGTCTGTGCAAATGTTTGTAGCTTTCTCATCATTTTATTATTAAAAATGGATACAAAAACCTTCAGTGTGATTCTTGAATCAAGGAATTAAAATATTGAAATTATTTTAATATTTATTTGTTCTTGTTTCCTGATATTTATTTGTGGAAATTATTAAAGTTCTAGTTTTCTCTTTATGTGTGTGATATCTTATGTGAATATTTTACATGTGTAAAAAGAAATTGAACATAATGACCGAGTGCAATTGCCTGTATTGTTCTTAAAATGTTTATCATAATTTAATTAAGCCTATATAAGTACTGTATAATTATTTTTAAATGTATAATTTAAAATTTTTAAAGCAATTTTTAAAATTTGAAAAATGTTTGACATATTGAAAAATATAAATTATTGAAAGAAAATGCCTTCCAGTTATCATGAGTAAGTTTAGTTGAATTAAAAATTTATGTAATTGGTAATCATTTATTTTATTAAAATTGTGATTTACAATAGAATGCTAACATTTGATTATTTATAAATTTTTAAAATTTTATAGAAATCGTTAAAATATATAATATCAACTCTATGTAATTTTTTTTAAAAAAATTTAAAGTTAATCGATTGCTATATGTACATGTATTCTTAAATTAATACTTGATAAAATTTGTCTTTAAATTTTTGATTTTGTATAGCATATTTTGAAAGAAATTTCTTGCAAGCATTATATCGCAAATGTGTCAAATTTTTTTGAAGAATAAATCATATCTTCTAAAATTTTAATATTTAACTAGAAAAGGTTGAAGAGAAAGTATAGATATAGAAAAATATCACTTTAGGATATAGGTTTAGGTATGCAGAAGGTGCTGAAGTTTGAGGTCAGTTTTGAAATTTGTAGCCTTGATTTGTAATTTTTTTTTAAAATTTATTTTTCCTGAATATTGTAGATTCCAACAGCTGCTAATATCTCACTTGTTCTACCATTACTGTTTGAATATTTAGCCATCTTTTCACAGTATTTGATATTTTTGAACCTTTCACAATATTTGGTGGTTTTCGGGTTCAACTTGATCTCGGCTCAGTAGAAAATATTATGTGCAACCTTGTAAATGAGATGCCAACTATTTTACATCATGTTTTCTGGACCTGTATCAATATTATCTCAATAAATAGTAAATTTTCTTCTATAAATTTATATTTTGAAGTTATTTATTTAAACAACATATTCCTGAAATGAAATTCTTTTTAAAAACATATTATTTTTACTCTGCACACTTTGTAAATGCATATATGCAGAAGTTTTACAAATGTATTAATATTTTCCAACTCCTTTGCCCAATAGCTATATTTAAATGTTTCTGTGAATATTCTATATGTATGAGAAATTTTATTTTGTATTAAAAATGTCTTTGTTCAAATTAAAAATAAATATATTAACACATTTATATTTCACATTTTTGGAGTATTCCAAACTTGTATTTGTGAGTGTTCCATTAAAATAATTAATAAATGAATATTAGCATATAGTTTTTGAACCGCATATTTTCATATCACTGAAAAATTTTTTTTAACACTATACAGGTGAACAAAGGATTTGAAAAATATATATACATAAATAATATATATTTTATGTGTTTGTGTATATATAATATTAGTTAACTTTTTTATGTTACAGATTCCATTGTAATATTAATTGCAATTTCTGGCTATTTTATGTATTTTCATATTTAGAATAAAAAACCAACTGTTTTACATTATAGTTTTAAAACAAGATTCAATAATCATAAAATTATGTTTAAAATAGGTTTAAAGAGCAAGAATTGATTTTTTACTTTATAATTTATATATTTTTCAGTTGTTAGCTTAGGTGTCAGTTATAAATCAAAATAGTTTCTTTTTTAAAAAAACTTTCAAGTCCTGTTGAGTTTAGTTTTTTTTTAAAAATGATTGATTTTTTTAGAAAAATGATTGCATGGCAAGTATTAAATGATTTATTTTTAAAATAAAAATAATAACCTCTATTTAAGTATTCCAAATGAGATGCTCAATTTGAAAATAAACTTAGAATAATTCGTTACTCTAATTATTTTACTTTTTTAGTCCAAATTATAATTTATTTTGAAAAATTCTTAAGCGAAAACTCCAGCGATATTACTTGACTATTAATCTAAACAACTTTATAACTAAACTTAATTTTGAAGCGTTTTAAACCATTTTTTAGTTGATTGTAGCTGATCTATATGTAAAAAATAGTATTAGTGATACAAAGTTTTTTTTTTTTTTTATTTTTTTATTAATAAAGCTAAATTTTACATTGTAAGCTTCCGCTTGTGAAACTGATATAGGGTTTAATTCAAAAGTATATTAACTGTAATAGGTTAATATAATTTTAATTATTTCAAAATAAACTTAAATTTGTATGTAAGAAATAATATTTGATGGAGAAATTTAAATCAGTATGATCTGAAGTATAGATTTTTAATTCCATTTAACATAAAATTTTGCAAATTTTCAGTATAATCTGTGTGCTATGTTTAAAACTCAATCTTAATGATATTCTTTATTATTAAATGTGCTGAAATATTGAAGCAAATTATATTCCATATATTAAATTATTGTAGTGCATATGTGATTTTAATAAATAGTTGTTTTCATTATGATGTTATATATCTAAAATAATAAATGAATATTTTTATGAGTATAATATGATAAAATGTTTTTTACTGATGTGTAAATGAATGGAAAATTTTACATCAATTTTTTTAAAACTAATTTGTTTCTGATATTTTCCTTTATAACTGTTTAACAAATAATTAATATTTAAACATTCTCATAAAAATTATTCGATTTATTTTGCATTATCCTTAAACAGAATTTTTACTATTAAATAGTAAAGAATACTCTGCTTTTCATGTGTTTCTGGGAAGTTATAAGAGATTTGGATAAACATTTTGATTTTATTTTTTAATGTATTACTATAAGAAATATGCTCCTGTGATTGCTTTTTTTTAATTATGCTGATAGCAAAATTTAAAAAATTTGTCTAATTTGACCTTTTTTTAGAGATTTTAGTCAATTCTAGTTTCTGTAGGCATCATGAGGAAAAGCTATAGATTAAAATCTAAAATAGGGACTCTCAAATTATCATGGTTTGTACAAATCTATAGAGGTTCTACTGGAAATTCCTTTAAACATCTAGACTTTCAACTTGGCTCCTTGAAAGTTGTGAATTATTCCTGGAATTTTTACTTTTGTTAATGCATTTATTTTTTGTTAGAAAAATTAATTTTTGATTTCTTGTTTTAATATTTCAGAGTTTTCGATGGAAAAAAGTTGCTTAAAAGAAATATTCAATTTTGTCTTTCATTATTACCCCTAGATGCGGTACGATCGATATTAAATTGTTATTGTATTCATAACAGTTGACGAAAATAAAGATCCAGTTCAGCTACAATAGCTTCTTGATGATTCAATTTGTTCAGGATCAGATGTAGTAATTAGATTTATGTGGGAATTAAAGTAATCACTAATATAATTTCGTCATGTGATGCAGTCAGGCAGGCTTATTTTAATTTCTTTTCTATTTGTTACTATTTTCTTTATATTTTATAAAATTCACTAAATATTAATATTTAAATATAAACTTTATGTGTTAAAATATTTTCAGCACCATTCATAGTGAAAGTTATATATGACTTCAGTGAATTGAGACTTTGATTGTTTATCAGTGAAATGTTGAAATAACTTAATATTCTGGGTAGGAAATGTCTTTTCACACATTGACCAGTGGATTCGGAGGGTGGGGGGAGGGGGAAATCATACAAAGATTGAAAACAAAGTTCAGAAAAAATTCTTATTGTCTAGTTTGTAAGACAGTCTTTTGCATTCCAAATATAGGTGAATCAGCTGTCAAATCTTTCATGAAAGGGGGGATTTATTTATTAGAACAGGCTGTATCTGCCTAAAATCTAATTTAAAACTTTTTCTTCATTGTTGAACCCATTCTATTTCGATTATTTACAAATATAATTAAAAAATGTTTCATATAATTCTATCCATGTTTGGCTTAGAACAAATGGTGAAATAAAATGAAGGATGATATTTCCTGAAAATTTTTGGTTTTACTCCTGGAATATGATTTTTGGATATATATACAAACACTGAACTATGAACTTTCAAGCAAATGCAACAAATTGAAAAATATATTCATGTATGGTTTAAGTACAAGTGAAAATGTGTTATGAACTAAACTGAAGTAAGAATGCATTTTGTCTTGGCTGTTAATAAAAGCCGATAAGATCCTGTACAGAATTTAATTGTCTCAAGCCCATTTTGATTCCATATTCTCTCTCTCTCTGTGTGTATACATATATGTATATATGTGTGTGTTTATGAATTGATGGACTTAATATGGTCAAGTGCTATATTTGATTTTATAAGCTCTGCTATTTACAACCAAGACATATTAAACATGTACTATGATGGATCGTACATGTAATCCATGTAGCTCGAGCTAAAAAGGGAATCATCTAAAAAAATGTTTGTGCATTCGAACAATTCAACGATGTTTGGAGCAGCAGCATGGTCTGTCACATTCGCGAGGTCATGGCTACCTTTGATATGGCCTAACACAATGATTTAACTAGCAATTGGTGATAACCACAGAACGTAAGAATTGACTGTTACTTGTAGCAGAATCGGTTTTATTTACAACATCATTCCTGAAATAATAATTAGAATCATTGCATGCTGTTCTGTTCTATGAATGACGTTGAATGCAAATCTCGTTAATCTTTTGTTCACAATTATTCCTTTTGTACACACACTGTCTCGTGACCTGCGGTGATCGTATGGAATAAAACAATACATCTCTTTACTGTGCTGACACTTTGAATAGGAGTCATTACCTGTTTTGTATTTTTACACTTTGAATAGCAGTCTAACTTTTTCATATTTTAGGTCATATGGGAATAACATTTTAATCTTTATTATTTTAAGCTTCAGTCGAACAAGGTACGATTGTTCAACTTGTGCTCAGCTGACCTTCCTTATATTTAAAAGTATGATTATTGCTTTTAAATTTAGGGTATTTTGGCTGTTGTGGTGATAATATAAGGTTCCTATTGAGAACAGTGTTAACCCAGGTTCGTAGAGCATAGGTTGAAGGAAGATCAGAGACACACAATAATTCAAAATAGCCGATTTAAATGTATGACAAATTGTTTTAATAAACAATTAACATAATAAATTACACATAAGTAATAATCTTGATTAATATTTAATTTAACAAGGGTGCTGTATTTACCGATCAACAATGGGTCAGAGTAAAGAGGAAGAGATTTATAGACTCACCAACAGGATTACTGTTTGTTTATGGAATTCCATCCACTGCTTAAAGTCTTCTACATCTATTTGTCGGACGTCTTATTAGACTCCTTTCAGGTTAGTCGAAACAGGACTTTGACTGGACAGGGCAGTTGTACTCCGTTTACAGCTTAAATCATTCTGCTCAATGAGGATACAGTCTGCAAATGGGGACTCCTTTCCTCTGAGACTTCTTTTTTTTAGATGCAGCTTTTAATTCTTCATAATTCTCTTTTTTGAAGGACGTTTTTCCTTTTTTCACTTCTTTTCGTTTGATCCTTTTTGGTTATGATGAAACATCTACATTTCCAGTGATAGATCTAAAATATCTCCTTTAACCCTTGACTGGCCACACATAAACAGCAGGAACATGTGTTTTATTACGACCAACCACTCATGCACCACAAGGGAAAAAGGACCCAGACATGTGAAATTGAAGTGAGCTTTTATGTGCAGTCTTCAGTTGCCACACACACTTTTGTATGATTTTTCTTTATATGTTTATGGCCGTTTGTAACATAATTTTATTGATATCACTGCCTTTCTTTTTTAAAACGTTTGCCGAAAGAAATTGTTTTGTGCTAATAAACAAAATTTACGTTTCCTCTTCGGCGCCTATGTCGTTTGCACTACGACAGTGACTTCGAAAGAATTTAGTATTGCGACCATAGGTCTGTTGTACTATAATCTAAAAAGAAAGTCCTTATTTGAAGAGATCAGTGGCTGAAGCAAAATTCAGCAGACATTCAACTAAGATATCCTACCGTATCCATTGTTCAATTAAATCCTGACCTATATGTTCAAATCTATTAGCAGAAGAAGTTTCACATATAATATGTAATGAAGTTTCCTCCATATATTGACAACCCCTGCAAGTAGAATCATCTAATACTCCCATTATTATGAGCTGTTACTTAATGTGGCTGTGTCTTGTAAGAAATCCCACTGCTCTTAAACAGTTTCTCCTGAGCTTTAAGAATTGTATCCTTTTACTAGGACATGTACTATTTAATAACCTTATTTGTCTTTAATTAATGGCACTATACAAGTTCAAAAACTGTTTCTGATCAGTACTATTGAAATACCTAGCACTGGTTCAAGATGAAAAAATCGGTTGTTGATCCAGCCCTCGCCAACTCATTGCCAGGAATATTAGAGGGCCCAGGCACTCACATTAAGGTGATGTAATTGTTAGCTATTTTGCACAAAATAAGGTTGCATTCCCAGATAAGAACAGAAGTTATGGTAGACTGCTGTAAAGCCAGATATGTTGTTTAACTGTGTCAGAATAGGTAATTATTGTTTTAAGATATTAGTTTCTGCCCAAGCATATTCTACTACACATGAAAATGGCAAATAATTCTGCTTCGAATACAGTTGTATGTTTTCCCAA
The DNA here is from genome assembly GCA_030067965.1 of Latrodectus elegans. NCBI lineage: Eukaryota > Metazoa > Arthropoda > Arachnida > Araneae > Theridiidae > Latrodectus > Latrodectus elegans. The sequence goes on along the minus strand of CM057822.1, from coordinate 83,821,827 downwards.
AGGAAATGAAAACTTTGTACCGTCAGCTGGAAAGCAAATACAAGTTTCAGCATTGGAATTTATTTTTGAGCAATCAGTGCACCAGTAAGCACAGTTATCTCCAATGACAACATTGCAGTCTTCTTGTAAGAGAAATTTTATTGTATGAGACTTATCGTAAGCATATTTACAAAAGTCTTATGTGGGAGTTATTTTAATACACCCAGAGATAGCTACACAGAACAGCCTTTGAAGTTTTATTAAATCTGCCTTAGCAGTTTCATTTCTGATTCTAGATTACTGAACCATAAGTAAAGTATTAGTATAGGGCAAATAATCATAGTGTAAATCCAATGAATAATTTTCGGATTTAGGCTCCAACTTCCAAATTCATTTCTGCAACATAAGAACATTTTTGTTGCTCTTTCAATAGAAAAGATGAAATGTTTGTTCCAATTTAGCTTATGTTAAAAATACTCCTAAGAATCTCACTTCTTTAGAACAAGTTAATTCTTGATAGAAAAAAGCTATCGTTTTAAAATTAAGATTCTTTTTTTTTTCCGAAGGCAATCAATAGTTTTTTGAGGATACACAGAAAGGCCTTCATTACTACATAGTTTCGTTTAATGGCTATGGTGTTATAAAGAACCTTTGGCCAAATTTATCTGACAATTAAAGCTAAATCATCTGCAGACCCAAAGGTAGGAGTTCCAATTATTTCTTTAGAATTTGGAAAATGAAATCAAAACATTTCAGTCAGGTCTTCCCTTCCAGATTATGAAAACTTTAATTTTTTAAGAGTGTTTAGACTACAGTTCCTATTTTTAAACATTATTTTAACAAATCTTGCAGTAGCAGCCACAGTCTTAATGTCAGGAAAGTAATTTTGCGTGGAATTTCTGATAAATTTATTATAAGTGATCAGCGCCAGTATAGATATTTCTGCCACTCACCATTCTTAGCTCTATTAAAGAGTTTTTTACATTGTCTGATTAAGTGCTTTCTATATAATTTTAGATCACATTAAGGAACTAATCTTGGTGAGCAAGCATTACTGACTCTACAATTTTGATAGCATGCTTAGAGAATGGCGTTATAAAATTGATCAACAGCCAACTCCAAATCTGCTCTCGAAAATAACACCGATGTCACCTTCCTTGGTCAAGACTTGCAGATCTTTTTTGTAGAACTCCAGTTAATGTTTTTTTTTTTGTTCATATTTATCACCTTTGTTGTCGTTGTCATTAAAACATAAAAGCTATTGTATTGGTGGTCAGAAAAACGTACTATATCAGACACTTTCCAATCATTAATGAGGTCCACACATTTACTGTTGCATAGAGTAAGGCTAATGACTTCTATTTACAATAAATTATAAAAGTAGGTACGTTACCTTTATTAAAAATAAACAGATTACAATATAAATGAATTCTAGAAGATCCTCCCCATCTCTGTTGCAATCACTACTTCCCTACATGGTGTGGTGAGCCATTTGCATCACATCCTATGATGAGTTTCTTCCTCAAATTGTTGTGATATAAAATGCTAATAATTTATACACTGAATGTGTACATCAAAAGGAAGATATGAAGACATAAACATAATTTCATTTTTGATTCCTTGCAATAAATAAGATACTTTTACAGCAACATTATACCCAATTAGGTAATTAATCAGAATAAGGGCACTTAATCTATTGCTAACAAGAATACAAGATTTTGGTCTTAAACAACATTTATCATAAAAGATATTAGACCCAAAACAAAATCATTACGGATCCATGGCCCAGAATTAATACAATCTTCCTTTTAGTCATCTTTTTGATAAAAATAACTAAAGCTGATCGACTATGATGAAGGTTGATTTGTGTTACTTTGAAGATGCTTATTATCGAGGCATACAAAGAAGCTAAAAAGGTGCATTGCTTCTCTATGATCACAAGTAGATGAGTCACTTGAATTTCCTGCAAAACCGTTTCTAGCTCGCTCTTAGATATCAGAGCTATGTTCTTATTCCTCACTAGAAGTAGAAGAGTAATTACTTTACTTAAGAGGACTATATCTTCTAATACTACTCCCATCTTTTCAATAATATTGGCCTCCTTAATATTTGGATCGCGGAGAATTTTAAAAATTTCCCAGTTTAAACCAGTATTGGCACCATAACCTTTTTGATTGCTTCTGCGTCTACAACCTCTATAATAGAATGTGTCTACAAATTTCTGCAGGACGCACCATTCTAAAGCCTTTGACTCCTGATTGAGTCTATTAAGCCATTTTAGAAGGATGACAGGATCTTTGTTTTGAGTGTCCTTCATCTTGAAGTCCACTTTTATAGATTTAGTGGGTCAATGGCATTCAAAATTTTGAGTCCCTTCCTCAAAGATCAACACTTGTTACCATGGCAGATATTTTTTATTCAATCCCTGGTTTCAAGGTCATCACAAAGGATGATCAGTGCTCCAGATACTAAACTGAAGTCACGAACCTTAGGCGGATGATTTCCTGTAGGGTCCTCATCTATCTTGGTAAGGGTCTCCAGCTTATGGAATTAACATCCTTCTTATTAAGTTCGATGGAAAGAAACCCATCCTTCATAATGACTGTTTTATGACATTTAACAGCCCGAGCAAAAGTACCAGGTTGATGGTCCTTCTTGAAAGTTTTGGTAGCAATGCAACTGGAAGAAGGGGTTGAATATCTGGTATAAGTTGTGAGAGCCCTCCAGTCAATCACAGAAGAGAAAGCGTGGGCGAAGAGGAGGAACCTTCAGTTGGTGCGATGATGAGGTGTAGCGTAAGTCCTACTCGCGGACGATGAAAAATATATGCATCTCCAAATATATATGTATCTATAATTTATATCTTTTGTTAGTAATTAATGTTTGTTTATGTTAATACGAAATAAATGTGTTGTCAGAATTGAAGGTATTTTGTGTTAGTGAAATATCCCAAAGGCGACATGTTCATAATATAAGGTCGCAGCTCGAAAACATAACGAGAACCACGCCGCTTTATGTTACATAAATCTTTTGGTTCCTCGAGAGGTTTGTTAGTGACACGATAACCCTATTGTCACTCATCTATCGGCACAGAGCCTATCACCTTGAATAAGGTTACCTTTCTGTATTAACCAGGTATATCTGGGTAGGACTATTATTAACCTAAAATAAGTTTAAATTCCAGACGTACTTCGCCTGTGCAACCTGTATACATCGTCACACTATTTTGAGGTTACAGAATAGGATTTCGTAAGGGATGATTATGTGTTGCCTTAGTCCACACATAATCCTGACTTTACCAAATGCGCGGCAATGGTTGCCAAGCATTTGATAGGTCATCATTCGTCAGAAAATTATGTATGTTGACATTGAAATAATTGTTTATTTAAAGGTAATGTATGTGTGGCGACTTTTTTTATATATGACATCCACCAACGTGAATGCATGCTTAGGTATATAAGTGTTGTTGCTGCCTGGAGTGCCTCCTATAGGTTTTGATTTTTCAAAAGCAATATCTCGTCAAAATTTTAACTATTTTTTTTACATTAAGATATATGTGTATTCAATAAATATATTTGAAAATTTACATTTCTACAGTTTTTATTGTTCATCAGTGTATATATCTGCAAAATCTATGAAAAATCTAAAGAATAGCTCTGTGAAAGATAGTTTTAAGATATGATGAATAAAATTCTCGAATTTGTTTAAATTTCTTAATACAGTTTATGATTGGTTAACGAACATTTCGGACTTCGAACAAATCGGACAATGAACATTTTTACGAAAGATTTTGGTGTTCGAACAATGAGCACACATATTCGGATATCGAATTAAAACGAATTCTAACAAATATTCTCGGATCTCGGAGATTAATGAGCTGGGTTGCCAAACACAACGGACTAAATCATTTATTTATTTTTTTATTATCTCTATTGCATTATCTTGCTTGCCTATTAAACTTCAAAGTTGTATATTATATTAGAAAAATAATTTTTTTTTTCAATTGTAAAAATACATTGACCATAAATATAATATTTATAGCCAATGTATTTTCACAATTTCGGTTTTGAATGAAATCAAAACCAAAACCAGTTTCATTTTGAGCACCTCCTCTTCTCTGCGTCTATTTACCATTCTTTTTCCCTTTTTTTAAATTTAATTTTTAGGTTCTCCAGAACGAATCAATCGATTCTCCCCCCCCCCCAAAAAATATATATCGATAATCGGTTAACGAACAATTCAGATAGCGAACATAGTCTTGTAACATATTATATTCGTTAACCGATCTCCCACTATAATTAATAAAAAAAAATATTCTTTAATTTATAAAACAAAATTAGTAAAATTATCATTTTTCTACATAATTGCGAAATGTATTTTTCAATGATGTATTCATTGAAACTTGTTTAAGAATGTTAATCATTTTACAGTGGCATTGTTTGAATATAATTAGTTTGATTTGTGAAAGGAAAAAAACATATTGAGGATGATTTTGAATTCTCTTCAGGATATGATTACAATTTGAAATCTATAAAATTATATATGCTTAGAGTGAATAGTGAGGAAAATAATTTTATTGAATGTTTTTTTATTTAAATAAAAAGTATTTTGATTAGTGTTCTGATGGAGATAATTTGTTTTGTTTAAGCGATGACTTTTTTATTGATAAGGCCCCCTTATAATGACACTTAAGTGCTGTGCCATTACGACAGCTTCCTCCCAAGAGCTCCATTCAGTTCCCAAGAGCAAGAAGATGTTGACCATCAGCGAAAAAGTGAAACTTTTAGATATGATTAAAGAGAGCAGAAGCTATGCTTCTGTGACACACCATTATGGACTGAATGAATCTACAATGCGATACATCAAGAAAGAGGGAAGCAAACATCCAAAAAACTGTTTCATTAACCTTCAATAAAGAAGCGAAATGTGTGATAACTCCACGTAATAACCGAATTGTTAAAATGGAAGCTGCACTGGCATTGTGGATTGTTGATTGCAGGAAAAAGAGAGCGAGTTTGGACACTAATATGATCAAGACAAAAGCCCAAAGCTCTCTACGACCAAATCTTGCCTTATGACGACAATGAAGAGGCTGAAGAAGGTGCTGGCGTATCTTAAGCCAGTAATAACGCTGCAAGGAGTGATTCGTCTCCTCGAGGACGAAGCTTTTCAGCCAGCAAAGGCTGGTTCGAAAATTTTCAAAAACGTACTTCTCTATGATGAGGCTTCCTCTGCTGACAAAGACGCTGCTTAGAATGTATAATATTTTGTTACTAATGAGGACTTGTTCATTAAACTCATATCAGAATGGGCCACTGAGGAAGTACACATATGCTTTAAGAGTTGTGTGCAAGTTAAATACAAAAATATTATATATGATGTATTTAAATATATGCAATTAATGTCAAATATAAAACAGTTTACCCAAGAAAGATATTGTTGAAAAAAAAACGGTAATTTTTGTGTACATGATCGCAATACTTATAGTTAATGAAGCATTTATTTAAATTATTGGGCTACTTTGCTTATATTTTTTTAAGCATTTACTTTTGAAAATGTTAAACGTTAAGAACTGATCTTATCACTAGGCCGACCTCGGTGTGATCAAAAATACTTATAACAATATTAATTGATTAATTTCTTCCTAAAATATTTTGTTTTTAAAAAAATATTTACAAGATTTGGATTGAGGACAATGATACACACAATTAAGAGATGGTTTATTTTTTTAATCATTTAATTTTACTTATATTAGTGCATTTTCGAATTTCAGAAGTTTTATTTCATCCAAAAATGGTCTTAAATCAAGTTTCTTCTTCCTCATATCCAGTTTTGTAGGCTATATGTAAAGCTACAGAGGGTATTAATACATGTTTAGAACGATTTCGCGGCCGTTTAATGAATGTTTAAAATATAAAGATTATTTTTTTAAATATTCGATCTGATAGCCTTTTTTCTGGACTATAAGTCTATCGTGATTTCCATGATAGAAGAGCTTTTTTGAAATATTTCCAGGGTTATTGCTTTCTATTCCTCTTCCACTGTTTTCCAGAGTCCATCTATCGTGGTGGGTTTGCGTTTAAAAAGAACCTTTTTTAACAGACCAAAGGCACAGTCCGTAGGTGAAACGTCAGGAGACTTTGCAGGGATATGTTGAAAATGTATACATGCAATACCTGTATTAGTCATTTTTCAAGGAATGCAGTGGTAGTTTTCGAAGTAAGACTTATAGCTTTGTCTTGATGAAGTTTCTCTCTTTGAAAGTCATTGGGATAAAGAAGTGGATCGTGTAAATATTGGGCGGGAATAATATCGTGTAAATATTGTAAATATAGTGGATTTTGTAAATATTGGGCGTAAAATCTTCTCCTGATAGTACGACGAGTTGATTTTAACATTTCTTTCCACTTTTCTTATTTTTAATTTCCCATTGTAGGAGAAACCTGCGATAATCGTAAGCTCCTTATTGAAACTTTCTTTACATTGACGGAAACGGGTTTGTACATTTCTTTTCTCCTCATTTTCTATTATATGTAAAAAGACTTTTTAGTTACAGTCATTTAGGTAAATCCATGCTTCATCAAGGGTCACAATGGTTTTCCATTTACCTCGTGCTAAGTGGTTTTCCTAAAAGATTCTACAAAATGTCTTGCGTTGAGCCACATGTCTCGGCAAAAGTTGGGGAACAATGTTTTTTAGCATTTTTAAGTTGTAAATACTGGTTTATTATTTATATATTGTTGCTACAGATGTATCTAAAGACTTTGCAATTGAGTTCGGTGTTGGCGGATTTTCTCTTGTTACCAGTGACTGGGCATTGAGTCAAACAGAGATTTGATTGCATGTGCAGGTACAGATGCTCATGCAGCTTCAACACGATGTCACAGTTCATCAACCGTAGTGATTGGCTTTTAGTGACGAGCCAGTCGCTCGGCAACCATTGACCAGACGTTTTCTATTGGTGAAAGATCTGGAGAACGTGCTGGCCAGGGCAACAGCCGAATATGTTCCGTATCAAGGAAGGTCCGTACGATACCGGCAACATGCGGTCAGCCATTATCCTGCTGAAACGTAGGGTTTCGCAGGGTCTTATAAAGGGTAGAGCCACGGGTCGTAACACATTAGAAATGTAACGTGCACTGTTCAAAGCACCGTCAATACGAACAAGAGGTGACCGAGACGTGTATCCAATGGCACCCCATACCATCATGCCAAGTGATGGGCCAGTATGACGATGACGAATGCACGCTGCCAGTGTACGTTCACCACGATGCCGCCAAACACGGATGCGACCATTGTGATGCTGTACACAGAACCTGGATTCATCTGAAAAGATGACGTTTCGCCATTCATGCGCCCAAGTTCGTCGTTGATCACACCATTGAAGGTGCTCTTGTCTATGACGCAGCGTCAAGGCAAGCCGCAGCCATAGTCTCCGAGCTGAGAGTACATGCTGCTGCAAACGTCGTCTAACTGTTCGTGCAGGCACTTGTTGTCTTCCAAACGACCCCGTTTCTTGACTCACGGATCGTGACGTGGTTGCACGATCCATTACGGCCATGCGAATAATATGCCTGTCTTCTCGGCTGCTAGTGATAGGTGGCCGTTGAGATCCCGCATGGCGTTCCGTATTACTGTCCTGAACCCATCGATTCCATATTCTACTAACAGTCATTGGATCTCGACCGACGCGAGCAGCAATACTGCGATAAGATAAACCGCAATCCCGGTACGCTATAATTCGACCTTTATCAAAGTCAGAAACGTGCTGGTACGCATTTCTCCTTCTTACACGAGGCATCACAACAACTTTTCACCAGGCAACAACGTTCAAATCCAATTTGTGTATGAGGAACCGGCTGAACAATTTCCTCATTTAAACACAATGTAGATGTCGCTACTGGCGTCTGCGTTGTTTGAATGCTCTGAAAAGCTAATCATTTGCATATCACAGCACCTTCTTCCTTTCGTATAAATTTCACGCTTGTAGCATGTCGCCTTCTTGGTGTAGCAATTTTAATGGCCAGTAGTGTAGATATAATGATTGGCAGTTTTTACCTGTCCAATTAATAATATTGCTTATTTTGCACTTGGAAATTTTATTACCATGCATTTCACAACGTTTTTGAATTCTGGAATAAGAACGTTTATCTTCGGAAAGCGTAAAAACATATCCTTCAGTTCATAGCATGTTTATATGTGACATTTTGAAAGAAGAATAAATTTAAAAGTAGCAGCCGATATTTCTCATTTCAAAAAATGAGCTGGTGCCAAAAACTTTTATTCTAAAACATTTACTTTTTTTTAATTCGTTATCGAAATCGTTTTAAAAATGTATTAACACCCTCTGTATTGCTTGGTTATTTAATCAGCTCATTTCAAGCATCCTAATTAACTGATAGCGTTTAAAATTATATTTAGCAGGATACAGAAGTTTTTCAACATTGTTAAAATTAGATTAATGCATATTTTTCTTAGAAGACTTCAAGAACAACGAGAAAAAAATAAAGCAGGAATTTTAAGGCTTAGTACAATTCATACAAATTTGTATATACACTCCACTAAAACGCGTTATACAAAACTGTAAATACACACTCCAGTCACATTAATGTGTCTACCTGTTAAAAGACAGAATAACCTTTTTTTCCATATTTTACTGCTGCAAAACGTATAAAATGAGAGTCAATTATGTTCCTGAAGATGTTCTCTGGAATATTGAGCCACCCCAACTCCAACGTCGTGGCCAGTTTCACTATATTACACGGGGGAGGATTCATGTCACGATCAACCCGATCTAGATGATTCCACAAATTCTCCATTGGGTTTAAGTCAGGTTAGTTTTCTGCCCACGGGAGAACGGTAAATTCATTCTGGTGCTATTCTACTGCCAGCTGTATGATACTTCACATTGTTCTCTTGATAGTTGTCATCATCCAGAGAAAAATCAATGCATGTATAAGAATAGACACAGTCCCCAAAAAGAGGCGTACTTATATTGATCCCTCGTGCTTTTCACAATGATGAATGAGCCCAAAGAATGCAAGGAAAACATTCCCCAGACAAACATGAGGCTCCGGCCTCCAATTTAGTCTTTTCTGACAATGGTTGTTGGGTGTTTGCTTCCAGAGGTTTCATATCTTATACGTCAATATCGATCTATCTGATGGAGCATAAATCGCGATTCAGTGGTAAATGCTACCTATAGGCCACTCAGTAGAAGTTCAATTATTGTTGTACTCGCATGCATATTTCAGCCTTTTTCGCTGATGAACAGAAGTTAGCCTAGATACATGAACCTGGTGTTTGTTTCCGAGGCCTAGACGCAGCTACATTTGCTGAACAGTAGTTTGGGAGACAGTGTGGGTAGCTCCTTGGTTCACATTTGATATGTCTTCTATTCTTCTATTTACCCAAATGCATCTCCACAGTCATCGTTCACCAGTTTCATCTATGGCTCATGGTGCACCATTTTTGCCACGTCACTGATTTTGAACAATCTCATTTTGCTATGCACGGTATAGTTTTACCACCGTGGTTCGTAAACTGTTCACAAACTTAGCCGTTTCGAAAACACCTCTACACTTGGCCGAAATCCAATGATCTTGCTCATTTTGGACATCAATAATTAATCATTCCGTTTCTGCATTAATCAACGATTGCAATGTTTTTGAAGCCCTCACACAGCTTTTATATATCTCAACATTATGCAATACTGCACTGTGCAGCTGTCTTTTGAGATTGATTATTTAACGTCGACATACGCGTTTATCACATTGATGTGATTAGACTGTTTATGTGTTATTTATGTTACCACACTCATTGACTCTCACAACAGTCATTCAGTTAATTGACTTCCAAAATATAATAGTTTACTTAGACAGAATTTTATGACGGAATAATTTAACAGAGGTTCCTTTGTTTATCTCTCAACGGTAATCTTTTGCACACGAAGGCTAATTAGACCGGGACTAATTAAAAAGTTTAAAGTGGATTCCGAACTACTACAAACATTCAAGCTCCAGATAGGAATCGAATACCTAAACTATTGCACGAAGACTAGAGAGCTAACCAGAAAGCAAGAAAGAAATAGATGAAAGCTATTGTAAGATATTCTTGAAATCCATGGTACACCTTCCAAGAGGACTTGTAGATAATGAAAGGTATTCAAACGTCGAAATAACTCCAGCTCGACATATCGTATAAAAACAAGGCTCATTTCTCATCGTTAAGTGTCCAACACTGGCTAATATCGAACTTGTGATTTTTCATTTAGAAATAAACGTTGTTAAACTAGCAATTGAATGCCTCCAACTTTTGCTCTGATCTTCAGATCAAAAGTTTGAGTATTCGAGAATCCTACCTTAAATGTCACTATTTACAGTAGGCCGAAATCCATTTGAAATTATAAATCACTGTTAAATTAACTGTTGTATGCAAAAGTTGGCCTCTATACGTTAACAGAAATCAAATCATAGGAATTACATGTTTCTACGATTTAAGTTGCAGGTTTCGCTTGAGGAAATTCGAGGTAGTTAAATTATTTACTGAGAATTATTTTTTCGTTTTATTTATCTATTTCTTTACCAGCCTTATTCGGTCGGATATTGTTCACCACTGACATTTTTTGCGGGATTAGTAATTAAATGTAACAATCCAATCAGAATGTAAAGTTCAAAAGTAAAAACTTATTTTTTATTCCATATATATTAAATAACAATGATTTTTACTAAGATTTATCAAGTAATAAAGTTAATGTAAGATTATGTGTTTCATTATTTGTTTGTTTTTTATTAATAACATATAATCTATATTTTAGCGCCAGGGGGCATGCGGGTAGCGCTCTCACTACACCGGTCCGAGGCTCGGGCTGCCAAGGTCGACTCACCCTTCCATACCATTCGAGTGGGTGGATAAATCTGAGACCAAGCATGCTTAAGAACTAAACTTTGGGGGTTTCAAGTTTGGCTGACCACCTAACCAGGACACAGGTTTCGCTCCTCGGGCGCCATCGGTTATAAAAACAGATATGGCCATTATAGACCTTGGGGTCCATATGGGCTGTCATGCCACTGAAGTTTTAAGTCATATTTTGTTCACGTGTCATGGAAAAAAATTAAAGAATGCATTGTTTTATGTTTTGATATCCCATTACGTGTACACATTATTCAAATATAACTCGCTTGAAACAAAATATTTAATTTCTTTTTGACATATATATTTAATATTTAGACATTCGAATGTATTTTTTTCCTTTATCAATTTGACACACATAATCACACGGACAAGTTAAAATTGCAACGGTTCTATGTGAACAGTAACACTTATCCTTATTAACAGGAAATATGACAATTGCTTAGAAAGTGAGTGTCTTGAATGCGGTATGGAAAACCGGTTTCATTCTCTTTTTACAACACCAGGAAGACTCGAAGTTAATGACACTCGAATAATTTTCTTTGGGCTCCAGAACTATTCGCTTTAAAATCTTCTCAAATATTTTATTTAGAAATTATTTGCGAATGGAAATATGTGAAAAATTTTGAGAGAGAGAAATCTCACAGGGATTTTGACTAATTTGTTTGTGTTCTGAGAGACAGTTTTTTAGAAATAATTACAGTTTGGAATTTCAAAAGTTACATATAATGATAAGTTAATATTGATTAAGACCTGTTCTATAAGTCAAATAATGGCTGTAAACTTCGCCGATGAATAACAATCAAATGTTTGCAATAAACAGCTGCCGTTAAGTATATTTGCAAAATTAAATTGAATAAAATTGTTGAAATGCAATGTATTTCAATAATGTTGAACGTGGATAAATAAAATGGAAATAATATATTTTATATATTTAATACCTAAAAATCACACACACACACTTTATATGAAAAATTGCTATCGCTGAAAACTTTGTATCTCACTTGATAACATGCAAAGAACATTAATTTACGTAGCCTTATAGATCACCATATATTTTCGCGAGGATTTATTAATAAATTTTTTTTCGATATATTAATCACTTTTATTATTACTATTAATTCATAAATTATAATTATATTGAGTCATTGGCTTGACGTACACTAGCTTTCTCAAAATGTCTCTCCCAAGTCAATCTGCTGATATCAACAGTCCTCATGATGTCTTTGATTTTCAAAGCAGACAAACCTTCTTGGATGTAATCCTTCATTTGAGTTGCTGAGATAACCGCCAAATAGTTAGTGCCTGGTCTTTGGTTTCACAATGGGCTCGAATTCCATCTCTGGCATGGATGTTTGTAGCGTTTCAGAATCCACTGTAAGTCGTTCGTTCCGGGAAAATTAACCCTCTCGGGCAAAAGATAATGGTTGAACGACAAAAACAAAAAGCTACCATTACAGTTTTAATCTAACTTTAAGGCTTATGTTCGTAACTTTAGTCAGAAAACTCCGTTTTCTAAGGCTGTAGACCTTTATTTGGATTTGATGGCCAGCTTATTTGATTTATAAAACTTCAATAAATCTCACAATATTTAGCTGTTTGAAAAATGTTGGTGTATTAAGTAAACAAGGAAGTTCTTGATGTTTTTTATGACCCAAAAGAACGTGACCTATAGAAAGTGTAGTCTAATGTTAATCCATGAAATAATCACTATTGGCATCCAACATCTTCTGCCAACGTATCTCCAGTTGTGCAATCCCCTTGCAGAAAAGCTTGGGGGTTTTGAACGCAAAGAAGTCCATGAGTGCGTGACGCAAGCCTGCTTCATTGGTGAAGGATTTTTCCATCCAAGGTAAGGTGAGTAAGGAGGATGGCACAAAGTCTTCGAGTTAAGTCTGTGTATGTTACTCATGGCCACCAGCGTGACATGCGACTTCACAATACCGGCCGAAAGCAGTAAACTTTTGCTATTAACAAGAGCTGGCTTCTTCTGTTGCAATGCCTGTTGCTCACATTATAATTGTTGCGAGTACATGTCCGCAGTGACCGTTTTGACGAAAATGAGACGAACTTTCGTATTTACCTTATAGATTCTAATAATTACATTTTACTTATAAAGAAAAATTTTTTTGTTCAGGTTCCTGCTTTCTTGTGTACAGTGGGTTATCGTTTCTCTTTATCCCATAATAATTGATTTTTCTGAAAATTTTCAAAAATAATAATCTTAAAATATGAATTTTTTTGTTATAATAAAGACAATTTATCTGAAATAATTATATTTAAATTGTAACATATGCTTCGCAAAAGAAAGCCTATAGAATAAAGAACGACAGAAATCCATTAAGAGTGAATCAATAAATAAGAGAAAATATCTAAAAAAATATTTCTTTCTTAATAATATTGGGCAGAATTCTCACAAAATGTTTGGTAAATAATAAGCCTACATTAATATAAACTTAAATTATGAGAAAATTGAAAATTTTATAAAATTGTATTGGTCGTTTTAAATATAGCGGATCAATTGGTGCTGTACTCTTTTATGAATTTGAATTAAAAATATATAGCCACATTTTTAACGTCCATTTTGTATTTCACTATAAAATTGTCAAATTTGAACTAATATTAATCAGAAACTTGCAAAACAATTATTATTTTTTCAAGAAATAAGAATTTTCTTAGGATTATTTTCTACTAGGAGAAACAGTTATATGTGTATGCTAAAAATATTCTTGATTCCATAGAAGTATAATGAAAATCAGTTGAATTATAAAAATATGATTTAATAGTTAATCCTTTCCCCATTAATAACAATATCATTTAAAATAAAATTGCATTTTATAATTTCTCTGCATATGTTGCTCATGGCTTGACGTCTAAATGAATTATCGTTAATTACTTTTGAATTATCTCTAAGCATTCAAGCATTTTAAATTATTTTTTTCATTTTATTGGCTTATTTAAAAGTGCAAAATATAAAATTCTGATACTTGCTGAACATTGGTTTTGTTATAATGAAATCTTGCTTTTTTCTCCGATGGGAAATGATTTTGAATACCTTTTCGAAATTTAAATCAAAAATTTAAAGTAAATAGTAATTTAATGTAATCTTTCGTAGGTATTTCGATGGTTATTGACTTTTTCAATACTTTAATGTTATCTCGATCAAGTTTGTTTTTTCTTTTTATCATTTTGCCATGGAACATTTCTAGATGACATTTTTAGGAATAATAAGCAGAACCCGCTGCCTGCATTAATGTCTTATGTGCTTTTTATCGCTTATATAACTTAGTGGTAGTCAATCCGATTCCTACAGCGATAAATAATTTCGGCACAGCATTGAGTAAAGGCCGTTGAAAGATATTTTAATATCCAACATGTAAATAGTCTTCCATCAGGACTTTTCATAGACATTGGCACTTATCACAAGGGAGGAAACCTGGAAAACTGCCAAGCATCCTTCCCGACAAGCGTGCATACAGAAGGCAGAAATGCAATATCCATTTTCTGTTGTTCAACAATGGTTGGGATCGAACTGGATACCTTACACTCTAAAAAACGCTGCTCTATCCTGACCATGGTGAACACTTTGGTAAATATTTATTAATATGCTATTTAAGAGGTTAGGAAATTTTATTGCTAATGTATGTATATAATAAACAAAAAATGTGATAGAAATAAAAAGTTGATTAGTCCAAATTTAACTGAAAACCGGGAAAGTGTATTTTGAACTCCTACTTCCTACACAATTGCGATTTCATACATTAGCATAACATGAATGAAAATATACATATAATGGGGAAAAGTATTGCATGTAGCATAGTTCTAAATAAAATAGGATTTTTAATTGTTTTTTTAAATGAGAATTTATTATTTTTATCTATTATATCCCTAATTTCAATAACCAATAAATTAAGGAATTAATAGAATAAAGTAAAAAAGTAATTGTTAAAATTGATAGCATTTTTCTCACTTAATTTATCATAAATATAACTCCGAATAAAATCTAAGATATTTTTAGATGCTTTCAAATTTTTTTGTTCATCTTATTGATTTTAAGAATTGTATATTTAAAAAAAATTTATTTTGAATAAGATTTTTTTTTGTTAAAAAAAGAAAAACATATTTTCTTATATTATTCTCAAATGTATTAAAATCCCATCGATGGATAATAAAATATTATAATCCTGTTTTTAAGAGCTTCGAAACGTCGAATTGGCCATAATGAACGAATCTCAGATTACACAGTTTTTTAAAATCCGCGGTCTTTGAGCAATCAACTGAAGTGGTAAATCGTGTTTTCATACTTACATAATTCGTAAAATAGTTCCTCATATTTAATCTGAAATTATAAAAAAAAATAATAAAAAAGATAGAATTATTCCATTTTCATTTCGATTCGTGAAAGAAAAAAGAATTTATCACCGAACAATATATTTTTTTTTATCAAATTACTCGTCACAATGCGATGGAGAATGATAAATATTTACAGGGAAAAACGAGTACACGGGGAAAACTTCTGCAAGACGATCTAACGTCTAGGCTTCTGACGGTAGAATGGTTTTGGCCTTCATTTCTGATCGAACTGCCAAGGATAAAGTTAAAATAAATTATCAGCCTCTTATACATCCGATATTGGCTCGAAATCAACAAATGTAACAGCATTGCCTTGGCTTAATGTTCTAAATTCATCCCAAAAGAATATCGATCGATTTTTTCGGCTTTAAGCGAAATTTATTCTTTCTGAATAAAACCGGATATATAAAGTTCTAAAAACAATGTCAGGTTCGTCAAGGCCAAGGACCTTAGCACGGGCGGTGAACGATACACTTCAAATTTATGCTGTAGCTGTTATTTTTGTTTTTATTATGCTTTTGTGCTTTCCCTCTTGGTTGCGATGGACTTTTTTTTATGGGTGCGGAATTATTTTCTTGGTGAATGTGATGGCGCCATTCGTAGAAGATTGGATACCAAGAAGTCGCGTGCAAGTTGCTGGCAAAGCGGTTGTAATCACAGGTAAATAAATTACTTTTTTTCAGTAGCACATTTTTAATTTAAATTAATTTTACTATAAATTATAAATTTTTATTTTATCATTATTATTATAATTTTAATATTTAGCATAGTCAAACCTATTAGTTTAAAATATATATATTATGAGAAACTGTAATTTTAATACATTTCGAATTTAAATTTTTCTTAAAATATTTGTATTAATTTATAAGTATGGATTCCAAACAGAGGCTTGTATATTGATGATTAACATAATTAAAAATCATACAGTTTTTATTCGCTTAAGATTGCGATTCACAAAATTTTATAGCTTTAAGGTACATTCAGACCAATCCAAATCGTGTGGTATTAAAATGAAGCAGAGAGATACGATAGCAAATATTTATAAATAATATGAAAACTTAAAAAACGTAACTTTCGCGGAAGAAGGTTACGTGGTTTTTACCTTATGCACCCATAAGCAGTAGTGTTTAACAGCCTATGGAGATTTATGAAATTTCTTAGATTCAAGTGTCTCTGCTAATATAGCTTGGAAGAAAAATCCACCTCGGATGTCGACCTCATCATTTGGCAATTATTCAGATTTATGTGGCAGTTGGTAATATTTGATAACTTTCGTTGGCGGAAATTAAAGTTGTGTGAGATATATTTTTAAATAACTTATGAAATCAGTAGCAAATTGTATTTATCATAGTTTTCATTATTTTTGCAACAATTGGTATTAGAGAATTTCTTGTGTACACACACACATATAAATTAGGGAGAATTAATGTTTAAGTTATGTTTTTATTTAAATTTTTTTTAGTTTAGTTCATAATATGTTGGAAGTGCAGTTTATTATTTTAGAATTATTCTCATCAAGAGTTTTATTTAGGTATAACAATAAGAACTGAAAAATTGAAAACTTTATTTCTGGAAGTCATAGCCAAAAAGCCAATTGTTACCTGCCTTTTTCGTCCAAAGTATTTTTTAAATCAAATTTTTCTGACAAAAATCTTTAATTGTATATGTTGTGAAGGAGGAAATGAATTTTCTCTGCTTTTCCTGTAAAATGTTTCATTTGAACACATATTATACTACATTTCTATGGACTGTATAGGCAATTTAAAATTTATATTTTACAATTATTATTAATTTATTTGCCATTCAAACTAGTTTCTTTTATATTTTACTTTTTAATAAATATCAGACATTAAATTTTTTTCGGTGAAAATATGGTTAAAAACAATTAAGACTATTTATAGAATTTTAGTATACTAATATATATACTGACAAAAAATGTAGCACCGATTCAGATGATATTAAATGGAAAGGTAAATTAAAGAACAATAAATAAAATATCACAAAAAATGGAATTAAAAGTAAAACTTATTTAATAATAATCTTACATTTACAATGTTATTCAGCCCAATTAAATTGCTTTCTCCTCTTAGGTTATTTTGTTGCTTTCGAATTAAAGAAAAAAATATGTTTTTAATTTTAAAAGAAATAAAATTTAATAATCTTGAAATTTTTCATCTGATGCAACTCAACTTCAATTTGGTATTATACTACAGTTTACCACAGAATGCAAATATTTTTTATTATTATACTATATTTGTGTTTAGTAAAAAAAGCATCTAATATATATTTTAACTGAATCTATATTGATTAAAGTGCTTACTGTTGGATTTATATATCTAATCGAATTCATAAAATTTGGTTAAAATCACAATTAAATATTCTAACCTATAATAGCAGCTCTTTGCTATTAACAATGCGGATCAGAACTTTAATGCCACGAGAAGAATGAGAATTATTTTTTTTCTAAGTAATTTAAATGTTTTTTTATTTATCGTTTTTTAAAAAAATTATTAAATCATATATATTTTCTCTAAAAAAATATTGCACTATTTAATTACTCTTTCTTTGTGTTTCATTTGTAATTTATAATAAAGAAGATATATTTTCTGTGATCATTGACAATAGAATGCTTATGATATTTTTAAAAAAACCGGCCAACTTGTCTAGTGGTCAGCGCGCCTGATTTTGAATAGGAAGGTCCTGGGTTCGAATCCCGGTTCAGGCATGAATGTATTTTCTCTCTCTATCCTGTCTTTGTCCTTTCCATGTGTGTGTGAATGAAGTAAGAATGATGCCTACCCTATAAACGGCTCGCTCCCTATGGCATGTGTGAGGGTGCGATGGTGGCCCACCCCCTGTGGTGCACCCGGGGCAACGGCTTGGTGGCTAAGAGGGTGCTGTTTCTGGCCGGTTCCTTGGGTATCAGGGAACAATAGATTAATAGACTCTGTTGCAGTTGTAACTGTCTACAATTTGTCATTGGAAAATAAATTTAAAAAAAAAACTTAAAAAGAAGATTTATACTATCAATTTAGTTAAACAGCTTTGATTATTAAAGTTTAATGGTGAAAACAATTCAAAATAAGTTAAAACATTTTTTTTGCGGTTTTTAGATATCGTTATTATTAAAACTATTATTTTTGAAATAAATTAATGGTAGATATGTAAAATGCTAAGATCGGTAGGTCTAAATTTTGATTAGTTGTAGCCATATATTACAACTTTGAGAAATATCTCTAGATATTTCCTCCTGTAATAATAATAATAAAAAAAAAAAAAAAAAAAAAATCATTGGTTATTTTAATATAAGAGTGTATAGTGGCGACAGGGGGAATAGCGCTTTCCTTCAGTAAACGTAATTAACTTTAATTATGTCGTATTTTTATAAAAGAATGATCCTTCCTCATAAATATTATGTTTTAAAGATATGCATCATCACGCTAGGCATGCATGTGGTGATGGATATCTTTAAAATATTTTAAAATTGCAATTTTTAATGTTCATAATTTGCATTAATTTTATTACTAAATTGAAAAATTAGTCATGGAAATTGTAGGAAAGCTGTAAGCTGAATCAGGTAACAACGGAATATCTTAAGGTCACATGAATTAATTATAATTCTATAACATGCAATGAATTTTTTTTCCAATGGCAGATTGTAGACAGTTAGAACTGCAACAAGAGTCTATTAATCTATTGTTCCCTGGTACCCAAGGAAGCGGCAAGAAACAGCGGCCTCTTAGCCGCCGAGGCGTTGCCCCGGGTGCACCACAGGGGGTAGGCCGCCATCGCACCCTTACACATGTCATAGGTACCCGTATATAGGGTAGGAATCATTCACACTTCATTCACACGCACAAGGAAAGGACAGAGAGAGAGAAAGTACATCCATGCCTGAACCGGGATTCGAACTCAGGACTTTCCTATCTGTAGTTAGGCACGCTGATCACTAGACAAGTTGGCCAGCGCATGTAATGCATTCGAAGATACAGTTTATACTAAGGAAATATAATAATATTAAAATTATGCCAACGAATAAAAAAGTGGTGATAAAATACTAATTATTGGAAAAATATATTCTCAAATATCATGATTGAAATGATATGTCTGAAAAAGCTTTGATTTTTTTTTCAATTTTTTTAATTTAGAGATTCTTAATTGCATTTCATTGGAAAGGAGGTTAAACGAAACTTGCATTAATAATTATTTATTTTAAAGATTTAAAAATAAGAATATGTTTACTAACTGTAATTTACTATAACATCTGTAATAATAACAAATATATATGCGCTCAAAATTTAGAATTAAAATGAGAATAGTACTTTTAATTATATTTTTTAATTTTTGGATAAAACATTTTAAGGTTTTTTTGCTACCCATAAAAATTTCATTTTTTGTCCATGTGTGAAATGTCAGTTTTATTTATTAAAACTGGAATTTTTTGGGAAAGCAAATATTGTTCTCTATTCAAAATTTTATCAAAACTTGGAGGAAAAAAAAAAAACTGATTTTTTATTGTGGTAAATTAAATGGTGAAATTTTTCTTATATGATTTAACATTACTATTTCAGCCTTATCTGTATTTAAGACATTTCTGACAGAAGCGAAATAATCGCAGTTTCAGAATTTTTTAAACTTTGAAATTATTAATAACAAATATGTTCAGTATGAAAAAGTGGAGCAGCGCACCCTATATTGTCAGCCTAGCTAACACAAAACAAACAAACAAAAAAAAAAAAAGTTAAATCTGCTATACACTACTAATTATATGAATAATGATTGGAGTCAATAATTATATAACAAGAATTGTAAGTTAAATAATCTGGATAATATATTTCATGTACTGGAATATGGAGATCATTTCAAATATTTATGATTCCTATATCACTGAAGACCTAAAAAAAATTCCTGGCTTTAGTTTCTGCGCTGGTCTTTTATCATCTGATTTAAATTAAGTCCATATGTTTAACTAAAGTTCAATTAATTATTGACATAATAAAGATGGTAATTTCAGTTTTATTTATATAATGAAAAATTTCTGCAGTCTTTTCTTTGGTAGAAATTTCTCTTTTAATTCTTTCCATAAGTACGCTCGACAAATACAACTACCAAGCAAGAATTTTGTTGGCCATACGAGTGTTCACCTACAGTATGGGAAATATAAAATGATATCCTTATCGAAAGAATAGCAATAGTGATATATATATATATATATGTATATATATATATATATATATATATATATATATATATATATATATATATATATATATATATATATATATATATATATACCGCAATTAAAGTTTCCGTAACCTATTTTTGCTTTTATTCTGTTTATTGACCTTATTTTAAAGCTCTGCTAATGAAAATAAGTACTTATAAGAGGTATTTAAAGATCATTGTGTGGAAACTCCATTAAAAATTTTTCATTCATACTGATTCCTTTTTTTTTTTTATTTTTTTGAAGATTTGCTTTAAACTAGTATTCAATGAACTGGTTTATCCGTTTAATCTAAATGTATGTGTGACCCGCTACTTGATTGCCTTGCTCTAAACGTGCGCGAAATGATGACTATTTATTATTTAAAAGTTAATAAAACTAAACATTAAATAGCCTATCAAGCAATTAAGATGTCAGAAGTTGTTTTAATAATTAGTTGTATTAGTTTATGTGATATTAAATTTTTTTATCAATATTATGCAATAGTGTCAATTTGTCAATAATAATACAATAATGATGAAGAAAAAATAAATCCTCATTTTCGTTGTCTGCTTTAAAAAGCCAGTAATGGTCAAGGGGAAAAAATATCGGCAATTAAAATACCAGTTTGATTTTTTCGGTGATTCGAATAATTTAGTAAACATAAATTGTGACTGCTTTGTTTAATATGTCTGAAATATTATTTAAAATTTAAATCATTAAAGATTCTTATTTTGCGTTAAATAAGAAGCAATTTAAAATTACAGTTATCGAAATAATCCGGGATTCTTGAAACATAACAGCTTTTATTTTTTTTCCAACGGCGGGCACTTGAGTGACGAACCCTATGCCAAACAAGGCCAAAAACTGCTACTCATTTGTCGTTACCCAGCGGGCACCTGTGAACCAAGTCATGGGGGAGAGTAGCGTTGCCCGCGCTATACCACCACAAAGCCGTTTATAGGATGGCCACATTCATACATCATCACAGAAGAAAAGACAGAGAAACTAGAGAGAACAGAGAAATAAAGTAATGCCCATTCCCGAAGGACCCCCAGCTCAGGAGTCAGGAGCGCTAACCATTCAGCCATTGGTCGGCCTTACACTTTTTATCATATTATATAAAACACTCATGCTATAACTTTATAAGAGATTCACGTGGAATATTAGTATGAAAATTTAATTTCCGCATTCTATAGTAACTTACAAATACTCTCAATTATACTTATGAATGTCTTTAAACACATTAAAAATGTGTGTGTGGATAATAATAGATTAATTATATACTTATCTTTGCGTATGTTTCATTGTGAATTTTTAGACATGAATGATATAAAGAAAAACAAATATTTTTTGGAAGTTTTAACTAAATTCTTCCATAATGTAATAATAAAATATTATAACTGTATAACATAATGTTTTATTTAAGCAATCAATGCTCTATATTACAATCTTAATTACCATAATTTATATTTAATATAGCTTATTAATTTAATTTGTGCTTCAGATTTTAAAATGTTTTAAAAAATTTTTATTAAATTATTTTTATTTTTCTGTCCTACTATTAGAAATACCAAAAGCATAATATTTATTCGAAAAATACATTGAAAATAACAAGATCTTAAATTTTCAAGCAACTTGAAGAAATTCCCTAGAAATCCGTAACCAAAACAATCTGTTCTGGCAGCAATAAAAGAATTTATAATCGTGGGCAATATGTCAAACAGAGATTGGATGACAAATGCAAATACAGTAGTCCAAATAGCTTTGACATTATATCAATTCATATTGATCGAAGTTACTTGTTAAGAGACACACAGTCATTCGACAAACATTTACCAAACATTTTGGTTTAATGTGAAATCTTGAAAATGTATTGGCATGCCAAAGGCCTAATATTTTCTTTACCAAAGAAAATCTGATAAGACTGGCAACGTTTGAGGTGTATAATCTCCTGAGATGGAGCGCTTAGAAGAGATTTAATAAAACCATGACTCTTAGCACAATATTAAAGTAATAGTCACCGCAAAAGTTCTTCAATTTGAAAAAGTGAGCAAGATTTATATCCAATTTCATCTTATACTATCATTACAAATGATGGGTCAGTAAGACGATGTTAAATTTTAATTAAAACAGTATGTTCTTCAATAATCGCGCGCGCGCGCAATAAGCATGTAATCATCATGATGTTTCAAATGAAATCGGGATTTGTCTGAAAGCACTAAAATTATCTCGTCTTGGAATCTAGAGATATCATAGATCACATCAGTTGAAGCGATTCTATGAGTACTATGACGTCGAGGGTAGCGAAAGCCATGCAATACGGATTGATAGTCAACGTCATGACTTACGGCAAACGATCTTATTTCTGAATATGCTAATATTCTTTTCTATCAGTGATAATAGACCATTGAGATACAACGAGGTATTCCATAATATTGTCCTAATTCCGTATGGAATCGACGAAATATCTTCAAGGTATTCTTTTGATTTGATATTCTGCAAATAATCACGGGATATCAACCAATGCTAGCAAGATTATCTGAAATGAATTTAATACATGGTATTAATATAGAAAAATTAATAAAAGAAGAATTCTTTTTCGTATGTTATTGGTCTTCTGAAATACTGTGAAATATTATAGCAATTACAACTAAAATGTTTATTTATTACGCAACATAAAATTAGAAATACAACCATTTAAGTAAGCTCATAATAATTTTTATCTTAAGAAAAAATGTGATACGATCAAGGAATCAGGGAGTACTGGCATATTTAATAATACATTTTGCGCGAAAATTCGAAACAGATTATTATATATTATAGCTATTTTTTCCCATATAATTTTATACATTAAAGTTAAACGCATTTTCGATCATACAAATTTTATTTAAAGTTATTAAATATTGTGGGAATATTTTTTTTTTCAATCTTACAAAAATCTAACTTTTAAACTGAAAATTGGATATGAAAAGTTTTTAAAAGTTATTTTACAATTGAATTTTTATGAAAGACTACAATTAAAAAATTATAAATGAGCTTAAGAAGTTATTTAAATGCGAATTTATAGGACGAAACACATGGATTTAATTCAATTTTCCTTTAGCAGTTTATCTCCTAGTTTAATAGCAGAACACATATATTCCTATAGGTAAGTATGAGCATTATATTTGTACTGTACTGATTTTTTTGACGGTCCTAAGGATTGCCATCATCTCAGCTTGGAATATGAAAATATTTTTTATGAAGTTTATACCGTCTCTTTCTGCTTGTTGCTTTCATTAAAGGAAAATAAGTACTGCTCTTATGCCACATTTTCATAATCTGATCCATTCGTATAACAGTTTAATGCATTCAAAAAAAAATATGGCACTATAGCCAATGTGGGCCAAAACCCACAGTGCCGATATCTATTTTCCTGACCGATGCTCTGGGATGCGATGCATATGTCCCGGTTAGGTGGTCAGCCTAATGCGAAATCCCCAATGTTTAGTTACGAAACATGCTTGGTATTTAGTATATTGACCTACTGAAGACATGAAAGGCTGAGTCCACCTTGCTTAGCACGAGAATTAAAGTTTGAAAATGTACCTTAGGAGCATTAACCTATAAATCTTCAAATTTCAAAGTTTAATTCCATCAATTTCATACATTAATTACCTATTTAATATTGAAAACATAACAGTGTAAAATAATTAAAAATAAATTATTTTTAGTAACTGAGGTAATTTAAATTGAAAAAATTCAGAAAATACACTTGAGAGAATTTTTTTAATGTTATTTAATATCAGAACTTGATAAAATAACGATATAGCGCAGCATATTCAGTTTGTTACACATAATTTGATGTCCGCTCGTAAAATTCGACATTCTTTCCGTTGAGTGGAATGTCAAAAAGGAGCTGCCAAAATTACATTAAATGACTGATATATATAAACAATAGATTAGAACGTTACTGTCTTTACGAACACATCCAGCATTTGCTCGCAACAATACGATAACTTGATTTAAGCCAGAACACAATGGAGAATGACAGGATAAATTTTGCATTTTTCATATCCACACTGCTCTAACACTAAGTATCATGGCTTGGAGTGGTATTAGATTTTACTGCCAGATCATTGTGGATCACTGTCGAAGGTATTGCCAGTATACAAAACAGCCTGCATTATACTTCTAAAGTGTTCGATCTCTTATGTCTTTAGTATTTGCTGTCCGCCATATTCCAACTATATAATGCGCGACGCACGCAGTGCGCATTATTCAAGAGTTCTTTACCCATCATATTAAATTATTCCATTTACCTGCTTGTTTTACCGATCTATTACCAATCGAAAATGTGCCATCAATGCTTTCTCAGTTGGTCCTTGATACACCATCAATTACTGCTGAATCAAATTTCGCAATATGTGGAAACAATATGGATTTTTATACTTCAAGGACACATACATAGCCTATTTGATTCTATGCCGAGAAGTATTAGTGTGGTTATATCTTACAATGGCAGCTACATTATTTACAGATTTTGTCATTATCCTCACTTCAAAAGAGGTTGTAGTTTTATACGTTTTATCGTTATATAATGTGTTATTAGTTAAATTTTTTCCGGTATCTCTTATCTGCCTTGGTGTTGAATATTTTGCTTGGGTGTGGTCAACAGTCTTATATATATATATGTACAGAGAGAGAGAGAGAGAGAGAAGAGAGAGAGAAGAGAGAGAGAGAGAAGAGAGAGAGAAGAGAGAGAGAGAGAGAGAGAGAAGAGAGAGAGAGAGAGAGAGAGAGAGAGAGAGAGAAGAGAGAGAGAAGAGAGAGAGAGAAGAGAGAGAGAGAGAAGAGAGAGAGAAGAGAGAGAGAGATTTTTTCAGATTCATTCATAAATTGAGCCAACCTAGTATAAAGTGATTTGAGGTTAATCTCGACATGTAGGATCCAAAAACTCAGAAACTGAGATGGAAGCAATCAGGAATCACAGAACATCTGTCACGCTACCTCTAAGGAGTTTTTTAAATTTCATTCAAAATATTTTGCATATTTGTTTTGAAGCTAAATATTTTTATATAATATGAATTTGGAAGCGGCTTTATAAATATCAAATGTTGTTGGATTTTTGGAAGAAGATTTAAAAATACTTGGTGATGGAAACATGACTACCGCATATCTGCGTAGTTTAGGATTTCTCACAATTTTGTTTTACATTGGATCCCATTTATAGGTTCTTTTCAGAGTTGCAAAAGCCTGTTATTAAGGCACGAAGGCTACAATTATTAAGTGGTCCTATTTAAATACACATAAGACATGTAGTCAAATCCTCATTTCGTCAATCACTGCAAAAGAATTCATAAATGGTGATGAATTTATATTTGAAACAAAGGATAACGGAATGTCTTTAAGGGTTTGAAGTAAATTTTTAACAATCATTATTGTTTGACCTTACCCAACAAAAATGACTTCCACTATCAAAATGAATAAATTAGGCTTACTTATATTCCATCATTCCATTACATGTAAGTTACATCTATCTTAGAAATTGATTTGCACCAGTAAATAAGAATTAGAGTAGTGTGTTATTCAAAAGTTAAATTTTGTAAAAATAACATGCAATATCAATAAAAGTTGAAACTAAATACACTCAAAAATGTCATTAAAATTCAAGATTCAAGAGAGTATTTCGTTTACTTTTTAGAAATTTGTTGGTATTCCTAATTTTGTCGTTTTTAAGAAGTACTTCCTACTCCATTTGGTGAAGTCACTGCCGATCAAACTCAGCAAAATATTAGAAATAATATTTACAAATCCAAAGATAACATGTGCTGCACATTATATGTTGTTGAAATATGGCTGAATCTAGCGCTAGGTAATCAGCAATTCCCGTGAGAATGATTAGAAAGTGAAATCCAATACCATTCCAAATAATGATACCAAAAGCAGGGCCAGTTTGCAGAATTTTTACATTATTCATACATAATCTTTCACTATTGTAGCTCAAGGCTCAAATCAAACTATCGTATTGTTACGAGCAGAAGCGGTATGTGTCAGTAAAGATAATAACGTTATATTCCTCTGTCTATATCGACCATTTATCGCACTTTTAGTGTCTCCTTGCAGGTATTCCATTCAACTGAAAGAACATCGAATCCTACAGTGGACATCAAATGATGTAGAACAGACTTGCGAAATTTGGTTCAGTATAAAAGTTGATAGTGTATTCAAGACGAGTTGTTTTGAAAGCATTGGCGACACATTTTCAACTGGCAATAGATCGGGGAAATAAGGGGACCAAAGGAAGGATTCAATATGGCTGATAAGTGCACAATGTGTGTTACGCATTATATTGTTTGAATATGACTGATAGCAAGGGATAAAGTTATGAGCGATCTGAAAATTGAGAGATATAGTGCTGGTTGTTCTGCGTAGCTGGAATCCCTACGTGAAAGATGCGGCAGTGAAATCCGAAAGTTGTAATGTCTTTCACCACTATGTCCATTGTGTCCACTGTGTCCATTGCTATACGTACACGATAGTCTGAAATCAAACTGTCGTATACATATGCCAAACACGTTGAGTAATTATAAATCATTTTATATTTGACAAAGTATGGGAAATGTATACAAAAGTTTTGAAACATTCACTTTAAAATTGTAACGAGACAGAATTTTAATAATGAGTCGATCTTTTGGATTTTATTTTATAATTAGACTCAAGAACACTATTAGAGATGAATTATTGTGCTTAAAATATTTAAATTTTTTTATTTCAAATAGCTATAAAGCTCAATTTGTAATTAATTATGTGATATTTATTATTTAATCTATAAATTGCAGTCAAATATGACTGGTATAAAATTATAATATGATTTGATTTGATTACAAACAGTTTTTAAATATATTTTTACCGTTTATTATTGTAATTTTATTTTTGATGACTTTACGAGCAAAAAGCAAGATTCTCATCTCATCAAGTACTATTCATTTTTTTTAAATCTTTATTTATAGGATATAGATAATGGTATAATTTACAATATATTCCCCATTATTTCTTCCTTGACTTCTGAAGAAAATTATTAAATCAAGATAAAATTTCAACTTTGTAAATAGAAATATTTAAGTTAAAATCGAGACTAATTGGCAAAAATTATAAATATATTCAAGTAGTTTGCAACATATTTCATGCTTCAAAGACTACAAATGAAGACAATAGAAGCATTTCTAAATTTATTGCATTTTGTTCCATTATTTACTTATAGCTATGTATTAAAACAACTATACACAAAATGAAATTAAAAGGAAAACTATAATTACAAAGAAAGTAATTTATTATTCTAAGTTTTATCTTTCATATATTGCTTTGATGAATGTTAATTCCAGAAGGAAAGGATATCGTTTACTATTAACCAATTTAAATGAAGGAAAATTTTTGTAAAAAATTCGTTTTTAATTCTATAATGCTTTTTACAAATAGAAATCAAATTTAGAAATTTTAATTGACAGGCAAGAAATTAGGCTTTATTAAGATATTATATGAGTATATACAGTGAATAAAAAAAAGTCTCCGTACGTAGATACAAATGCAAATCAAAGTTTACTTTGTCACACAAAATTCATAATAATAAAAAGGAGTTAAAACTAAATTATATATATATATATATATATAATTTAATCATATCAAAAGGATAATACTGACAAAATTAAATAATAAATCTTAAAAAGTCAAAAAATGCCTTAAACATGGAACAAAAAATTCTCCTTACGGTGCCCTAGCACGCGAAAAGGTTTACAAGAATGCAAAATACATTTAATAAAAATACATTTAATGATCAGTAGGCCCTCCTTTGGCCTATATCACCGCTCTTAGACGTTGTGGCATTACACCTACAAGTTTTTTTGTTGTTTATTGGAGAAATGTACACCGAATGCTACTAATGGCACTTTTAAGTTCAACTATGTTTTTAAAGTCATATTTTTTAAGTTGTTGGCCAATTTCTTCCCACAAATGTTGATGAGGTTTATATCGGGTGACTGAAGAGAGATATGAAGTTGTTATTTAACATTGTAAAGGCACCACTCTTGGCAAATCTTAGAGGTGTGTTTAGAATCGTTGTCCAGCTGAAAAGTAAATCCAGTTCCAAGAGATAGTTTCTTTGCACTGGATAACACATTTTTTTTTAAGAATATCCAGGTATCCATATCGATCCATATTTCCTTCAATGAATTGCAAATTTCCTACTCCAGAAGCACTCATACACCCTCACACCATAACATCGCCGCCACCGTGTCTCACAGTTTCGCATAAATTCTTAGTTAGCTTTTGTTCGTTTGGTTTTCTCCACACCATAACTCGGCCATCTGACCCTTAAATATCAAACTGATTCATCTCTAAAAAGAATGGATTCCCAAAAGAATAATTGTTTGCTTACATGCTTCTTTACTCGAGTCGCTTTTTTCTGTTGTACAAACTTACATAGGGTTTCTTCCGGGTCGCACGTCCATGATAACCACTTTTTTTAATGACATTTCTCATGGTTTGAGTTGAGACTTTATTTTTGTAACTAACCATTAAATACGCTGCCAACTGATGTGCACTAATTTGTGGATTTTCTTGAATTTGGCGTATGATATTTCTTTTATGCACGTAATTTAATTTTGGCGGCCTCCCGGATTGAACTCTATCCTCAAGTGAATGAAGTTCACGATATCTTTTAATGATATATTGCACAGTAGACTTCGATTTTTTTAATCATTTCACTAATCCTTTTCATGGATAATGCATCTTTTCGCAATTTAATCACTAATTCCCGAATAGCTCTGGGAACTTCCATTTTGAGACGATCAATAACAAACATAAACTCAACAACCGTCGACATGTTTTTTTCTTATCAGTGATTAACTTTCTAACGTCAAAGATTTATTGAGGGCCTGTTTCAAATACGTCAGAAAGAATTTGCATAATGCGTACGAAAACTTTTTTTGCTGTTTAATTTTCATTTTTCCTTAGATATTGCCAACAATATGCCTTTCTCGTTTTGTAGAAATGAAAATTTATAAAATTTCCTTTCTATAGACTTATACAAAACACATATGGACAGTATTTAAGGAAAAAATGCAATACTCTACAAATTATGCTCTTGTATTCTTAAATTTAGCGACCGTACGGAAACTTTTATTACCCACTGTATGTACATAAGAAAAGCTCAGGTACCAAGGTTAGATGGTATTCATTTTACTTTATTAAAAGTTTTTATTCTCCAAGAATATTTCTTCGTATTATTCAAATGTATATTAGCAAATACTAGTCTTTGATAGTGGTTTACCAATAGACTGAAAAGAGTCAGTTTAGACAAATTATAGTAAGGTTATATAAAAGATATTGGAATTTCTATTCACATTTATGCTGATTTTTCGTTGATTATATCATTATCAGCCTTTATACAATAGATGCTTGTTAGCAATAAAAGTCATAGACAATTTGCTACTTATGTATGACTGAACAGGCAACTGTCATGTTAGCACTAGCTTTTCGGACTGTATTTCAACTAGAGTTCACGATTTCAATTGGTCCTAAGGAATAGTGGTTAGAAATTTACTTAAAATTGTGACACCCTGTTGAGTTAGCTATAATGTACTTTAAAAAATTATAGAGTGGCAGCTAAAAAAATCAATTATTTTGCTTACATTAATCCCATTTTTTTTAGAGATCTATGCGAAATTATGGTCTAACTTTCCAAGTTCAACTAACCAAATTAAAGATAAAAATTTAAAAACTTGTGTAAATATTTAAGAAATATGTATGGCTCCAATTTTATTTTTATTGTTTCTACAGGATGCGACAGTGGCTTTGGATTTTCTCTAGCTCAACGCTTGGATGATATAGGATTGCAAGTATTTGCTGGGTGTCTTTTTCCGGAAGGCAAAGGCGCCTCTCAGTTGAAGAAGTCTGCTTCTTCAAGGCTTCACATTGTGCCTCTTGATGTCACTTCTGATGACAGTAT
Organism: Latrodectus elegans; assembly: GCA_030067965.1. NCBI lineage: Eukaryota > Metazoa > Arthropoda > Arachnida > Araneae > Theridiidae > Latrodectus > Latrodectus elegans. Next base: position 83,791,393 of record CM057822.1, on the reverse strand, counting down.
TCAACGTGCTCTCGAATATGTAACTGGAAAACTGAAAGACAACAGTACGTACAAGTGTTATATGAAATTAAAGTTTTTAATGGTTAATAAGCAAATTAGCAAACAAAAATAAGAACATTTTATTAGAATATTTTTTAAAAAAGCAAAGAAATTAATTTTATGATATGGAATTCTTTAGACACTAAAAATATATTTTGCATTTTATTCTTGTTAAGTATTTTATTGGTACCTTTTAGTTAAAATTCGGAACTTAAGCATTCTTTGTTTATCATTAGCTGTTGTTGCCGTGTGGCAAGTGAAAAAAAAGTCATATGGGATCAAAGGCATGGAGCATTGCCCTGGCCACATCTTCAGTTTTTTTCGGCTTAAAGGGTGTCCTGGCAGCAATTGGGATCGATGCTGAAGAGGGTCGAGGCAATGGAGATGCATTTGAAGAGAAAGAAATGCTAAATTGCTTAAATGAATTGTACACAAATTCTCGAGCTAGTGTAAATTAATTGTACTACAGTGCCCTTTTGACTTGGCACTTTGAGTTTGACTTGACTTGGGCACTTTGAGTTTGACTTGACTTGGACACTTTGAGTTTGACTTGACTTGAATTCTTTGAGTTTGACTTGACTTGAATTCTTTGAGTTTGACTTGACTTGAATACTTTGAGTTTGACTTGACTTGAATACTTTGAGTTTGACTTGACTTGAATACTTTGAGTTTGACTTGACTTGAATACTTTGAGTTTGACTTGACTTGAATACTTTGAGTTTGACTTGACTTGAATACTTTGAGTTTGACTTGACTTGAATACTTTGAGTTTGACTTGACTTGAATACTTTGAGTTTGACTTGACTTGAATACTTTGAGTTTGACTTGACTTGAATACTTTGAGTTTGACTTGACTTGAATACTTTGAGTTTGACTTGACTTGAATACTTTGAGTTTGACTTGACTTGAACAATGCACTTTTGACTCGGAAATTGGAACCTCGGTAGTGATAGTGCTTCACGCGTTCCCAAGGCACAGCTCCAAGGTTTAATCTTCGGACTGCGCAAGCTCCACTCAGCATTTCATTCCTTCAATTGCTTGATAATACTAAGTACAAAGTATGCTTGGGAATTAAACACTGGCGATTTTGTATTCACCTTCTCCCCTAACCGGGACAAATGCTTCCATCCCGGGATTCATGGTCATGAAAACAAGTATTACTCACTGTAGTCCTTGTGCACCATAGGGCAAGCGTGCTATTGAGTTTAAATCCTAGCACTTTTATTAAAAATTATCAGAAAATCTTCTTTTATTAAAAATTTTTTTTCAATGATGTAGTCCTTAAAAACCAGCTTTTATAGCTCCATCGAAATTTTAAAATCAATTAAATTCAGTAAACATTAATTTTTGGAAACAGAGAAATTTGTTGTTTTTTGACAGCATATAAGAATATGTTGTCAAAAATATGTCAAATATGTTGAATATGTTGAAGGTGATTATTGTATTATTGCCTACCATATTCCATTTTAATACCAGTTAATTTTAATTACGATTAACAATCTCAAATCATTATTGTGATGGGTTCATGGCAGCACAGTATTTTTTCTAATGCCCGCCTACCTTTAGAATATATCTATTCATCTCTATAATTGGCGAAGTGTTGGTATCTCATACAGTGAGGCACCCAGTGGTTGCACCATCTTCGCCACGAAAGGGCGAAGATGGCGCAACCACTGGGAATGGGAATAGAAAGAAGTGAAGGATTAAGAAAGACAAGTACAGAGAGAGAGAAAGGAACATCGGATACCCAAACCAGGATTCTAACCTGGGAGCTATTGCTTCGAAGTTAGGGACGTTAACCTCTCTTCCATCAGTTGACTGGCTGCATAGTATATGGACAGAACTTTTCAGAGTGAATGGTCTTAGTTTATAATAGATGTTATTGAAAGATACGTTTCTTTTCTTATATTACATATTTATTGCACCAAGTGCTATTAATTCTGAATTTTAACGACATATGAATATAGCTCATTTTTAATGAAAAGTATTACCTGAAGGGCAAACCAACTGAGTATTTAAAATCTCTTACACCAAATTTAATCTAATGGACTCTGTTATATTATATATGGAATCATTTATTGATTTTTGAAAATACCTAGTATAATTTTATTGTAAGGAAAACCGTACGATCATCATTTAAAATAATACAGTTTATGTTTTACAAAATATTTTCTTTTAATTAATTATTACGATACATATGCGTTTTCTGTATAGTTATTCTATATAATTTTCTTATACAAATAAATATTAACTTAAGTAGTCACATTTTAACTCAAATAAACAAACATTAGTGAAATAAACTCTTCATAGCAATTGGTTCTTATGACTAATTTTTTCAGACTATTAAAGTGTAATATCCAAAATACGTTTCGTCCATTAGTGTTTTAAAAGTGTATGTTGTAGGCATTTATGAACAATGATAATGAACTTTTTAGTTCTTAACAATGATAATGTTTTAGTTTTTAACAATGATAATGAACAAATTATGATTATCTTTAGATTGGGCTCACTCATTTGCCGAAACCACGCTTTTGGAATCGAAATTTCTGTATTGGAATTTAGCTGTGTTGATGAAATGTTGAAGATGAATATTGCAATTGTGCTTTTGGAATCGAAATTTGCCATGCTTTTGGAATCTAGACTCCTGGATTCAAATCTAATCGCTGGTGATTTATAGGAAATGAATACTGCAATTGTGCTTTTGGAGTCGAGACTCTTGGATTCAAATCTAATCGCTGATGAATAATAAAAAAATTAATACTGCAATTGTGCTTTCAGATCGTTTGTAGATTTGAGCTTGTTCGTTTTTCCAGTTTTTTTCCTTTAACTCATTAGATATTGCATTAGAGGTTGGTGATCTCTCTTGATTGTTGCAAAATTCTCACTTTACTTGAAAGGTTTTCCAGGAAGACAAAAGTACTGTGCATATTTAAAACTTTCTCATAATTTTAAATTTGCAGACTCTTCACTATTCAGTGTCAAAATCATGCAATCAAAGATGAAAAAGAAAAAAAATCGAAATATTGATATTACTTAAACAGTAAACATTGTTTCGTGAAAGTACAAAATATAATAAGAACTTATGGATAAATCATTGGATACAAAAAATCATGGATATAACGAATTATTGGGGAAGTAATAGTGTAGCAGAAAGTTCCTCATTCACACCATAACATCATCAATTTGTTAATGATTTTCAACTGTTGTTTTCCTCTCGATAACATATAAAATATGAGAGATGACTCCCAATCCATGATAAATATTCAATATGATGTCGAAATTCAATTGGTGATACTGAAATATCTAAAACTGTTCCCTATTTTATTATTTATAAGGCTTGATAGATTATATTTGTTTATCAGGCCTTTATTTCCTATAAGATTTTCCTTCAGATTTTAGAAACAAATTAATTATTATAAATTACCTTGTCTATGTTAATAAATTAGCATTTAGGAACATTTTTGAAAGATAAATAAAATGCAATTTATTTGAAGTATGTAATTTGGTGAACTATTAGAGTAAGAAAGAATATATAAACTGTTTTAGAAGTTGATTTTTTTCATAACTTTGTAAAAGAAGCTTAATTTCAAGGAAATATTTTCACCAGTATTAAAAAGAAACAAATTAGAGGATTACATCGAATATTTCTTGTTTGTTTATTTATTTCTATTTGTGATATGAATACGCAAATGAATTTATTTCTTTTAATTTCGTTGATATTCCTATTGATATCATTTTGCACATGTTTTTAATATCTTTAAATTGTATAGATTTATTAAAGATACGATTGTTCTCTCTTTCGCAATTAGAATGTAAAACAGGTGATTATATTCTATTCTATTTTATTTGATTGTAGTTATCAAAGCTAGTTAATCGAAATTTATTTTTATTACTTTGTTGCTACAGAGAAATATAATATGAATATATATGGGTGAAAAATATAGATAAGTAGCTTTTTTATGCAAAGTTTTCAAAATATTTAGATATTGTTATCAATTATAAGAGATACTCTGCTGGGAAAAAGTAGAAGGATACTCATATTTTATAAATTGTGCCTTATATTTTAGCGCAATTAATGTAAATTTTCTTTTTTATTTTGTTAATCTAATTTTTCTTTTATTTTCAGTGAATAAGTTTTATCCACCTTTAAGAAAATATTATAAAATAAGTGTATTTAAGGATTTTTGGTCTATGAAAAAAGTAGGATACCTGCAAAAAAATATTTTCCTTTTGGAGACTGCAGCAGTTTAATATATTGGAAACATTATTATTTTAAACTATCTTTCTTTCAAAAGATATATTTTGTTGAAAAAAAAAATCCTCAATTTTTGTACAGTTAAAATGCTTAGGGAGAAACCTTTAAGTGAATTTTAAAAAGCTCAAATTGTGTAATGTAAAGATGTGAACAAAGTTGTAAAAGAAATTGCAAGGTACCTACACCTCAGTCTAAACGCTGTTTCTAACTTCCTGAAAAACATAAAGAGTCAAAGGAATGCAAAGACTAGAAGACATAAAAAGTTCACATTACCTAATCAAAAAAAAATCCATAACAAACTTTAAAAAAAAAAAAAAGCATCTGAAATCAAACATATAACCAGAAGAACACTTTATACCTGCATTAAAAGATCCGATACGTTTGTATTCAAGAAAAGAAAGCACCATCTTAAATGAAACGAAAGGCACATTGAGCACAAGCTACTGAGGGCCAAAGATCACATATCTTAGATTCTCCGAATGAACTTAGTTTTTTTTTGTTTTTTTTGATGAAAAAATGCAATGTAGATGTTGCAGATGGTTTTCAATATTATCGGCATTGTCTGGGTTTATTCTGATCAAAAAATGCAATGTAGATGGTACAGATGGTTATCAATATTATCGGCATTGTCTGGGTTTATTCTGATCAAAAAATGCAATGTAGATGGTACAGATGGTTATCAATATTATCGGCATTGTCTGGGTTTATTCTGATCAAAAAATGCAATGTAGATGGTACAGATGGTTTTCAATATTATCGGCATTGTCTGGGTTTATTCTGATCAAAAAATGCAATGTAGATGGTACAGATGGTTATCAATATTATCGGCATTGTCTGGGTTTATTCTGAACAAAAAATGCAATGTAGATGGTACAGATGGTTATCAATATTATCGGCATTGTCTGGGTTTATTCTGATCAAAAAATGCAATGTAGATGGTACAGATGGTTATCAATATTATCGGCATTGTCTGGGTTTATTCTGATCAAAAAATGCAATGTAGATGGTACAGATGGTTATCAATATTATCGGCATTGTCTGGGTTTATTCTGATCAAAAAATGCAATGTAGATGGTACAGATGGTTTTCAATATTATCGGCATTGTCTGGGTTTATTCTGATCAAAAAATGCAATGTAGATGGTACAGATGGTTTTCAATATTATCGGCATTGTCTGGGTTTATTCTGATCAAAAAAATGCAATGTAGATGGTACAGATGGTTATCAATATTATCGGCATTGTCTGGGTTTATTCTGATCAAAAAATGCAATGTAGATGGTACAGATGGTTATCAATATTATCGGCATTGTCTGGGTTTATTCTGATCAAAAAATGCAATGTAGATGGTACAGATGGTTATCAATATTATCGGCATTGTCTGGGTTTATTCTGATCAAAAAATGCAATGTAGATGGTACAGATGGTTATCAATATTATCGGCATTGTCTGGGTTTATTCTGATCAAAAAATGCAATGTAGATGGTACAGATGGTTATCAATATTATCGGCATTGTCTGGGTTTATTCTGATCAAAAAATGCAATGTAGATGGTACAGATGGTTATCAATATTATCGGCATTGTCTGGGTTTATTCTGATCAAAAAATGCAATGTAGATGGTACAGATGGTTTTCAATATTATCGGCATTGTCTGGGTTTATTCTGATAAAAAAATGCAATGTAGATGGTACAGATGGTTATCAATATTATCGGCATTGTCTGGGTTTATTCAAATGAAAACATACAATGTAGATGGTACAGTATCAATATTATCGGCATTGTCTGGGTGCACAAGAAGAAACTTATTCTACCAGATACATAGGAGTAGGCAGTTTAATGGTTTGGATAGCTGTTAGGTACTGTGGAAAGACTAATATAGTGTTCCAGGATGGAAGACAGAAACTTATTGATTGTATTCAAATATTAAATCCTTCCCCATGGCGCTGAGCTAAGCTGAGAAAGTTGGATATTTCATCAATATGGAACATCAATCTACACGGCAAACAGCGTTAAAAATTCATTTGAAACAAATAATATTTAGGTTTTTCCATAGACTGCTAAAAGTCCAGACCTCAATATTATCATAAATATGTAGTCAGTAACTCTTCGGTGTGTTTATGCCAGCGGCAAGCAATATGAATCTTTGATCAAAATTCGAGATCATTTGTACTGTGCTTCGGGAAATTTTTGTCAAACTAAAATTCAAGACTTGATTTAATGGCAAAAATATAATATTTGAAGTAATTAAAGCAAATAGAAGAAAAATTCCTTATTAACAAGACTTCTATTTTCAATATTTAGAGAACTGTTCTTCAACTTTTTTCACATAGTATGATGTGGTTGAAGCTAATTTTTAATTGTAATAAGCAAGTAGTTTTTTGTTGCATGTTATATATATATATATAGTTATCTGGTTGTAAATAAATTTGGGAAAGTGCTGTGGTAAAATTATCTTATAAAAATTTAAAGTTCTTTTTATATGTGAAAAATATCTCTAGTGTCCTTGTACTTTTTCACGCAGTGCTCGTTAAGCGTTATTTTATTCTTTTAAATGCAGGTAATTCTGTAGTTATTACCAGCAAATAAATTGTTTTTTCATCAATATTTTATCTCATTACCGCGTAATAATGGATTTTGTAAACTAATATTGACAAAACACCTCTGTATTTACTTGAAATATACAACAATTTTGCGGATGTTTCTACTCTTCAACTTGTTTTAATTGCACATTAATTTCTTACTCCAGTAAGAGCTAAATTTTTCTGTTATAAAAAGAATACACGTTGTTTGAAATCAAGTTTGGTTTTGCATTGCAAGTAAAATTTAACAATAGGCTTATGAGTTATTATTTCTGAAATTGTTTCTACACTTTTAATGAAACAAAAGAAATGAGTGAATCAAGGAGAAAGAGCGTGATTATTTAGAATAGGCATAAAGTTAATAGATAAAAATTTAATATTTGAAGATTAAAACCAAATAAGAAATAAAAATTACATTTTTTCTCCATACGTTCCTTTGATGTTTGTTTAATCATCAATTTAAAACATAAGGATTTTGATTGTATTTTGTCAATTGTTTTTAATATACTGAAAGAGGTATTTTTGAATGTTTGGAAATACGTGTTCAGCGATATTAATATACATGAACATTTTGATATAGAAGTTCTATGACAAGTATTATTACATCCTTATCTCAGGTAAAAATCATTTTCAATTTTCATTAAAAGACTTAGAATTATTTGGCATTTTGTTCCCATTAATAAAAATTTATATATAAAAAAAATTCATTGAAAGTTTACGAAAAAAAAAATAATCCATGCAAGATCATTTAATAAGAATTAATGGCATATCGACCAAGAAACAATGTACGATTTTCTGTTCTACGTGAGAGAAATGAAAGTAAAATCTGTTCTACATAATTCCAATGAATTACTACTCTAATGTAAAAAATAAATTCGTTCATTAAAATTCCCAAATCTCTTTCTCAGAACTCTGGGCTGTGGTGAACAATGCCGGCCTTAACGATGGTGGAGAACTTATATGGACTAATAATGACATAATAAAGAGGGTTATTGATGTTAATACTTTTGGAGTTGTAAAAGTGACAAAAGCTTTCCTACCTTTGCTAGTGAAGTTCAAAGGAAGAGTAGTGACTGTTGCCAGTGCCGCAGGTATGCCTATCAATGAATATATTCGTTGTTATCTAATTTTTAATTATTAAAATTCATTAATATATTATATATTAATTTATATAAAATATAATAGTTAATTTATAAATAAAAATAGTTAATTAAATTTCCTTTAAATAAAAATTATTATCCTATATTGTAGTACCGAGGAATAGTGTAAAAGCATTTATTTTCAATTAAAATAAATTAGTGTCTAGTTTATAAATATAAATTATCCAATATCCAAAATCATTTGAAATAATTATTATTTATTCATGATTTCATAAAGCTTATAAGGAATTTAACTACCTGACGAAGAAATGAAGACATTTTCAAAACATTTCTGAAAAATATTCCTGTTTTTATAGTATTGAAATATATATGTCAAACTTATATTGCCTATAACCATACAATTCAAATACATTTATATTCATGTTATCAGGAAAATATTCGGGAAAAATAAATTGTAAGATTTTTTAGTCCTGTATTAAGGAATAATTTCATACAATGTATTTATGTAATAATTATATACTAAATTTTTTTTCCTACTAAATAAATTAAACATTGCACTGCAACTGTTGTCATTTGTTAGCTCGGAACAAATAATTTCAAGATAAATATGATTTTCTTTATATTACTTATACAGATTGATTCTGATAATAAAGTATTCGCTCCCACCTTTAAAGTTTTCCTTTGTAACACCAGGATAAATACAAAGTAGGAAAAGTATGATATTTCAATGTGACCTTAAATTTGGAAAATGAATTTGAAATATTTGTTTTTAGGTCGGTACACATACCCTGGATTAGTTCCTTATTGCATGAGTAAGCAAGCAACTGTGAGTTTTTGTGATGGCTTACGACTCGAATTATATAGATTTGGAGTCAAAGTTGTGACAGTGGAACCATGGATGTTTAAGTAAGTAGCTGCATATATATTTAGATCTTTCCTGTTATTTCAGTAATTCTCGTGCTTTTCATTTATCTGTCTTTAAAAAATAAAGCCATGTTATTACGTAATAATTACGTAATAAATGTAATTGTGGTCTGTTGCTTTTCTATTGTTGACTTTATATTTCAGTGTGACTCCGAATTTTTATATTCGTATCGCTTTCTGCAATGTACTTTTGCTTAATGTTTGCAAACATTAAATTCCGATAATCTAACTATTCAATTTCATATCTATTTATTAAAATTAAAAATAAAATCTGATCTAAATAAATTTGATATACTAAAATTTTGGAAATGAAACATTTTGAAAGTGTTTGTAATATTTTGTTATTTAAAATATAAAAGTGAAAAATGTGTTGCACTTTCACTTAAAAATCTTAGAAAAACTTTGATTTTCGATTAGCATTCGAAATTCAAAATATCATATTTTATCCTCTTTCATTTCATTCTAAGAATTAAAAAAAAAGAAGCTATTTAAAAATATTTTAATTTAAAATTTATAAACTCATGCAGTTTACGCAATTGTTTATAAAAATGTAAGAATTTAAACAAATATTTTAGCTTTTCAATTTAACTATTCATCTTATGATGATAAAATTAAGTTAAATATTCATTTATAATCTCTGAGGATATTGTTTCCATCTGCATATTTGATTGCAAATATAAAATATTCTATGTAGATAGTTTGATAATGAATTACATACACGAGGGTTGTAAATTAGGTAGTGGCAACTTAACTTTGAAAGTTTCAAAAGTGCGGGCATGCACAAATAGGATATGGGAGCTGTTAGATGGCGCTGTTGTCGATGTGTAGAGTGCAAAAAACAGTCGATTCGCTTAGAAATGTAGTTGCTGTGTGGCGTTAAAGTGAGCTGTTTCGTTTTTATCACTCTAAAGCATGTTTTCAAAAGGTAATCAGCTTTCGTGGCTTAAAATCGACGTTTCCCGTGGCGAAAATGCAACAGAATGCTATTGAGGATTAGCGAAAAGTCTGTGGCATAAATGCTTTACCGTATAGAACAGTAGCACGATGGGTTCAAGATTTCCGTTCATGTCGGAATGAGACTGTGGATTTGAAATGCACTGGTCGGTCTTCCATTCCTCAAGAGCAGATTGAAATCCTGAGCGGTCTCCTTACCAGAGACCACCAATGGACTGTCCGAGAATTATCCTTAGAGGTTGGTATAAATCCTCGAACAGTGTGGCGCATAGTGAAGAAAAAATTTTATCATAAGGAAAATTACTTCCCGCTGGGTTCCACATCGACTAATCGAAGTACAGAAATGGCACCGGTATGCACTGGCTGGCACCCTCTTGGAGAGAAACCGCAATGAAGGTGACGCATTTCTGCAGCATATTGTGCCATTGATGAGACATGGGCACGAGCCCATGAGTCTGAATTAAAGCGTCAATCAAATGAATGGTATCACCAAGGTTCGCCACGTCCACAGAAATTTTGATAGGAACTCAGTCGAGTGAAGGTTATGCTGATTGTGGCATACGACTTGGAAGATGTGATTCTTACACTTGCTGTGCCTGAAGGACAAACTGACCACGTGCAGATTACTATTGCCGATTTCAACAGCACCATCTGCGTCCGGCTATGCGGCGCAAACGTCCATGTTTATTGCACAACAATCTCCCTATCGTATTGCATGACAACGCTCGTTGCCATGTCGCAAACAATGTCACTCTCCTATTGTGACGGTGGTAGTGGGAAATCTTGGAACACCCTTCCTACTCACTCGATGTGAGTCCCTGTGACTTCGATCTGTTTCCGAAGTTGAAGGAACCCTTCCAATTTCACCGATTTCATGATGTTCTATCTGTATTCCACACAGTAAGGCGCTTCGTCGCTCACATTAACAATCAACACATTGCCATTGGTCTACAACGGCTACCCGACATTTGCCAAATGATTTGTAATCTTTGCTGGTGATTGCATAGAAGGAATGTAATGCAATTGTATTTCTAAGTTTATTAAAAATTGATTTATATCTATGTTGCCATTATTTAATATACAGCCCTCGTATTTGCAGTAAAAGTTAACTTATGGGTACCGCTTGATTTTATTGGCGATTTTTTTAAGACGAGATAGATTTCAAAATGTTAATAATAAAATAGCAGCAGTAAAACTATGTTAGTTAAAGCATTGACAATACCACGGTTACTGGAAACAAAATTTTATCTCTAATATTTTCGCTAAAATTCTCTCTCTCTCTCACTCACTCACTCTCTCCCACTTACTCACTCACGCTCTCTCACACACTCACACAGTACTCTATTTTACACCAAACCCATGTGTCTCATTAAACATTTTGCACGAAATGATATTGAAACGTTTTGCTTTCTAATGTTGATTTTGCATAATGTTTCATGATGAGTAAGATTACATATTTTCGGAGATTTATCTATATAAAAATTTATTATGGATTTAATTTTTAAATCTTAATTTTATTTGCTTTGTTTTAATAATTTCAAGCATTTTCGCCCACGAGTAAATTAAATGCTTAAAATCGTTTTTTACTTAATGTTTGAAAATATTATTTTAACATTAAATTTGAATAAGTGTAATTAATTTAATTTTATTGTTTAACATTAATATTTTTTAATAATAAATTAACCTTTAATATAATAAATAATGGTAGAAAGGTATTGACATCATTTTTGATTATTATTTTCAAAGAAATAAAAAAACTACACTACTGGCCATTAAAATTGCTACACCAAGAAGGCGACATGCTACAGACGTGAAATTTATACGAAAAGAAGAAGGTGCTATAATATGCAAATGATTAACTTTTCAGCGCATTCAGACAAAGCAGGCACCAGTAGCGACACCTACATTGTGTTTATATGAGGAAATTGTTCATCCGGTTCCTCATACACAAATTGCATTTGAACGTTGTTGCCTGGTGAAAAGTTGTTGTGATGCCTCGTGTAAGAAGGAGAAATGCGTACCAGCACGTTTCTGACTTTGATAAAGGTCGAATTGTAGCGTACCGGGATTGCGGTTTATCGTATCTCAGTATTGCTGCTCGCGTCGGTCGAGATCCAATGACTGTTAGCAGAATATAGAATCGATGGGTTCTGGACGGTAATACGGAACGCCATGCGGGATCTCAACGGCCACCTATCACTAGCAGCCGAGAAGACAAGCATATTATTCGCATGGCCGTAATGGATCGTGCAACCACGTCATGAGCCGTGAGTCAAGAAACGGGGTCGTTTGGAAGACAACAAGTGTCCGCACGACCAGTTCGACGAAGTTTGCAGCAGCATAGACTCTCAGCTCGGAGACCATGGCTGCGGCTTCCCTTGACGCTGCGTCATAGAAAAGAGCGCCTTCAATGGTGTGATCAACGACGAACCTGGGCGCACAAATGGCGAGACGTCATCTTTTCAGATGAATCCAGGTTCTGTGTACAGCATCATGATGGTCGCATCCGTGTTTAGCGGCATCGTGGTGAACGCACACTGACAGCGTGCATTCGTCATCGTCATACTGGCCCATCACTTGGCGTGATGGTATGGGTTGCCATTGGATACACGTCTCGGTCACCTCTTGTTCGCATTGACGGTGCTTTGAACAGTGCACGTTACATTTCTGGTGTGTTACGACCCGTGGCTCTACCTTTATTCGAGCCCTGCGAAACCCTACGTTTCAGCAGGATAATGCCCGACCGCATGTTACCGGTATTGTACGGACCTTCCTTGATACGGAACATGTTCGGCTGTTGCTCTGGCCAGCACGTTCTCCAGATCTTTCACCAATAGAAAACGTCTGGTCAATGGTTGCCGAGCGACTGGCTCGTCACCAAACGCCAGTCACTACGGTTGATGAACTGTGGCATCGTGTTGAAGCTGCATGGACATCTGTACCTGTACAAGCAATCCAATCTCTGTTTGACTCAATGCCCAGGCATATAACTGCTGTTATTACTGCCAGAGGTGGTTGTTCTGGGTACTGATTTCGCAGGATCTATCCAGCCAAATGTTTTGACAATTTAATCACTTTTTATTTCTAGTATAATATATTTGTCCCATAAATATCATTCTGTTATCTGCATTTCTTCCTGGTGTAGCAATTTTAATGGCCAGTAGTGTATTTTATTCTATTCTTTTTTGTTTTCTCTCAAATTTTATAGTATTTATTTTCTACCCTGCCAAAATATCTGTAAGATTTATTTTGCTAAAGAATATAAAATTTCAGTTACGTTTACTACATTGTTTCAAGATATAGGTTTGAAAGTGTGACTAGTTTAAGGAAGTATTATGTTCTTTTTTTCTATGAAGAATGACATTGTGTAGGTGGATACGTAAACCAATAAACTTTACATTGCTTCCGTGAGTGCAAAGATCCATATTGTTATCTAATAGTTGACAATGACGAGACTTCATTATTCAAAATTGATATTTATCTGATTGTGCAAATGACAAATACATTCTAATTTCATAGTTATGTCGCAAATATTTGCAACATTAGATTTTTGTCTTTTAGGGTGTTCTAAAATCTTTTGTGAATCTATTGACCTTGAGCGATGATTACATTTTCGTGAAGTATTTCTTCCTGAATAACAGAGAAATATGTAAAACGAAACTGGAAAAATAATAACCAAGGAAAAATTGCCTATAAAAGTGAAATAGTTATGATCTTCATAACTTGCATTATATTCATTTTAAAAGTATGATGAAAATGAATTTTGATTTGCCTTAAAGATAGGAATGTATATTTAATTATTAAGACTCCACTTTCTACTAACTCAGGATTACTTGTTAGAAATTTACAAGCTTACAATTATTACAAGCTTACAATTTACAATTATTTGCTTAGAAAATTACATTAAATTGTAAATACATTTGAATCGGCGTTGTTAGAAAATCGTCGATTATTTAGTTTGAGATGTAATTATTAGACTTTTTTTAAAAATATTCTTTGTATAGTGAAAGGGAAATATAGAATTTATAAACATAATAATTTAAATTCTAATAACCTATGATGTTAAGATTATAAACATCATAAAGCAAAATAAATAAATTGGCAGATGTTATGCAGTGTTTAAGCATGTTTTATGACCACTGGTGATATGGAAATGTTAAATAAATTTCAGCTTATTCTGATATTTATGATGAATTAAAAATTCCAAATTGAACAATATTAATTATTTTTCTATGTTAACTATATTGTGATTTATGATGTTGAACATCCAAGTGATGTATAAAAATTACATTCTAATTGAAAATTTCTCTTTTCAATTGTGAAAAATATTCTTCTAACAAAAGTTAGGTCATTCATTGTTAGTACATAAGGCACAAGAGCCATATTACCCATGATTCCAAATTCTGAATTTTTTTGGCGATGAAGAAATGTTGCCAAGGTGACGTATCGTGACATGCGCAATGACATAAATGCTAGGGTTATTAAAATAGAATATCTTCATAATTCTTATAGGTCTCCATATGTATGACGTAATAAAAACGAGGTTACCAGATACATAAGAAAGTCCGTCAAAAAATTGCTAATCTCAGAATTTGGCGTCATGGATTATTCGACACCTGTGCCGTACATAAAATCATAAGAATTATTTAAAATACAATTCATTCTTCAAATATAAATGCAGAAGACAAAATTTTCAGTATACTAAGCTGGTATTATTTTTTGTATACATAAAGATTATTGAAATCAAAATATTTGTAAATTAATATTCATTAATCAATTCCAATGTATTGGGTACTTCATTGGGACCTTACGAATATTTTGAAAATCTTTAATAATACATAAATATATGATGAATCGAGTGTCAGATTTCAAGTCAAATCTTTTGCTGAAGTTAACCTTAATTTTACATCGGAATCAGAATTCTTGGGTACATTATGTTTTATCGTAATTATATATATATATTATAAGTATTTAGATTGTTAACTAAATAAAAAATCATACTTATTATTTTGATTCGGAATAAATTTCATGTGCTAACATAAATCAAATTATCATAACTTAGTTTAATTTGTTGTGATTATTTTGATGTATTATAAAAATTATCACAACTAAATTGCTTAAGCTCTGATAATTTTTATGTTATTTTAGTTCTACGATATTTTTTTTAACTTAATTAAGTAATTTAGGTAATATATGTAATGAAGTTTAATACTTTCGTTACACTCACTGGAGTTTATTAAGTGCTTAAATAAAGGACATATGAAGAAATTTCATTCTTTTTCGAACATTTTTGTGTATATTTTTTCTAAAACTAAATTAGTATTGTATTTTAATAAGAATGATATTAGTTAACCACGATTATCTTATTCTTTTTATCGTAGCAAGTTTGAAATATTCTTTGCCCGTGTCCTAATGGCTAGCGCTCTTTCCACACTTCTGGTTTTTGATTAGCATTTTTTGGTTGGATGATTGTTGTGATTCAAAAACTTCTTACACTGTAACTACTGGTACAATTAACCATCGTGTTCAAAGAATGGCTGTTGAACGACAAAGAAATTCTATATATCGCTGTCTTAGTGATTCCCTATGATTCCCCAAATTGTTATATAGTTGTGATAGAAATGTGAATTATGGAATTTTAAATGTGTCTTGTTAAAGGAATATTTTTAACCCTAGGTATGGATAGTACGCTATCAGTGCAAACAGCATACTCAGGGTTAACATGGTTAAGCACAATTTCAAAATATTGCAAAATTTTAAGTAGGATGTCGTTTTCATTTACTTCAATTTGGTATTATTCGAAAGGACATTATCGTAACATGAAAGCAGTACTTTTCAGAAAATTTAATAATCTATAGAAATTTATAAACTCTGTAGTGAATAATCTAATAATTGTGTGAATGGTGTTGTCAGGTATTTGAAAAATTAGCCGTGTATGTTATGTTGAGAAATTGAATTTTTGAAGATTGTAAGACACATTTTGCAAGACAAGAAATCAATAAATTTTATCGAAGAGATATTCCTACAAAGATAACAACATTCGTTATAAGATAGTAGTAAACTGTTTGTGTAGTGCTATCAATAACTAATTCTTAGAAGTACTCTCCCTAGAATTCAATACCAACAACTCTGAAAAGTCTTCTTAACATTAAACTACTATGATATTAATTATTGAAATCGTAATGAATGAGAGCATCTGCTTTTGATGACTGTTGCTTATGACTTTAACAGAAAGTACACATATTTTTTGGCATATTTTACGCCACAAAAGGTACGCAAAATCTATTTTTTAATTAAAAATCTTCCTCATTCTTTTGGGCTTTTTCATGACAATTCAAGTAAATATAAATGCATAAAATTTGAGAGTTTAATAACATTAATTTTTATCTTTTATCGCCAAACTGGGCGATGTTGTTCTATTTATGGTAAACCTAAACATTATTCTGAAATCCATTCACGTTTCTGATTGGTTTAGATTTGACTGTTATTTTTTAATGTTTAAACAAAATCGCTAATCTCGCCAAGGGGCACCCTCAAGAGAGTATATTTTTACCAAATTTCTTTTACGTAACATTATTTTACCTATGCGAATATCATACACTGAGTATTATTTCAGTGTGTTATAAATATTTATATTGCTTGCTGAAAAAATCTTTTCCTTGCTTTGCTTGTGGCAACAATGGTGAAATTATCTGTTTGTGATTCATGTGCAAATTGTTTCTTTGTTATACGAATAAAATTTAATTGCTCTGTTGAAAGTTGTTGAATGCTTAAGAGTCATAAGGCATTTTAGTGTTTTTGATAAAAAAAAAAGTGAATATTTTCAAGATTCAGAACATAATAGTGTTTTATGCTATTAACAGTATATAGTATAGTTTCTAATGGAACGGAAGTTATAGATAAAGCATTCGACTGGTTTTGGAAATATCAAGTTTTTTTTATAATGATGGCCACTATTTTTCTTATAACTTTTTTTTATAACGGTGGGCACTGTTTTTCTTATAACTTTTTTTTATAATGGTGGGGTGTTTAACACTACGCCACAAGAAGGCCGAAAAATGGTGCTCATTTATCATTACCCGGTGGGAACTTGTTAATCAAAGTCACAGAATCAAGCAGCATTACCCACATCACTCCACCACAAACAATATAGCTGGCTGAGTGGCTAATGCATGAGCCACTCAGCATTAGCCACCCACCCAGCCAACTAACTAACTTCCTTGCTAAGAATTATTAATGAAGCTTATTGTGTTCAGGTGGAAATATTGTGCTCTAATGAAATGGAAATACTGAGTTCTATTTTAGTTGCTAATGAACAAGATCTGGTTGTTACATTTCTACTTTTTGCATTGCATGTTTGATAATTTTCTGAGTTTCTTTCCTCGGGATAATTTTAACTAGTCCATCTTTTACGAAAAGTCCTTCCGAAAGCGTAATGATCCGAGGCGGATTTAAACAGCCTTTTGATGTTAGATCATCCTGTTCACGGTACTTAAGAGCTATTATTGGCAACTGGAATAGATTAAAACTGAATAAAAATAAGTCTATAGTAATCAATTAAATTCATAGTGAGTTTATGATAAATTAGTCATTTATTTACGACATAGAAAACAAATTTTATGTAATGAAACAATAATGATGAAAATAATTATATTTAAAAAACATTTTAAAGTGAAAATTAATAATTTGTTTGCGTAGTTGCCTAATTTTGCCCACTCAAGCCTTTAAACAGAAAACTGGATTTTAATTTTTCTATGGACTAATCCTGTTTAATAAAATGGCAATCTCCGCATTAGATTACGTCAGAGAAAAGATTGAAGTCTGAAATATTTGAACTGCATAGGCTTCCTTTGCTTGAAATATAGCTGATCTGATATTCAAATTGCTACTTTGTAGCCACGAGAGCGGATCGTTCTTCCAACCAAACTAACACGTTTCTCTGCAATTTTATAACTTACATAGTATAAACTAACATTTACATAGTATAGTTCCTTATACTTTTTTATAATTTATGTAAGAGAAGAAAAATATGAAAAAATTTGTCCTAGTTATAAAGTGACACGCTCTTTTACAAATAATGAGGTAAATTTAAAATTTCCCATTCATTGCTACTCTATTAACGTTGTAGCTTTCAAGACACTGAGCATGAATTTCTGGCAAAATGTACACTCACTTCCAAAAGTTAAACACGGAGAGGAAAATGCTAATTTCCGGAAGACAATACGAATTAAAGAGGGTGTGAATTGTTGCAGAGGTAGATGGAAATTATGCGAAAATGTTAGGTAACAGCCAATTGCACTTTCATGTCAAGAAATATGCAAAAAGGGCAATCTTATAAGATACCAGCTTTATGAAGGGTCAAGGTTGTAAGTGCTGATGGAGAAGGTATTTAAAACTTCCGTACAATTTGTTTTCAGGGCATACGTGTTTCTATGACTTCCACAAGACGAATGGAAGATTCTGAGCACTGAAACAGGATAGTCGATCTCAGATGTTGCTCTTTTCTTCGGCGTTCATCATTCTGTAATTTCACGTATATGGAAACAATTCCAAACCATACAGACAGTTGTCCGAAGCCCCGTGGCCTGTCTCCCGAGGCTTACAAACCCCGCGGAAGATCGATATATTGCAATTTTAGGCAAACGGAATCGCAGAGCGATCTCCACACGTGGGACATTTATGGTTACAGCGTCCATTGGTAAGGTGATATCTGCAGCTACTGTACGCCGAAGATTACATATGAATGGATTGTACGCCCTTGTACAATGAGCTTGTGTTTGTCTATTCGTCCAATCAAGAGGCGCATGATTAAAGTGGTGCCGGGAACATGTCAAGTGGATTGTGTCTGACTGGGGCAATGTCATGTTTACTGATGTGTCAAGATTTGATCTGGGGCCAGATGACAAGCGTATAAGAATATGGCGTGAACAAGGAACACGAAATCAGCCCCAAAACATCACCGAATATCACGCATTCCCAGGCGAAAGCATTATGACGTGGGCAAGGATTTCATTAGGATACCTTACCGACCTGCACATCTTTAAATGGGGTTCTGTGGCGGCTGTCCGGTATTGAGATGAAGTCCTAGAACCCATTGTGAGATTGTACGCTGCATCAGTTGGCCCTACTTTTGTTTTAATGGACGATAACGCACGTTTCCATAGAGCTGATATCGTCGATGACTACCTGGAGATTGAAGGGATTGCTCGTATCGCGTGGCTAGCATATCCACCCAACCACCTTAATTCCATTGGAAATCTTTGGGATGCTCTCGGCCGTGCTGTATCTTCACGTTTCCCACCTCCAGCCACTCTTATTGAGCTGGGAACTACTCTACAAGATGAATGGCTATTGTTAATTCTGCGATGGTTGATTACCTGATTGAAAGCATGGTCACAAGGGGTAAGCTTTGTATACAGATGAGGGGGGATCACATACCCTATTAATGCGCTTTTTTCATTTTATGTTATTTATTTTCACTTTATACATAATTCTGTTTAAATCTCCAGTATGTCATTATCTGATACCTTACAAAAATTTAATATTGTTTTCATTTCTGTATATAATTATTGATTTTATTTGATGCATAAATATATACGCTACTTTCCTGCTGAATTTTGTGTCAACCAAAGTAGTATTTGTTGATTTTTTTGCATTTTACATCTTCATGTTTAACTTTTGAAGTGAGTATACATTTTTGCTTTTTTTTTAGCATCTGCCATTTGAATACTGTTGTACAAATCAGAGAATCTGTTTCTGTATTATTTTTAATAAATTTCTATGCTGAAAAAAAAATTGCCACGGATATGTGGACAAATCATTGTTTTCACTTTGAGACAAATCTGTACAAAAATGAGATTTTGCTTTTGGAAGAAGCAAAGTACTTCCAAATTTTGTGGCTAAATCATTTTGAAAGCGAATCAATTTTGATTCCACTCAACCATTGTCTTCTGATCAGTTAAAATTTACTATCTTGCAGGTGGAGAACTTCTCAGTATGAATTTCTTAAGTAAGTGATTTGATAAATTTTACAACAATTCAAATCTTTTCGAAACTTGAGAAACGTTAGAATGACTACATTTTTCAAATATGAAATAATTCAGCGTAAAGATTAATTGAAGTTAAAGCCATCTAATGAAAAGAATTCAGCAAATTATTATTATCATACAATCGAAGATTAGGCAGTTACTACCGTGAAGAAATATTCTACTGTTCTACATTTTAGAATCCATTCTTTACTGATTTTTTGAGATTGCACTATTTCATCGAATACATAGATAATTTAATTGGTCGCACGTTATATTTTTGAATATTTAACTTTGTGACTTAGAATTATAAAATCTCCCTTTACCAAACTATATTTTAATTATCTATCTTTAAGTGTCCCGAAAAAGTATAATTATCCTGTGAACTATTTCTGTTACTTTGCATCTTGTATGCTATATAAAATGTGGCGAAAATTTCATTGAAATGTGATAGTAATTTTTTTTTTTGCGTTAACGTTAATATTGCCGAATTTTCCTCAATTTTTTGGAAACTAGTTAATTTTAAAGCCAAGATTAATAGTGAGTGTCATTTTTGTTTTATGCATTCAATATAAATTTTCGTTTCAGAACTCCTATAACAGACGAGAAGGCAGTAAGGGTGTACCAAAACAAAACTTGGGAAGTGGCTCCAAAAGAAGTCAAAGATCTGTTTCCAGAAGATTATTT
Source organism: Latrodectus elegans (assembly GCA_030067965.1). Lineage (NCBI taxonomy): Eukaryota > Metazoa > Arthropoda > Arachnida > Araneae > Theridiidae > Latrodectus > Latrodectus elegans. The sequence continues at coordinate 83,770,830 of CM057822.1, read as the reverse complement.
TGAACGGTCAATGCGAATGACAAAAAAAATTCTCCACTTTTCCATGAGTGATAAACCCGAACAGGTTGTAGATTGCTTAGAGGAAGCTGTTCTGGCTTTTTCTCCAAAATACAGCTATAATCCGGGCACACTGTTTTCCAGATTTACGTATTTTATTTTGAGCCGTCTTCCTAAGTCATTTGCTGATTACTTAACTCTGAAACAGGTCTCAAAAGACTTGTAGCAATATTTTTGCGACTTAATTTATTAATTATAAATCTTTTCTAATAATTATCGCAAAACTACGTAAAACTGAACATTTATTGGGGTGAACCGAATTGCTTTCGAAGCGCATTAGAGAAAAGTCTTAATGGTCTGAGATTATAATATAATCATGAATGTAAGTTTTGATTAAAAATATTTTTAAAAAGTATAAATAAATTTGTGAGTTAATTTCGATATTTTTTTTTTGGCCTATGCAATTCCAGATAGAGAGAAAGAAAAGAAATATGTTTAGGAAGTTCGAAAATTTTAAAATATTGCAAAACGAAATCAAAAGAATCTATTATTAATACTAAAATTATACTTGTAGAAATATTTTTATACAATTGGCCATTTCATGCCAAATAAAACTTCATGCCAAACTATTCATTAATTTAAGGAAATGATCCAACAATGCAACTGTTTGTACTTTCCTATAGCATCAACTTAAAATCACTAACCAAATCATTTATCAATATTAAGTAATCGTCAAATTTCCAGTGTGATTTGAAATTTAATTTCAATCAAGACTTTAAAAAATTCAATCAGTTATGTGAGTGTGAGATATATTTTTAAAATTTCATCAGTTGTAGGTTTATATTTAACTTATTTTTTTGTACAAAAAATTGTAAAATTAAAGTGAAATAAAATTGATAAAAAATATGACTTTTTCCTTATTTCTTTTGCAAGACCAAATTAATTATCACATATGCTACGAATAAAAATCTCCCTTTGTCAAACTTTTCAGTTATCTATTTTTACACGTCCCCAAAAATAAAAAATATCCAGTTAACTTTATACATTATTCTGCAGCTTGTCTTATAAAATGTGGGCATATTTTCATTAAACTATGTTTAGAAGTTTTTTTTTGCGTTATCGTTGATATTTCGGAATTTTTCTCAGTTTGGAAACTAGTGTATTTTAAAAGTCAAGATTTATAGCGAATGCCATTTTTGTTTGGTGTATTCAATGTAAATTTTTGTTTTAGAACTCCTTTAACTGAAGTGAAGTCAATAAGGGTATATAAAAACAAATGTTGGGAAGTGGCTCCAAAAGAAATCAAAGATCTGCTTCCAGAGAATTATTTTGAACGGTCTATGAAAGTGACAACAAAATTATTTACCTATTCCTCTAGTGATAAGCCAGAACAGGTTGTCGACTGCTTTGAGGAAGGTGTTTTGGCATTTTCTCCAAAATACAGCTATCATCCGGGCACTTTCATTTCTAGACTCTTTTATTCTATTTTGATCCGACTTCCTAAGCCCTTTGCTGATTATTTGCTTGCGAAAGTGCTCTCTGAGGACTTGTAACAATATTTCTCAGGCTTCACTACAAGCCATTCTATGTATTAATTATAAATCTTCTCTAAAAATTATCGTAAAACAACGTAAAATTGAACGTTTATTTTGACAAATTGTATTTTTTTCGAGACACATTAAAGAAAAATCTCAACATTCTGAAATTATAAATATACTCATGAATTCTAATTGGAGTTTTGATTAAAAAAACGACATTTAAAAAGTATAAATAAATTTATGTGTAATTTCGATATTCTTTGGACTATGCAATTTGAAAGTTAAAAAAAAAAAAAAAAAGTTCAGGAATTTGGAAAATTTCAAAATGTTTCAATTAATTGAGATCGAAAGAACTTGTTATAAGCATTAAAAAATGATGTCGTAAAAATATTTTTGTACAATGAGTCATTTAATTAACACGTTCGTAAGAAATAAAATTTAATATTAAACTATTCATTAACTTGAGGATAAGAGGTAATAAAAAAAAAGAAACTGGAAAAGTTAGTCTTTTCTATAGCATCTTATTGAAATTACTAGTCAAATTATTGATCAATATAAATCACCAACTTTTTTTTCAATGTAGTTTTAGATTTAATTTTAATTGAGATGTTTTAAGAAATTAAATAATTATGATGTGCTCTTAAAACTTTTTCAATTTGATGTTTATATTTAACCTACTTTGTTCAAGAATTTGTAAAATACATGTTAAATAAAATTGATAAAAAAATCGATTTTTCCTCATTTATTTTTTATTTTTAAATGTTAGTTTTAATAGTTCTTAAGCCTTAAATGTTTTAGATATAAGTCTTATTGTTTATTCTAAGCGGATTTAACTTCTTCATTCTTTGTCACTTGAAATTCATAAAATAATATGAAACAGAAAAATAAAATCACTTTTGTACCGAAATCGATTTTTACAAATTTAGAAAATATATTTTTGTGTGCATTAAAAGGTTGCTAATATACAAATGTATCAGCATTTAATGATCATTAACATTGCTTCACTTAAAAAGTGACATTGTTAAATGAAATGAGCGACACTGTAATGTGTGGAAATGCTTATATGTCAAGACTGATTAAATTTTTAATGGATTAGTGACAGCAACATCAAATGGCACAGGTGCCGTATAATCCATTAATTCCTAAGTCTAAATTTTTTTGGCGGTGAAGAAATGTTGCCAAAAGGACATATTGTGACGTGAGTGATGATGTAAATACTAGGTTTACCAAAATAGAATTATCTGCATTATTCTTATAGGTCTCCATATGTCTAATGTAATAAAAACGAGGTTGCCAGATACATAAGAAAATCCGCCAAAAAATCGCCAATCTCAGAATTTGGCATCGTGGATTATACGGTACCTGTGCCCATCAAATGGTTAAAATTTTAATGGCTTCTAGAAAAAAGCTACACAACTTGCATGGGGAATATTATAGCAATCAATCCAGAGACGCGGTAAGTTCTGTTGTTATTTCTATGGATCTTCATATCTCGATAGTGATCGGTTCTAAGGCGAGTGGTAGTTTCGATAAAGTCTCTATTTGTGCGTTTATTTCACAAATCTAATAGTCTTTTTAATGGTATGTTCTCTTAGGCGGTATCTTCACATCGTTAAACGTGTCTTTGAAGCTATTTCTGTCATGAAGTTTTCTCCCCTTCTTGGCAAGTTGATCTGTCTCTACATTTCCAGTGATGCCAACGACCGCAATATATTATCAACCTTTTTATGTAATAATTTTTATACTGATAATGATTTTCTATATCTAGTCATAGGTTTATAACAAACATTATTATTTCCACAGCACAGGCTTTGAATACTTTACTGCAATGATAAGTAAATTGACGATGAGATATAAATATTGCATTGCTTTCAAAATTTTTTCTTGCAAATGCTTTTGTGTGATCCGCATTAGCATATAATGGAAGTTTGTTTTGAAAAGATATGAATATTCAGAAACAACCTCCTTTTTGCTTTTCATACATCTATTCATACATATACGTATAGATATTTGACTGAGATACTGGCAAGAGAGACTTACAAACAATTAATGTTGATTATTTTTATACTGAGTTTTATTGTACCGGGAACAAATTTTTGAAATGTGTTTTCTTTTATAAAGCCCATCGTAATTAATTCTGTTATTTAGGTATGAAGTTTCTTTTTTGTAGCCAATGTGGATGAAGTCACCTTAAATATATACTAGAGTAGAAAACAAAAGTAGCAAAAGAAATAGATCTTTGGGCTCAGAGTAGAATAATAAATAATTTGTATGAGTTTTAAGATCTTATTTCTAATAAGTAATAGCTTTAAGAAACTGCCTTACTGTTGGGATATCTTTAATATATATAGGTTATGATATATTAAATGACTTTTTGCTGTATCATCACATTGATAGATAAACACTGATATATAAATCACAGTAACAAAAAAAATATTTGTTGTGTTTCCATTTGGATCGGCAAAATTTGTTATTACAAAGAATACTTCCAAAACAAAGATTGATGCATTGTATTATAAATAGGGCTAAATTGCAACTGCTCTTTTGAAAAAGATAGCGCAATTAAACTTTTTGGTTTACCTGTATATTGTTACAAAACATTGCTCTCTTAAAAATGAGAAACCAACCAAAAAATAGGCACAAAAAATTGTAATCGTCGTCAACTTTAGTAGTATCTTGCCACCAGTATTATTAAGACAACAATGAATTATTTGAAAAGCATGAAAATTGACTTGATATATTAATTTATTGACAGTACTTAATAATTCCATTGATAAAACATAAAACATCTAGTCAATGTCTTAACAACCCCAAATAGTTAGTTAAAGCCTACGAATTTCATGTTTCTGTATGCCATTTTCAAAATGGCATACAAAAAACACATTTTGATTATTGGTTTATTCGAATTCAAAAATATATCGATGCTATCGAAAAGCGTTTTAAAAGGCAAGAAATCATAAAATCTTGGAATCGTATAGAAAGTATTCCTTTCTAAAAATTTAAATGCTAATATTTGCATAAGCTTTTCGTTTTAATATTAGTATTAAACATAAATTATTTTAATTTATATGTTGGAAAGAACTTAAATGAAAATAATCGTGATAGGAATACATTTTATCTAGTATTCAAATAAATATAAACAACTTATAGTTCAGATTTAATGACATTTAGTGTAATTTTGTTATCATATATAAATAAGTATATCTCTCCAAGGAAATTGGACAGATCGTTGTAATTTATATTCATAATTAATTTCAGCAAAAAACATGTAGGCGATAGGAAAAAAAAAAGTAATTGTGCTGGTTTAAATTATCTTTGATTAAAGTTATATAAAATGAAAAAAATGCTAGTATTACGTATAGGTACTAAATTTTTTGGTTGTAAGGGTGATGGGGAAACAATAATGCATAATTTAATTTTATATTTATATTTTGTATATTTATGATATTTGAGCTAAGCGATTTCTGAAATACCTTGTGTCTCTGTGTGTGGCGCGCGTGTGCTTGCCACTTATAAATTTCAAAATTTACATGAGAAAAAAATTGTTTAAATATGAAATATTTTAAATAGGATCACAAAACCAAAAAACTGAAATATTAAGATACGTTAGCGACTTACCGACTTATAATCGGTAACCAATATAAGAAATTCTAACTCGTATATTTTCTTTGGATTTTTTACTATGTTCTTAGCAAAATTAACATATAAAAGCTTATTTTTCATTATGTAATAATAATAAAGTATATTTGATAATTATGATTTTAACTGTCTGAAGTTGAGATAAATTATATATTAAACTGAAAATTTCTTTCTTTGATTTCTTAAAGCTGCCGTAAAAAAAAAAAAAAAAAAAAAAAAAAAATACAGAAAAGTTAAATACCTAAACGTGATTTAATTCATATAATTTCTATACATACATAGTTATGTATTCAATATGAATACAAAAATAAACTTGTTTTTTCAAGAAATATTTCAACACATTTTTCAAAAATCGCAGCGAAAGGCAAATATTTGAGACTTCAGTAAAACTTCACTTTTCCTGAAAATATTGATGAGTAGAAGGTGGAATCTAGCAATTTATTTGGTCTAAATTTATGATAAATGTGTCCTCTGGGATACAGCAATGATTCATGAATCACGTCATACTGCAGGACGTAGAATAATTATTTGTTACTATAGCAACGGGTATTTATTTTTCCTTTTTAACTTGTGTATATTAAAGGACTTACATTTATCACATTCATTTTAATTTCCCAAAAAATTAATAGGTTTTTGAATAAAATATAAATACATTCTTAAAATGTTTGTCAAACGGAATGAGCTTATGCTGGGAAAAATAATTTGAAATAAAAGTCTAGACTTATAAAGAACAGAAAATTCATTTGAATTAAATCAAAATGCTCTAATTCGTCCCAGCGATAACGTAAAACTAGTTTTGCCAAAATAGAAATTTTGTTTTGTTGAATATTTTTACATTCTCAATTTTTCTGGCGCAATAAGCAATTCAAGTTTTTTTTAAACACACACACACACACACACACACACACACACACACACACACACACACACACACACACACACACACACACACACACACACACACACACACACACACACACACACACACACACACACACACACACACACACACACACACACACACACACACACACACACACACACACACACACACACACACACACACACACACACACACACACACACACACACACACACACACACACACACACACACACACACACACACACACACACACACACACACACACACACACACACACACACACACACACACACACACACACACACACACACACACACACACACACACACACACACACACACACACACACACACACACACACACACACACACACACACACACACACACACACACACACACACACACACACACACACACACACACACACACACGCACGCACGCACGCACGCACGCACGCACATATATATATAGCTTAATGGTGTTACTTTTTACAGAAAATTAATTTTTCTATTAAAATTGGCTTCGTTTATATATGCCTTTTCAAAATCAAAATGGATTTTCTTTCTTAATTTTGACAGTTATGAATACTCGATTTCTTATTACTTTAGATATAAGGAAGTAGTCCACAATAAGGAAGAGATAATTCCAAATATTTACTTATTTCTTTGACGATTAAAGATAATTATTTTCTTTGATTTCGTTCTGAAGATTGTATTAGTTTTTTCTAAATTTTGATTTTAATAAATACTCGAATTTTTATATCTTTATACATCAATATCTAAAGCTGTGTATGTATCAATATAGTATACATATATCAGTATCTAAATTTGAGATGATTAAAGGTGTCTAATACAATATTTTTCATTCTTTTCATAATTTTTAACTTTTTAAAAATAAAAACTATAAATATAAATGTATAAAAATAATAAGTTATACGTTTAAAATTTTTTTTATTATTAGGATGTTTAAACTTGAACTATTAAAATATTTTAATATTCACGTAATTTAATATTTCAATACGTAATTCTCACGTAATTTAACATTTGAATACAATTCAATGTATCTATAATATTTCAAAATTACATTAATTCAAGCACATATTCTCTTTTTCTTGAAACAGATATTTATGAAAATATTAGTCATACATTTTATGATAAACTTGGATTTACACAAATAAATAATTTGCTTATGATTAAATATCTTCAATTTATCAAATTTATCTGGAAAGAGGGTCGTGAAAATTTGAATGCTTTTACTTAAAATGACTGTTTTGGCTCAAACAAATTGTTTCACTTCATCAATAATTCAATTACTAAAAAAAGTAGTACTTTTTGATATTATAATCTTATTTAACATCATTCCATTTCAGCTATACATTTTTACATAGGCAAGCATGTTCATAAATATGCAATAACACAGTGAAAAAATATAATTTTATTAAAAAAAGTCAATTCCAACAACATAAGAAATATTGATTATTAATTTTAGGTTTACTTTCATATAACATTTACTATATATCAGGAGAATTATTATATTGGATGCTCGCTCTTAAATATATCTATAAAGCATACGAGTTATATATATGTATATATATATATATATTGTATACAATTAAAGTGTTAAAATATTGAAGAAAATCAAAAGCCTAGTAATATTTTAAATCTCTCTCCGCTCCGCACCAATTACAAGATAAACTAATTGAACTTTTATTGTAAGAAATGTATTCTGAAATGCATATTATTATTACACACACATATATATATCATTTATTTTATTTTATTTATCTTCTGATTTTAATACTAAATAATATTATCTTTAAGACAATTGAAAATCAGCTACAAAATATCAATGAAATCCATAAGAGAAAAGAGAATATGAAACTGCTGAAATAAACTCAAAAGCATATAAAAGATCAAAAAAATTTTCAAAAAAATCTCTCCATTAATTTATTTTTAACTGAGCAAATCTTATGATTGTTAACAAATTTGCATCAAGTTCACCATCAATCAGTTTAATCAGCTAACAGTTCCATTACCGTATACCAAATCATTAGCATTTCAAACGCTTCTTCCACCACCTATTTCCACTAACCACCATAACCAGTTTGAGTTTTAGTCACGGTAGTTTGCTGTCCATAAGGTGTTGATACGGTTCGCTGTTGTGTAACTGTTTGCCCAGCTGGACTATAAGAAGTCCTGGTTACAGATGTCTGACCAAATGGATATTGTGGCTTTCCTTCAACTGAGAAAGTGACCAAAATGCAGACACATACGATGAAATATGCTTTCATGTTGGACATAGTAACTTTCTCTCAGTATTAAAAACTCAACAATGGTTGAAAATCGCAATTTAATTATAACGGTAATAAAAGTGGCTTTTTTCTGAAACTCAGACGAGATCAAATGACATAAGTGAAAAATAGCGCCTACTATATTTATATATAATTAGTAAAGCATTTATTTCCTGTGATGTAGGAAATTCAAGACCATTTGTTTTGTCCAATGTTGTGAACTTAGTATAATTTAAAGATCAGTTACGGTTTTCCTCTTGCTACCAGTTCTAGAAACTTTGAATACAGGTGCTCAAATAGGTGTATTTTTAAATTCCCTTTTGTTAATTTTATATTCTGTCCCAGCACGCTATTTATTTTTCCTCCTGATGAAAAATTTGATTAACCTCTCTAATATTGTTATGCTTGTTTTATGAAATATTTATTAAGGAAATATGATACAATAAATTGACATTGCGTGGTAAATGAGCTGAAATATTTATCACAATTCAATAAAATTATAATCTAGAATATATCGAAACTATTTTTAAAAATAATATAGTGCTTCTTTTTGCATGAAATTCGTGGAAATTCCTTCTGTTTACATAAAACAATCAAATGCTTAAGGTACGTATATGCTTAGTAAAATTTTAATATAATGCATTATAGTTATGCAAATATTATGTGCGTATAGATAATAATATGATAAAATGTATTTTGTTAATATGCGGATATAAATATTAAAAAACGACAGTAAGTTTTTTTGTATAAATGATTGAAATATAAATTACTTTTATTTTCTTTGGTATTCTACTGTTGCAAATTATTTTAAGGATCCTGGGTGTCTGGTAATTTAAGTCAATGGGTTTTTTGAAGATTTAATTTGTTAGAGACATTAAACATCATTTCTTTTGATATTTTTTAATTTAATGTAACAAAAGAGACAGAATCTTCAGATAATTTCACCTTTACTTATTTTGAGTATATCTTCCTAAAGAGGAAATTGGTTCATAAAAGTGATTTCTATTATCGATTAATTCTTAAAGATAAAGAGAAAATTATGTGAGTGCAGATGAATTTCTCATTTATAATTTTATAAGCACTCATTATCATAGTTACTTATTTTACAAGTGTCAAACATTATCTCTTAAGCCATTAGTTCATGGACTTTCCAATGCTTCTCGACAATAATTTCATATTGAGAAAGCATGGTACAATAATTTAAATGTTCAAAAATCATTGGTTTGTTACAGTCACACAAAAACACAATTCGAAGAATATCCATCATTCTAATTCTATAGAGATTGTCCTGTCAACAGCTACATCCAGTCAATCTTCTAAATAGAGTCCCCGCAGTCTTTCTTGGAAAACTGCGAACATTTCTTTCCTCCTCCCACAGAGTCTTCCATCTCTTATTCTTTGTGCGTTGAATCATGCCTTTTTAAAGAGTTTTTCTCTTTATCATAGTGGCGTTACAGCATTTAATACATATACAACTCTTCGACGTAATATAAAAAGTTTATTAATTGATAAAAGCTACAAATATTACATTAACATTACAATTTCAATATAAGCACTTAAAATTTATAAAATAAATGCAGACGACGCAAGTTTTTGAGAATTTTTAATTTCCTATCACTCACGTAGAGTTACCAACAAGTGGTTTACCCCTAACATAACACTATAGACTCCATCATAATTTTTACTCCCATTTATAAAAATAGTTTTCTTTTTCGTTTTTGTAAATTTTTTATCGCCTGCTATTTTTTACTTTTTTTAAATTTCTGTTTATATAACGTATGAAAATTTGTTTCATTCTTTAATAATGAAGCGACATGTGCAGTATTAGATTTGTGGTGTGAGAGCACTGTGCTGTCGAACTCGATTTTCTCCTTCCCATATGTGAGAACATCAAAAAGTGAAAAAACTAAAAGATTGACCTGTGTTGTTCTATAGTTGCTGTTGAGAAGTTTCAGTAATATCGCAGATGACGAAACCAGCATATTTATCATAAATACCAAAATAAAGAAGTAATTCTAAAAGAAGTTAACAAAAAATATTAAATGATACGAAAATTGCCCAAAAATATGAAATCCGAAATTACAACCTCTTGGCTGGTGAAAAAATTGGAAAAGTAAACAGGTCCAGCAGAAGTGCATTCTTTTGAAAACATTGTAGACCAACAGAACATCTTAAGCTAGAAAAAATTTGATTACTTGGCTGAGAAAAATTAGAGGAATGAACATTTCTGTTGAGGCCACTGTAATTGAAGAAAAATATAATTGATTTGTCATGAAGTTGAATATAAAAGATTCTTAAGATGGTTGACACCAAGGATTTAAAACCTGACGCAGTTTGAGCTTTAGAAAATTGTGCGGTAAAAGTGGGGCTCTGAATGAAATTTCGGAAATTATAAAAGAAGCATTAAAATCACTATTTTCCGAGTACGATTTAAAGGATATTTTCAACATGGACGAGACAGGTTTGTTTTTTTCAGACCTTACTTGAAGGAACACTTAGCTTCAAAAAGTGATAAATGTAATGGGAACAGAAAAGCGAAGAAAAAACTATTGTTCGCGGGTAACATAAATGGAACGGAAAAAACTCTGCTTCTCATGGGAAAATATATAAAGCCTGGTTTAAAAATTATTCAAAAACTACCCGCTACTTATTATACTAATATTAAAGCCTGGATGACTTTTTTATCCTACGCCCGTCCTCGGTATCTCTGCCATTGATCGAAGAGTATCCCAATAAAAAGATGAACATGTATAAAAACAAGAGCAAAGTCCTATAGTAGCCTTAAAAGAGTTGTCAGTCATAAACTTTAAAACTTCAGGGCAGTTCTTGAGGTGAGCGGAATCCATATCACCATAATTGCGCAGTGGACAACGAGCAAAATCCATTACCTATGCTGATGCTTTTGCAGATAGTCATGTCCTGTTGTCACTCGGAAAGAAACGACATCAGCAGCTCGTAGTAAGGAGCCAGGGATTTTATAGTTCCCATAGAGTAGAGTTTTTCACTGCCTGTCCATAGCCGCATCAACATAAAGGGAAACTCTGTCATCCTTTATTTTACTGAAGATTATGCTTCTGATGTGACGCAAAGGCAAAGGAAGATTTGGCTGGATCATCAGGAAACCAGCTTTTGCAAGTCTGTGTGCCTGTTCATTTCCAAAAACATCGCAGTAAATCGGGATCCAATGAAGATCAACGTGGTCCTTGATTTCAATGAGTTCGTGCAGCTTCATTCTGCAAGAGTGGACTAATGCATTATTATTATAATTTAGATTAATAGTCGAAAGAATAGTAGCTTGTGAATCAACAAGGAAAACACAAAGCTTGGATAATTAAAAGTATTTATGAAAATTTTCAAAGAGAGTTAGAACGAATTTTTATCAGAAAATCTTAAAGTTCTTATTGAGTCTGCCCGACTCATGTTGAATGTCTGGTTTTGAATCGATTCTTTTATGTGAAGTCCCCCCCCCTTAATCAAAAATCTGTCTAACAGATCATAGATCAGGGCATATTCAACAGCTTCAATCTAGTTGGGTACCTACTAGCTAGTTGGTTATGTTCTGATTCAAGTAAGGTGCCTTTGCAAAGAATGATTGGTTATGCTCTTGGAGTTGGAGCGCTATTGATCTTCTAGGAGCAATGTATTTGCCAATCAATGCTTAAAATGATGTTGAGCGAAGGACAATATCGTGAGCATTTTAACATGCAGGCTTTTTTAAAGAAACCACCATAACCGAAGTTAAGAAAATTTACCTGATGACATGAGCGAAGATCACTCATGCATGAATTCTGGACATAGAATCCATCTGCTATCTGAAATTTCCTTCCGTGAGTTTTGAATATGGACTCAGATGGGATATGTACTGAAGAAGTATCGATGAAATTATTGAGAATATATGGACTAAGAACGAAAAAGGATTTTCAGCGATAGAACAAGAAAATTATGTGTTGCAAAGTCCTTCTGCAAAACAAGCAGCTGAATAGCAAGCAAACCTAAGGTACCCTTCTGAGGGAAAAAGCAGCAAAATACTTTTCTATCTTGAAAAAAAATCAAAAAATACATACATTTTTTAAAATGTAAATTTTAAATAAAAAAATATAGATTATTATTTTGCGCCATTTTTCAGCAATAGAATGAATTAAATATTCTAAAATTCATAGATATAAGTGCTAAATATTCATATATATATAAATATATATATATATATATATATATATATATATATATATATATATATATATATATATAAGTGCATTCTAAATACTTTTTTCAAATAGTTCTTATTCATAAAAAAGCAGTTTGGTAAAAAAATTAGATCGTAGTCGTATAATACTTATTTTCTATTTTAAAAACTGTTTCACTGGTTCTTATATATACCAGTTCGTAAAAACGAATATCTAATGCCTTATATTATTGCATATTATCTATTTCATCAAAATAAAATGATGGAACTGAAATTTGCGAAAAAATTCGGTTTATTGGATTTTTTTAAAAAAGGGATCTATTTTAATTAATTATTATATCTTGAAAAGGGAAATTTAAAATTGCATATTTTTGAAGAAAAAAATCTTTTAATCAATTAAACGAAAAGAGGTGACACTTTTACATGCTAAAGTGTGATTATACAAGTGCTACGCATTAATACACTGTACAGTGCTATAAATGAAAGTCATTTCTTGCTGAACATCTCGGTCAGATTAAGCTGTTTCACTGCCTTCATTCATTTTCGGCTAGACAAATCGTACATCCGCTTGACAATAGAAATTTTCATGTGGTCACATTTGTTCTATCCAATTCAAAGCAGTTTCAAAGCCGCCAAATGCTTCACTAGCTGATGGTCTCGTATTTGTTTCAACTTGGACATTAAGGTCAGCTTCTTCCTTGACACTTTCAATAAATTTTCCATCATTTGCAATTTGAAATCTAGGGTATCACTCATTTCCTATATCCATTTTCCTATATCTTATGCACTATTTTCTGAACACAACCAGGAATTTTCAAAAGAATGTTTTTGAATTCCTCAAGAGACTCGCCATTCTCATCTTCTTCTACCTTTCCTTTTTTTTTAAGTATTTTTCACGTTTTCTTTCTTTTCAGTATAATTTATTTTTCTGAAAATTTGAAAGCGATTTGATAGGCGGAGTTCGGATAATTGGAGTTCTTCTATGTGTACAGGTATTTGAGAATAATTTATTTCTTTATATAGAAAGAGATCTAATCACTGATTCTTAAGCAAATCACAAAATAAAAGAATTAATACAGATACTTATAAGTATAGAACTGCTTAAGAGTATAGAAGAAAAAATACACAAAAGTATTAAAAGGTTAGAAATTAATGCTTCATAATTTTACATTTTGAATTTAGTTTAACATTCTTGCTGGAGAAACTAGCTCTCCTCCAAGTAATTGTTTGCTAAATCATGTAGCTACGGTTAAATATCTTGCATTATTGTAATATTTTTAATAAAATGAACAGCACATATGCAGAAAATGTTACATACTATACTTTAAATTGAAAAATTACTTATACGTTAAAGTCTCAATTTTAAGTAGCATGTATTTTAAATATAAATTTAAAATATAAATGATAAAATATTTGGACAAAACAGTACTTTTTAAAACACTGAGGAAATTGTTTTATAGTGTTATATAAAGTGCGAGGTGTATGTCTGTTATGGGGATATATAATTAAAGCTTTTCTTTATATTTTAATAATAATTTAAATTTCATATATAAATCATTCAATTTGATGGGATTTTAAAAGTGAAGAAGATTAATCTAAGAAAAATTTGTTTTTAAATATAGTGTGATTTTACCGAATAAAGCTTTAAAAAATAATTTCAAAGTTTTTACTAGAGGAAATTTTTTAAATTAAATATGAACGCATCTAAGTATATTTATCATTTTCCACAAACTCTGTAAATATGGTTATTTATATTTTATATACGATTAAGAATAAGACTTAAGTTTCTGTAAAATTTTTTATATTATATTTGAGTTAAATAATAACAATATCCAAGCAATTACGAAATAAATAATGTGAATTCATAATCGTTAAATTAAATAAAATCATTTCACTACAAACTTGTGTTAAATTTAGTTCAATCCAAATTCAAATGTAATTTCTCTCTCTCTATATATTTTCCATATATAATTTTAAAATATATAATTTAAAAATATATATATATTCCTTGTGTTTTGCTTTTTTGATTATTTTTATTTGCTATACATTAGTTTTAATATTTATGTTTCAAGAATATGTCCTTGAACAAAGATTAATTTGTTATAATTTGTTAAATTAAATGCTTGTGCTTATTGGTTAAGACATTCTGATAGCTAAGTAAAATTTTCTGATTTCTTTCTTTCTAACTTTTTTGCTCTTACAGATTTATTTTTCATTTCTTGTTGTATAGCAATACATTATCACAGTTGTTTTCAAAAGGTATATTTTTATTATTTTTATGTAAACATTTTTGAACAGCTGAAAGTTTTTGGTTTTTGTAAATCTACCTTTAAGAATAGAATATTTTTTTAAAGGAAAATCACAAATAACCTATAAATAAACTACAACTTTGTAATTCCGGAACTGTACATTTAAATAATAGAAAAATTTAGAAATTAAAAAAAAAAAAAATTATGACTTAATAACAGTTTTTTAAGTAAAGAAAAATCATCGTGAAATTTTATTGTTATTTTGAAATGCTAGCTTATAATCTAAGATGATTCATTGGATTTTCACTGTTTATTTTTGTATCAATAAACGGAAGTAAATGGAGAACATTTGTTCAGCTGAACATTAGAAGATTTTTTCCAGAAATTATCTAACATTTTTTTAATGGGCGCGAAAATGATTTTTCCTTTTGAAAATTCAAAAGAATTCCAACTTATTTGCAAAATTTTCTAATCAAATATAAGGATGTTTATACAAATACTAAAATTCCTTTTTTTTCCTGTTGATACACGATAATATCAATCTGTTTACAAAATATAACCATTTAAAATCTTTCTGGTGAAACAAGGATGTTTATGTTTTGAAATAAATGAAAACAATCGAGAATCATTTTGAAAACAAGGGAAAGTTATACATGCATGATACTTATTAGGAGAAAAAAATAAAGCATACATTTCTCTTTTCCCATATTTATACATTAGATTTCAATTATTTTATTTATAAATACTCATAATTTGTTTTAATTAATAATTAAAATAGTTCAGAAAGTATATAAAATACTGGCTTATAAGAAGCAGGGGGAAAAATCTTGTCGAGATATAATCTGTGATAGTAATAGTAATATGGCACAAACAGTTTTGGCGCTTTTTGCTCGTAGGCTTATAGCTCGTATTGAGTAAGAATGATTTTTTTTTTTTTTGTTTTTTTTACAAAACTCGTCTAAAATTTAAAACACCATTTTGGAACTCTTTTTACACTGAAATTTATTCAAAAATCGCGATAGAGAGGTAGGTTAAGGCGGGCACTTTTGGAGCTTTATACTAAGATGCTTGTAGCTCTCATTGAAGAAGGTATTTGGAGGGGATTTATATAGTCAACCGACTAACCTTATTTAAGTGAAGTCAGCTGAGTTCGGTGACCACTAATAGAGACGACTTGATATGTGAAGAAAAAATTCGAATTTATAAATTCGTGTTAGAAAATAATTCAAGGTGGATTTTGAGTTGTAATTTTCTTTTTTCATTAAAATTAGAATCTGTTGGACAGTCGTAGAAATTCACAGCATGCAAGAATTTTATTTTCCGGATTTGTAGATAGTTCAAATATCCAAGAGAATGATAATGTTCCTATTCCTTATTTTCTCCGTAGTTGATTCCTCGGATGTTCGTATAAAGGACAATCTAGGAGAATATGATCTATGGTTTCAGGTTCGCCGCACTGACAGCAGTCTGTATGCCAGAGATTAAGCCTAAATATAATCGAATTGGTTGGAAAAGATCTTGTTCTTGCTCTGGTCAGCCATACGTCTTCTAATCGCGATTTTGTTAACAGCCTATGATTTTTGCGAATAGATGTGAGATAAATGAATGCTTCAGCATATTTGCTATTTTTCCATTGATTGAGACATTCTTTAAGGTAGTATTTCTTGAATGTGTTGTTTCAGATCTTTAAGAGAAATAGATCGAATAGCATAATGACTCACAGTTTCTGCTTTCGCCAATAAGTCTGCAATTTCATTACCTGCAATCCCTGAATATCCGGGAACCCATACTAACTGTATTGACGAGCACTTTTGAGTAGATTGAATCATTTGGAATCTAAGCAGTTGAATAATAGTTGGTGATATCTTGGAACAATCTGAAAGAGCAGAGATGCAAGAGAGTGAATATGTCAAAATAACATTTTTGGGTTCAGTGCAAATTTTAGAGACTGTAATAAGCAGTGCCATAACCACTGCTGAGAAGATGGAATTTATGGAACCCTGTTGTTGATAAACTAGTTGTAAAATTGACTACTGCAATGCCCATAGGCGATTTCTTCTTGGAAGCATCTGTAAAAATCACCGTATCTGTCTGCCATGATGACTCGCAAACTTTGTGAAATGCCAAAAGATATAATTTGTAAGCTAATGATTTAGTCTGAAAAGAGTATTTTATTCCTTGTTGGTTCAGCCACGATTTGGCTTTAATGGCCAGAGGATGATTACGATTGACTCGATTGTAAGTTAACTTTTCCCAAGCTGAAGCACTGGGGGGATAATGATGAGCTCCTTAAATTCCGAATGTAAAAGCTTAAGTAGAGCATTTCATGTCTAGAGTGAAGAGTAGTTTCTCCTGCTTCTTGTAGAACTAACGGTATGGGGGTCCACTTAGGAAGACCTGTGGCAATTCTTAGGGCAGTGTGATATACAGTTTCAAGGATTTTGCGGTCTGTTGTGCATGCTGAAGTAAATATACGATAGCCGTAATCCAAACTGGAGATAAAGGATTTCACGATTTTAAGAAGATGAGAAGTACGAGTAGCCCATCTATTACCTGCGATACTTTTTAAAGCATTCAACTTTTTTTGATATAACTTTTCTCTTTTCCTGAAAATGATGATGGAAAGATAAACTGTGTGAAAAATGTAATCCCAAAATTCGAATGTTTTTACTCCAGGAAATAGGATGATTGTTGATAAACAAGTTGAAATTCGGTCGTTGTCGTTTTGAAATAAAGTTGATCACAGAACTTTTTTATGGGTCTATCAATAACTTCCACTCTTGACACCAATTTGGTAATATTCCAAGTGCAGATGTTAGTTTCTGCTGAAGTTTTCCCAAGTTAACAGATTCGTGTAGTAGAAATATATCATCAGCGTACATGAAGTATTTGATGTCAGGGGGAAGGATATCGTAGAGGTCTGCCATAAGCACTGAGAACAGGAAAGGAGATAACACGCTCCATATGAGGTGGCTGATGAAGATTTTTGTTGCGTATGTAAACTTAAAACAAATTCCACATCGATGAACTTTATGCACAAAATCTTTACATTTACAATAGATAAAAACACTTTAATTTGAGATGGGATTTTATGTCTGTAGACTCTTACCAAGATAATTTCTGAAAGCTCTGAAGATCCCTTTTTATTGAAACGTCATATTTGAGATACAATAAAGCCGTTATTTACAATTTCCAATGCTAGATTTTCTAGACTTTCGTCCACTGATATGAACGGGATAATAAATTTCGTAGTGTATTGTTCAATTTGTATTTGGGGAATCACAGAGACATTTAATACTGTTTCGATTTTACAAATTTCGGTTGCATGTTATAATCATTTGTAGTTATTAGTTTTTCGTTTCTGGTATGTCCGACTTCTTCAATCCCATTCTTGTTGGAAATAGCATTTAATAGTTCAGATTTTTAACTGTGAAAGCTTCTTAGGAACAGAAGCATATCCTGCTACAAAGCACAAAAATATTGTGAAATTTGAAATTCCAGCTTCAGAAGCTAATTGTATAGCTAGAGGTGCATTATCATAGTCTAATAGAGAGTTCGATGCATGTTTTGGTATGCTATATTCACACTCAATAAATGGTATATCGTCTTGTATGTCTGTCATTTTGAATTTAACATTTTATACGTACTTGAGGAAATAAACTAATAGAACTACTTGAGCTTTAAAAACTAATAAACTAATTAATAAATTAATCTTATTGGAATTACCGAATTCCTACAAACTTAAATAAATGAAAATAAATTGCTTGAGTTCTTCTTAAAGCTAATAAAGTTTGAAGTACCGGTAAGAATCTGCAACTTTTCCTCCCAAACTTAAATCAACCAGTCTTGTCTTGTCAATAGCATTCCACTTAAACTTACCAAATCGAACTGTGGATGAGAGAGAGAAAACTCATATTTATTAGCGATTCTTTGATTGTTGCCAATTTTTTTTTATTTTGTAACAAATAATTTTATGTTTATTTAATATCCCAGTAACAAGTGAGAATTGTAGCCGGTGTAAATTGATATATTGTTTACAACCTTTTGCACAGTTAATGATTAACAAATGCATTGTTACTTTACTCCAGTCAAGGGACGAGGTTCACCCCTGAGCAAATACATTTTTCTGTCGAGAAACGAAATGTTTCAATAATATATTGTGTGGACAAATTCTGTTTACAAATCGTGGTCCATAACTTGAAAAAGAAAGATTCTGATTTCCTTATGCCAATTTCCCTTACATAATTCATAATTCCAATTTTAAGAAAATAAAAGCAATAAAATATGCAAAATAAACTAATGAGTGATATCTTTCTCCCAAATCATACCTGCAATCAATGATGATTAATTTATCGTTTGCAAATATAATACAGCAAGCGCACTAGTAATTTAATTTCAAACACATTAATTTAACTAATAGTTTAAAATAAAATATTATCTGCAGAATATTATTTGAAAGGATAATTTCATGTATTTATTTATTTTGTACATTTTGTTCTTATTTTTATTATAATTTGATTAATGAATTTTGTAAAAACTACGGATATAAAGAAAGCAGATTTTTTTCCTTCTCTGATATAAAGACCAGCATGTAAAGAGAGAATCTTTCCAAACAATATATTAGTAGAAAATGTTCTTCCTCCGAAAAAATTTTAACCAAGATATTCTTAATTCTTCATTATAAAATATAATTGAAAATTATGTTTTTAATAAAAGTATCTCTAAAAATATTTTAAGCCATTTGTGAAATAAATATATTGATTATTTACCTTATATTAAATGTCCAATCGCTTAAATTCACATAAGAATATTTTTTGATTTGTTAAATTCTTTTAACAAATCAAAAAATAATTAATAAAAAAATAATTAATTAATAAAAACTCGGACATTTTTATTAATTAAAGAGCATAATGTTAAATATATTTTTTGTAACAATTTTTATTTTAAAATAATTTGTAAATTTGCTCTATTTTATTTTTTTTTGGTGTCATTAATATAATTATAGATTATGATGTCTTACATTATTACTAATTGGAAATTTCTTGCTCTTTTTTCAATTATAATGACTTGAATTCAAAAATATTTTTCTATATTATTTAATTGCGTTTATGAAATTAATGATAGTGACGATAATTATGCATATAAAATTATCTTACATTTAAACTCTTAATTCATAAAATATAAATCAATAAATTAAATATATAATTATTAACATCAATTATATAAATACATCAGTGGATTCAAACAAGAAAAGTCAATACGAGAATCAATTTTTTTTATAGAGAAAGTACAGGTTTCATCTAAGCAAATGAAAATTAAATGTTGCCAATTACCTATCTTTATTTCACTTAATTTTAAGACAATGACATCATAAATTAAGCAAATACCGAAATCAAAATTTGAAATTAATAATAAAATTTTAAATTATGATTTATAAAAGAAAAATAAAGAGGTATGTGTACAGTAAAAGTTCTATGATTTAATTCCTATGTAAAAAGATAAACTGTTGTTTAATGATTTTAAGACATCAACAATTATTTAAATTATTGTTTTAGTATTATGTTTTGTAAACTATTTACAAATTTATTTCTACGAAGCAAAGATACAATTGAATGTCTTCCTAAATACGCAGATTTTTCACAGAACCTGAATAAAGCGGAAATATTGTATAAAGAACCATCATATTTCGAGACTCATAATAGAGAATAGGACAAATGTTTGGCCTAATATAAAGTGCATAAAGTATCCATTCAAAATATTAACCAGTGGAACAATAATCAGAGAAAAATCTGACTTCTAGGCCACGTGATGAAAATAGTCAAATCACATTAATGGTATTTATTTATGTAAGATTAATATATCATGTTAAATACAAAATCCAAATTTTCCTTTCGATATTCTGATGCTCTTTACATATGAAAACACCTGTTCTCGTTCTTATAAAATTCCTATCCCCATTTTTTATACATTTTTATAAATACTAATTTTAAGCAAAGATATAGCAAATGATTCCACTATGAAGGCGTAGATTTATTAATATCAAATAAGCTGAATAAAACACGTTTGTCCCTTTAACACAGTCTGAATTCAATGATATAGAGTTATGGTACGGTGCCTCAGAAACCTACTAGAAGTTTCTGAGGCACCGCACCATTTTTAAATGCAACTGTAAACTACGAAGAAAGTAGGAAATTGTACATTTGTTTATTGCTTATACACTTACGTTTCTTGTTAAAATGTCATAAGTTTTAAATAAATTGCATTTGAAAAAATTGGAAATTAAACTGTACGTACAGAAGACACACACAGAAGAATAGTTAACAAAAAAATAACAATTATGATAGTACATTTTTTATCAAATTTTAATAATTTTAATGAGAATGATGGATTTTTTAAATTTCACCCTCATTATACAGTGTTCATCAGTGTTTCTGTTTCTTGAATTTTAGTAAGTTTCGAGCTGGAAATAGAAATCCATACAGATATGTTGGCTGAACATTGCTTTCATTTTGAGACAAAAATGAGCAAAAACTTGGGCATTTTTCATTAAGAACAAGAAACTAAATATTTTCAGAGCTTAAAGTAAAGGATTTTTCAAATAAATCATTTTAAAAATCCACTGCAAAACTATTTTTTTTTTTTTTTAAATACTCTGTGATATTGAATTTTTCCGCATAATGTTTATAAAAGATGATTTCACAAACTCCGCAATAGTAGAAAAACTTTTGAAATCTTGAAGCATTTGTTGAATTCACTCTTAAGTCCAAAATAATTAAATTATATTTTCTGCTATTGTGACATTTTTGAAATAATTTCAGTGCATAAAAGAATCAAATTTATCCAAAGTTTAACTTGATTTACTGAAAATGGGGACTCGCAAACTACTAATAACTCGCGATAGATAGTTTAGAAATCACTGATTTCATCTTTATGTTTCAAAAGCATCATAAAAATAATTGGTATCTAAAAAAAAAAAAAAAATAGAAATATATTAGTTTTTGAAATAGTTTTTCACATACGTCAAAATAAGAACATTTTCCAGAGAATTTTAGAATCGATGAACGCGCGAATCTTGCTTGTTTTAGTGACGTGATACAACTAATTGAAGTTATGAGATGTGTGTGACTTGATGGCATAACATTTGCACTGATAAATCAAAGAGAAGTTTAAAGTGTGTAGCTCAATAGTATCAAATTAATTTTGATTTCTTTTGTTCATCGATCCAAATGCAAGAAAAATTTGATACAATTAAGTTACTTTGTTAAATGAAGAAAATACTAGTTATGATCGAATAGTTAGTAGCGTCCAATATTTTATATTGTTTATATCTAGACCCCAGTGTTACGGATAAGTATATTAGTTTTAAACAGGTATTCGCGACAAATTGTCTTAAGTCTCCATTAAATAACTTAATTGGTTGGTTGGGTTTTCTTGGCGCAAGGTAAATAAAGGACAAGCTGCACTATAAATAACTGAGGGAAATGAATCCAAAAATCTGTGAATTCTCATAATTTAGAAGTAGGGACAAGCATATTGTATTCAGACTTGATCTGTCACCCCCAGAGGTATCATTTCATTCCATGGACATTGTTACTATGATCCATTTTCGGTACTCTAGTCCCTATTAACGAACTCGACAGATCTCAACCAAAGTTGGTGTGTTTGTAACATAAACGGCTATTTAAATTTTCATTGCGAATTCCTCACTATTTTTTGACAAATTATGAATTCCAGCAAGGAAAAGTTTATGAAAACCATTTATTAAATTATTTTTCAATTAAAAGTTAGTGTTTCAAGTCCTTTAATATCTTATTGACTAATATTATTTATTTCCAACAAACATTGAATATAACCAAGTTTATCAGTGTCTTGTTATGATTATAACACAATTCTTTGGAAACGCTAACGAAAGTTTAAGAATGTGATAGTTATTGTTGAATTATTGATTATAAAATTCATTATAATATTTAATGTGTTTTAAAATATTTTATAATGGGTAATTTGTTTAAAACTGTTAAAAATATGGAGGTGGTGAAAAACTGAGAATATATTCCATTCACACTTTTGTAAGCATAAATATTTATGAAATACTTCCTTTGTTATATTCTAAGTATTTTTGGTGTTATGACCAAAACTAGTGGAATCAGCAGAAATATTTTAACAAAAAATTTTATAAGAAATGAAAAAATGTGATCTGAGAAAAAAAAAGAGCATTATCATCATATAAATATTACTAATTATGTTTATGCAAAATTATGTTAAACAATGATTTATGCAAAATTTTTTCAATTCAAAAGTAAATACAATGTAATTAGAAATAAAAAAAAAAAACATAATTTTATATTATATATATTAAAGTACAACACTTCCGAAACTTTTTAAAGATTAACGAAAATTTTTTCCCTCATTTAAAATTCGAATTTCTCGTGTTTCCCTCTTTTAAAATGCTTAAATATAATATAATTGGTGATTGACGTACTCAAATGTATAGAAATTTAAAAACTGCTGACATTGTTGCGTGTTTTCCTTATTTATTTTAAGTCTAAGCAAAGTAAAATAAACAATTACATATTTACATTTTTAGCAATCTAATAACGTAGTATGGGTTAAAAAATAGGAGAAATATGACAACGTGTGTGTTATGAATTATTTACATACGCAAAAACAGTTTCCTTTTGTTTATCTTATGCTAGCGATCATAGAAATTGAATTTGAAGATAGATTTTAATTTTTCTCACGTCATTTAATTTTATTAATCAAAATAAATCTGTCCCCCAAGTTATAAGAAATATCCTCAATTTAAGTGCTAAAATATCTAATTATTATGTTTTCGTCTTAATTTCTAACATGCCAACTGATTTAAGAAGATAAGCTCTGAATATATCTACTCAAAACGAAATTTCTTTTAAAAAAATTATGTTTTAGTTTTAAGTGCTTAACATTGATATAATACATTAGCAGAAAGTACTATGAAGCTATAACTTTATTGAATATTTTTATCTTATTTCAGAACCCAAATCACCAACGAAAGAGCTATCAATCAATACATGACCAAGACATGGGACGCAGCTCCTTCAGAAATAAAAGAACTTTTCCCATCAACATATTTACAAAGATTTATGAAGGCTTCGTTGAAGTTCCTCAACTATTCTATTAGCGACAAACCACAGCAGGTGGTAGACTGTATGGAAGAGGCTGTTATGGCCCTAACGCCAAAATATTTTTACAATCCAGGCACTTTCTATTCCAGGTTCTCAGATTGGTTTCTCAAAAGACTTCCCAAGCCATTTGCTGATTTAGCCCTACATGACGAATTCGCCACAAAATTTTGATTTTCTGATCAGATATCACAAAATCTAAGAAATTAAGTACCTAAGATTTCTTTAATAAAAGAATGTTATAGTCTACCTCATGAAAAAGTAAATTATTTAAAAATAAACCAAGGAAATATATAATTACAATATGGTTGAGGCACAGTTATGTGATTTAATTGTTGAATTGAGATTTAAGAAATATATATGCATGTAGATATATATGCATACCTCATCTTTACAAAACCTTCGTATTTTAAAATTATTTTATTTTCTCATCTCTTTTTGATGTACGAAATGTTAAGAAAATACAACGAAATAAATCATATACATAATATATTTGAGATTATTTATATTGACTAGACTTTGTATATTCGTAACTCTTAATATAATATATACTTATATAAAAATGTATTATTTAGTAATAAAAAATTATATACCAATTTGTGTGTGTGTTGCGTCAATGTGTTTTTCCTTAACTATTATAAACTTTTAATTTTCCAAATGACTAATATCTCTTAAATGTATAAATTTCTCAAAATATTATGCTCCCTCACTATTTCATTATTTAAAAGTTTTACGTATATGTAATCAGTGTTCACACACTTAAATCTGACAATTTGCTCAAGTAATTAGTTGTTGAACAAATTTGTAATCAATAAACATTTGCAATAGTTACAATGTTATTAGCTACTGAAGTCGGGACTGCTTTCCTCTGATTTTCAATGCGTTTCCTATCTGTGGCTTGTTGGAAAAAGCGGAAACACGTATGCTGCGATGGACAAAAATAGTGCTTTTTCAAAAAATAAATAAATAAATAAATAAAAAATAAATAAATAAATAAATAAAGTTTAATATTGTTATTTCTTTTTTTTTAAAAAAAATACTATCTTGGAGGAATGTAAATAAAGGAAAATATGTGATGCTAATATATATATATATATATATATATATATATATATATATATATATATATATATATATAGTATTTTTTTTCTTCCATCGGTTACGGATAGATGACAATTTTATTAAGGATAAAATAATCACAACTTGATTTGTACCAACCAGAATCGAATGCTTCATCATTTGAATTAATTACATCAGAACATAAGCAGTTTTATAGAGTGCAAATCAACATTAATCAGTTTATAAATAAATTACAGATACTCCAAATCAAAATTTTGAAATGAAACATATCTTTTTTAAAATTAGTGAGCCTAATGTTAATATCATATATATTCATTGCAATTCATCTTAATTCATTATCGGGTAAAAAATTTAGTAACAAATATAATAGTATATTTAAACAAAAGTTAATTTAATTAATGAAAGTTATTTAGTTAGTAAAAATTGGAAATGTAACAGTGTTAAATTTTGTACCTTAAAAATTTATTACAATGTCAAATTAACATACTTTCTTAGAGCATTTTTAATTGAAAGTTTAGCCGGCCAGCTTGTCTTGTGGTCAGCGTGCCTTACTACGGATAGGGAGGTCCTGGGTTCGAATCCCGACTCAGGCATGGATGTACTTTCTCTCTATCCTGTCTTAGTCCTTTCCTTGTGTGTGAATGGTTACCTACCCTATAAACTGGCCCTTATAGCATGTGTATGTACTGAAGAAGTTAGACTCCACACCAAATAAGGTTCAGTTGGAAAAGTGAAACAGCGCACCCCAATTTGCCAGCCTAGCTGGCACACGAGAACAACAATTCAAAGTTTAAATTAATTATTACCAAAAATACTTAGTTTATTTCAGCATTGTTTTCCAACGGTGGGCACTTTGGTGACGAAACGTATGCCAAAACAAGGCCAGAAACTGCGTTTCATTTGTCGTTACTTAGCGGGCACCTGTAAACCAAGTCACAGCGGCGAGTAGAGTTGCCCGCGCCATACCGCAACAATCCCGTTTATAGGGTGGGCCACATTCATCATCAGAGAAGAAAGGACAGTGGAAAATAGAGAAAGAAAGTAACATCCATGTGTCCTTACCGGGATTCGCACCCTGGACCCACAGTTCAGGAGTCAGGAACACTAACCACTCAGCCATCGGTTGGCTTATTTCAGAATAACATTTTGTATTTCATTTGATCCTGTGTGTTAATCAAACCAAATCTAAGCAATAAGCTACGGTAATATATATATATATATATATATATATATATAGTTAAAATTGTTTAAAAATCAATTACTGTGAAATGTATCCTATTTTTACAAAGTGTAAAAATTTGATTTTTAATCCTATAATATTAAAGAAAATATTAAGTTTTTTGAGAATGCATAAGGATAAACACTTGAGTATTTACAAAAACAAATTCAGTTTTTCAACAATTTCTCGAAAAGAATGCATTAAAGTACAAGCAAAAAAAAAAAAAAAAAAAAAAAAACGTAGTTAATAAAATTTGATTTTTACAGCTTCAGATATAAGTCACCCAATCATGTAAATAAAAATGCCAAAGAACAACTATAAGAACCTTCTACTTCTGTTTGCCAAATTTAACGAACTGCGTGATATCGTAATTTTTTAAATTTATATTAAAAACATGATGTACGAAAAAAAAATCTGTCATCACCAGTTGACTCATGAATATACAGACATGAATCGGTATTTATGTGAAGGTTAATATGAGGAAGTAGCAACATGAAAAGCTGTATAGAAAAAGTATTCCCTTGAATAATTTTTCTATAGAGCTTTTACTATTCCTTTTACTAGTAATCATTATCTGAAGTTGAATTTCGCGGAATCCAATTTGACAAAATTCTAAATAAAGCTGCTTTAAAATAGAGATTCTAATATTGTGTGTATGTGAGCCGTGTTTTGAAAATTAATTTTTCATTATTTTGAGTTCAACTCAAAATTGCACGGAATAAAATGAGAGTGGTTATAGAGTTTAAAAGGAATTTAAAACATAATTAACGCTGATTTGAACTGCCTATGATATGCCCTTACACAACCATTTAACAATATATTAGCCTGCTCCAGACTTCCTCTCTCTTTTAAAGAAAGAAGCTTAGGTTTCTTTTTTCTTTTAAAATTGTCCTGCTGGGAATTGCCGAGCTGGCAGCCGAATGGTTAGCGCTCTTGCTTTCTGTTCAACAGTTCTTGGGTTCGAATCCCAGCTTGGGCATGGTTGTTTGTAGCAGTTCGGAATCCACTTTAAACCGTAGGTCCCGGTCTAATTAGACCTCGAGCGCAAAAATGACCGTTGAGCGATAAACAATCCAATCCTACTGGCAATTGAAAAAAAAAAAAAAAGAAGTTTTGCTTCTATTTTCATTTTATTAATTTGATATATTTGCCTTTTTAGTTCATACTAGATTATAAATTAAAATATAATGGTGAAAATTTTGTATATCTCAAATAAAGTTAAAATTATTTGCTTTTTTTTTTCTTTCTTTCTTTCTCAGATCGTTGTCTCGCATCACAATGTAAGAAATCACGAAAAAACAAATGAACGTTCTAACTGTTCTTCGTTTTGTATTTATATTCACAAGATGTACTTTCGTATTAAATAGAT